>CM069239.1:16171492-16752835 GCA_035582765.1 Acer negundo | reverse complement strand
CTAAATTTGTTCAATTAAAGGATCCAAGCACATGCTAAGGTTATTAATCATGAAATAAGGCAATCAAAACACAAATAACACTAGATATCAAGCTAATCACAATACAATTCACAAACATGTGAAAACCTAGAATTCTAGAAAACTAGTTCACATTCAAGTCTCTAATTAGACTAGATTAGCTTTGATTTGAAGCTATCTTTCTTAATAGCATTCACCATACATACACATACATATAGCAGAAGAAAACCCAAGGTAATTGAAGGTCATAAAAGATGAAATCACAAAGTTTAGTTTAATACCTAGGAATCCCATGCAGTTTCGGTTTTGAGTAAAGAAACACCACAAAACATGGTCAAACAATTGCAAACTCTTTTAGAGAAGATAGAGGACTTGATTACAAAGATTCTCCAACTTGAATCACTTAATTCGGAGTTTGAATGAGAAAGTTATGGAGTTTGAAAGTTGGAGAAAATTCTACATTTCTCTTTTTCAAATTTTCTTCTTGAAATGAATGGGAGGGGAAAGGAGGATATTTAAATGAGATGGAGAGAAGGAAGGAAGCAACACATCAGAGGCTACCACCTCAGCTTGCCGTAAGGGGCATGTGAGACTAACGGAGTAGAGAGGCTACTTGGCCGTGAGGCTCACGGCCTCCTCACGTGCCTCTCCTTGCTTGGCTGTTGGCCAAGCTTGCTTCCCTTGCGCTCCTCTCGCGTTCTTCAGCGATATTCGGGCCTCCAAACTCTGATTTTGAATCCATTTTTGGATTACGAATCATGACTCCCTCACTCACGTGGATAACTATGAAACTTTGACAAAAGGTTGAGAATTCGACACGGAACACGACGACGAAGATAACTCAACGAATGAGAACATAAAATAGTGTAGCTTCCTAGTTTGGACTCTAAACCTAATGAGTGAGTAACTGAAATGACTAGGACTCAATAAAGAATCAAATGAGATCATGTTCAAGTCCAAAAACAAATAAATACAAAGTCACAAATGTATATCATTTCCTAGACATAGTCCTAAAACATACAATTTCACAATGTTTATCAAATTACATTACCAAGTGTGTGAGTTTGTTATACCAATGGTGTAAAACTATGCAGGGACATATATGAATGCCATTTGTGTGTGTGCCTAAAGGTCTTGTGAGAGGATAGAGGTCTAAGTATACATTTGATGCTTTCTCATATTAAAGGCTTCACTTTGTTTGATATGTTGCCCAATTTCCTTGAAGCTTGTTAAACCATGAATACTAGACAACTAATCAATATAAAGGAAAAGTTGTTTTGATATAGCATAATGCCAACATGACTTAAAGTCCTATCATGGTAATATAACTTGATTAATATCTATTCACCCCCTCCCCCCTCTAGATAATATTTAGAACATACCGTTATTTGTTTCAATTGGTATTAGAGCGGGTTCCTAGATATACTTAGGTGATCCTTTGCTCATTTTGGTATGTTTTGCATTTTGTGTGATTTTTGATCATTCATACACTTGCATTCATTTCATTCATTCATAAACACTATGAGTGGAAAACAGTGGTGGTAACGAAAGTGCTTCTAGCATAAGGCATCCACTTCTCACCAGGTTAAATTAAACCTTTTAGAAAGGCAAGATGGAGTCGTACATATGTTAAATCCATGACTAGGCTTGGATGGCAATTGAATACGGCTAGATGTCACCGACGATGACTCCTATGGGTGGAGGAGAAAATGTACTCAAGCCTAAGGCACAAAATGTATAAGAGTTTGAGGCATCAAAATGGAATAAGAATGTGATGCATGCCATCCTATATGCAATGGATGAGAATCAATATAAATTGATTCAAAACACTAGAATCGCTAAGGAGGCGTGGGACATCCTAGAAGTTACACATGAGGGAACCGAAGTTGTGAAGGACTCCAAGCTTCAAGTCCTCCAAACTCAATTCGAGATGCTAAGAATGGAGGAGAACGAGTGTTTCAACGACTTTGAGATCAAGTTGATGGACATAGTCAACCAAAGTCATTAACTTGGTAACCCGTATTCGGATATGAGAATCAAGTAAAAAATAATGAGATCTTTCCCTGAAAGATTTGAGTGCAAGGTAACGGCTTTAGAGGAGAATAGTGGCTACAAGGATATAAAGCCGAGTGAGGTGTTTGGAAGACTTCTAGCTTATAAGTCTAGGAAGGGTCCTACCTTCACACCTCCTAAAAATCAAAATGGAATTGTTTTGAAGGCCTTTAAGGTTGAGAAGGAGGATAAAGATGACTCGAACGAAGACATGGCCTTATTGTTGAGAAGGTTCAAAAAGTTCATCAAATTCGAGAAGAAGGGCTTTTGATCCAATGGTCAAGACTTGAGGAAAAAGGCTCTCTTCAAGAAGTTTGAGCCTAGGCAAAAGAAGAGTGAAAGGAAAGGAATCCAATGTTATAAGTGTGTTGGTGTAGGACATATCGCTTCCGATTATGGAAATTTAAACAACAAGAGGAAAGGGAGAGTGATGGCAGCCACTTGGAGTGGAAGAGATAACTCCAATAAGAGAGATGAATCTACAAATGATGAAGATGAAATGGCTAACTTCATAGCCTTTACCTCCTACCACAAGAGCAAAGGTCATAGTGAAGAAGAGGAGGAGAAACAAGAGGAAAATGACTCAAGTGAAAATGACTCATCATCTAACTCCACAAATGGAAATGTGGAGAAAATGGATGTTCATGACTATATAGTCAAGTTTGAAAGTTCAAGAATGAAGAACAAGAGAGAACTTAGGAGATTAAAAGAAGAAAATTTAGTGCTTTCAACTCATGTTGACCACTTAAGCAAACAAGTGGAAAGATCCAAGAAGATTGAAGATAAGCTAAGAGAGAAGCTAGCTTTATCTATAAGGAATGAAGAATGTTTGAAAAGGGAGCTTGAAAAAGCTAAAGGGTTAATGACTAGGATGGCCTCTAGCACCAAGAAGCTTGACCACATGCTAGGGGCTGGAAAAAAGTCATTGTGCCAAGAAGAACACCTCAAGCTCAACCCACAAGTGTTCCTCAAGCCAACATTCCTCAACAAATGGCTCATCAAGGAAAAAGAACAATCATGCAAGCTCAAATGAGAAAGCAACCTAGTCTTTGTCAACAACAAAAAATGAGAGATCCTATCCAACAACCAAGACAACCACAAACACAAGGGAAGGCTTATATGCATATGCAAGGACATGGTATGATTCCTAACTACATCCATACATGTCATTTTTATGGTATTGATGGTCATGTTAGACCAAATTACTTTCATTTTATTAAAATGTGTAGAGTTAAAAGCATGATTGCAAAGAAAAGGGCTAGATCCAAGTTGCATGTTCCTAGGAATGATAATTCTAATATGCATGATCCTAGGACTTCTAGAGCTCAAATACCATTGACCATTAGGAAGAAAAGTGTTTCACCTAAGTGGATTAGAAAAGATGAATACTTTTGTCATATTGCACAAATTGCCTTGAAGGCAAATTCTTCTAATTTCTGGTATTTAGATAATGGGTCCTCTAGGCACATGACGATAAACAAGAGTTTCTTTAAGACTCTTGTCATGGATGATGGGGGATTTGTCACCTTGGGTGATGGATCTAAAAAGAAAGTTGTATGGAAAGGAATCATCTCCATTCCCGGACTACCCTCCTTGTCTAATGCTTTATTTGTTGATGCCTTAAAAGCCAATTTAATAAGCATTTCTCATCTAAGTGATGAAGGACTTTCCGTTTTGTTTAGCAAGAATGATTGCTCTATCCTTTTGCCCACTGGACAAACCTTGTTGAAAAGGATAAGATCTAGCGACAATTGTTATTGTCTTAAAGCTAGAGTTGTCTCTTGTAATTCATCCAAGGATGAGCAAATTGAGTTATGGCATGAAAAACTTAGCCACATGAACTATCAGGATTTACGAATCTTAGATAAGTTCAATGTTGTGTGTAGCCTTCCCAAGCTTGGGAAGAAAGTCAATGGTGTTTGTGGACCTTGCCAACAAAGAAAGCAAACCAAGAGCATGCACAAGAAGGGCAAGTATCTCTCCACCAAAAAACCCTTAGAGCTTCTTCACATGGATCTTATGGGTCCCATGCAAACCGAAAGTTTAGATGGAAAGAGATACATTTTTGTTTGTGTAGATGATTTCTCTTGGTTCACATGGACATATTTTCTTAGAGAAAAATCTAAAACTTTTGATAAGTTTAAAATGCTTTACACTAAACTTCAAAATTAAAAAGACTCTAACATTAAAAGCATTAAACATATTATAAGTAACCATGTGAGGGAGTTTGAGAATTCCATCTTTTAAAGCTATTGCAATAGCTTAGACATCTCTCATGAGTTTTTGGCTTATAGGACGCCTCAACAAAATGGAGTTGTTGAGAGGAAGAATAGGGTCCTTCAAGAGATGGCCCATACCATGTTGCTTAACAACAATGTCTCTAGGAACCTATAAGCCAAAGCCATCAATACGGCTTGCTATATCGAAAATAGAGTCTTCCTAAGGCCTGGTACTATGCAAACCTCCTATGAGTTATGGAGAGGTAGAAAGCCAAATGTTAGCTACTTCCATACTTTTGGAAGTAAGTGCTACATTTTAAATGACCGTGATCAACTTGGAAAGTTTGATGCTAAGAGTGATGAGGGTATCTTTATTGACTATGCATTGAATAATAGAGCTTATAGAGTTTTCAATTTGAAGACTCAGAGCATCATGGAATCATCAAATGTTGTGTTTGATGATAATAGGCTCAAGTCTAATGACCATGAGGAAGAGGTTATTGTAGTTGATAATTCTCCTTTGGAGAAGGATGTGGAGACTCCTATTGATGAGAGGTCTAACCTTGATGATGAGGACACACAACCTCTTGATAGAATTCCTCTTTTGAACTCTAAAGAACTCACTCCATGTGTTATACATCTCCATAACAAAAATGATGTTATTGGAGATGTGAATGAGGGTGTTAGGACTAGGCGTCAAATAGCTAATCTTATTAGCTACACTTGCTACACCTCTCAAATAGAACCCAAAAAGGTTGATTAGGCCCTAAATGATGAATTTTGGGTTCTTGCCATGCAAGAAGAGCTAAACCAATTCAAAATGAATGACGTTTGGACTCTAGTTCCTATGCCTAAGACCACTAATGTCATAGGCACTAAATGGATATATAGGAATAAATTCGATAAGGATGGCAACATTGTGTGTAACAAGGCAAGGCTTGTTGCATAAGGGTACTCTCAAATTTAGGGTATTGACTTTGAGGAGACATTTGCTCATGTTTCTCATTTAGAGTCCATTAGGCTTCTCTTATCCATATCTTATGTGCATAAGTTCAAATTACACCAAATGGACGTGAAGAGTGTCTTCCTCAATGGCTTCTTGCAAGAGGAAATGTTTGTAGAACAACCCAAAGGGTTTGTGGATGCACACCACCTCAACCATGTCTATCGCCTTAAGAAGGCTTTATATGGGTTGAACAAGCACCGAGGGCTTGGTATAAGCGCCTCACTCAATTTCTTGTTGAAAATAACTACACAAGAGGCAGTGTTGACAAGACTCTATTCATTAAGAAAAACAATGATGAGCTTTTCATAGCTCAAATATATATTGATGATATAGTGTTTGGCTCCACCAACAACACCAAAGGTCCAACAATTTGCTGATGTTATGTCTTAAGAATTTGAGATAAATCTTGTTGGTGAGCTAAGTTACTTCCTAGGTTTACAAATTAAGCAATTAAATAATGGGATTTTTATAACTCAAGCTTAATATGCTAAAAACCTAGTGAAGAAGTTTGGTCTTGAAAATGTCAAACATTGTGATACACCTATGAGTACCACTTTAAAGCTAGGCAAGGATGCTAGTGGAAAAAGTGTGGAACAAACTCTATATCGAGGAATGATTGGTAGCTTGCTCTGTTTGACCGCAAGTAGGCCTAATATCTCTTTTAGTGTGGGTGTGTATGCTAGGTACCATGCAGATCCTAAGGAGTCTCATCTCTCTTCCGTTAAGAGAATCATTCACTATGTGAATGGGACATCCAACTATCGGATTTGGTACTCTTTTAACACTAATGCCAGTTTAGTTGGCTTTAGTGATGTGGTTGGGTAGGAAATTGTGATGATAGAAAGAGCACATCGGGCGGTTGCTTCTTTCTAGGCAACAACTTGGTGTTTTTGTTTTGCAAGAAGCAAAAATCGATTTCCTTGTCCATGGACAAGGCCGAGTACATAGTTATGGAGAGTGGATGCACACAACTCCTATGGATAAAGCAAATGCTAGTCGACTATGGATTCAATCAAGGTACTCTAACCCTCTTTTGTGATAACATGGGTTCTATAAATATTTCCAAGAATCCGGTACAACATTTTAGGACTAAGCATATTGACATCCACCATCATTTCATAAGAGAACTAGTTGAGAACAAATATATTGTACTTGAACATGTAGGTACAAATGATCAACTAGTGGACTTATTTACTAAATCCTTAGATGCAACTAGGTTTAAAAAACTTAGTAGATCTATTGGGATATGTCTCGTAGAGTGATGTGTTTTAGTGATTGACCCCATATGGGGAACTCAAGCAAAGAGAGCATTGCATACTTGTCAAATGCAAAAATTTGATAAACATTATGCTTATTTATTAATTGCTTGAGTAGCTTGGTTGCACATATGATTATGATATTTTCTTCAATAAGTGTGAACCATTGCTTTGTTTGCAATCCATGTCATATTTATGTTCAAACATGCATTTTTGAACTAGGAGATATACTTAGGAAGTACTTTTTGAATGACCTATGATTATCTCCATGACTTGATGTTTGATTAAATGACATGCTAAATATGAAAAACATGAAATTCAAATGACATGCTCAAATGAAAAAGCATGAATTGATGATTGCATATTGTTAAATGCAAAACTATGTGTGAAAAGCTTATGAGACTCAAAATGAATAAAGGATCTTGTATCCGTTTCAAGGATTTAAAAACCCAATGTCTCTCTTTCTTTATTTGTCGAACAAGGCTATTATCATACGGGCATCTTATCCGGAAAAATCAAATAGGGTGCAAAAAGTCGCTCATGCCATGTTTTACTTTTAAAGTTGGATATAGTTGCTCATTAAAATTGAATGATAATTAACTCTATATCCTTGCTTTATTCATGACAAATGGTGAAATTGGTTTGAATTCTTTAGGAAACCTTTGTCATTTGCTTTGCCAAATACCATTGAATTTTGGATTTGAATGCAACATGTCTTGCTTGCAAAGCATCTTAATCACACATTTTCTTAAAATAAATCTCCTTGTTTCTCTCCAATTAATTGACTTGCATAAAGTGGCTTATATGATTATGCAAATGTGCTTGTATGTTACTATCTCTCTTTGCTACAAGTGACCCGGTTTGGGGAATACTCCTTTGCCCATCTCATGACAAAAAGGGGGAGTAGTAGTGGTAAGGGAGAATGCTTATTTTAGTAGCAAAATTCGCATGTTGGGGAGATTGCATATTAAGGGGGAGTAACCCGTTGAGGGGGAGCATTGCATTGCACATTCATTACATGATGTTGCATGTTTTCTTAATGAAAAATTCTTTAATGCAAATGCTTGTTTTAACTTCACATGATTACCTCACAATACACTTGCTTTGGAAAGTGTAATCTTTTTGTTTTGAAGGATTGATAGTTCTACAAGAGATTGAAGACTTGAAGTTTTATTTTTTTATATCTCTTTGTAATGTAGAATATCATTGTTGACCTTTAGTTTCAATTATGTTATGAGGATCAATGTGAGTGGTGGTTTTGTCACGAAATAGCCAAAGGGGAGATTGTAAGTTCCTCAAGTTTGATTGGCTTATTTCGGTGACAAACCACATATGGGGTCTGATGTAAGGGTAGCTTAGACTTTTGATGGTTTGTTACACAACCAAGACCCTCTCAAGACCTCAAGAGAAGAAGCACCAAAGGTAAATTTCTAAGTGCTTTCTTGCTTTAAAGAGATCTAGCTGCACACACTCACAACTCATGCATATCTCTAATTCTTGTATGTTGTGTGTTTTATTTGTGTGCATTCATGTTCTTGAATATCTCTTCATGCATGTTTAATTGATTGCATCTTGCTTGTTAAATGCAATAACATGTTAGGCATTAGGATGCATTCTCTTCACTCACACACTTGCACTTATTGCATGGTCTATGTGTGAGAACCTATGTGAGAAAGCATTGCCTCTCACTACCGAAGTTGAAGTGTCGTTTTGACCAACCGCGGCAAGCCTAGCAATAGAAATTCTTTTGCTTTGCCACGGTTGAAGTGCCATCTTGCGGTTGAAGTGTTTGAAGTGTCTCTTGACAACCGCAGCAATCGCCAACCATGGGTAGTCCGTCGTGCGCATGGCACGCCCAAAACGCTGCAGTTTGCTTGGACACCTATAAATACACCACTTTCATTTTAGGTTGTCCTTAAGAGTTCAAAAATCATATTTTTCCCTTAAGAACATTTTTCAAGAGAAAAAAATTCACAAGAACTCACCTTTAAACACTCAAAGTCATTCCTTTGTGCATCAAAGTTCATCTTGCATCATCTATGACCATATAGGATGCATCCATGCATGGTTTAGCACCATCACATCTTGCTTGGTAAGGTTTTCACTAATTTCATCTAATCTTAGTGTCTTTCTTAACAAGTCATCTCTTTAATTACTTGTATGCTCTTAGAATATATTCTAGATACAAGATAGAGATTGTTTGTGGTGTTTTGATTGAGTGTTGTATTGTGATAGCTATACCTAAGATTGTTTAATCTAAGTTAGCTAAGCTTTATGCCATGGCATATGGCATATAGCATTATGCCATGGCATATAACATTTGATATCTATGATTGATTTAACTGTCATTTGATAATCCTATATAAGCATTTAATGTTCCCTAGCTCTATTTTCATTTTGGATATCATATATATTCATATAGGCCATTTTATATCTTTATTGAGAAGTAAGTCTTGTGGCTAAGGTTGCTTAGGCCATAAGAAAATTAGACTAGGTTCACTTTTAAAAGCATGCGGGTAGTAGTGGTGGGTTATAGACCGTGAGAGATTAAGGTCAACTTCGGTTGTAAACAACATTGCAATTAGTGGATTCGAGGTTCGTGTATAGCGCACATAATAGCCCGTGGTTTTTCCTTGTTGAAGGTTTCCACGTAAAAATAAAGTGTTATTTAAATTCCGTATTATTACACTTATTTTTATTTTGTGACTAGTTCGGGGTTTGAAAAAATTGAATATTGACTAATCAAGAATTTGGTTATATAACTTGATTAATATCTATTCACCCCCTAGATAATATTTAGAACACACCGTTTTTTATTTTTTAGTAGTTTAATAGAAAACAAATGCTAGGCAACCCAACAAATTAGTCCAAAAATCAACCCAAATAACATGGCAAATGGTTTTTTCATTATTCACATCATCCCATGATTTGTGTGTAATTAATAAACTCACTTTCCCCATCATTTAGTTAATTATTTGGATTGTATAGTATATATTACTCTTAATAGAATGTGTACTCGTTCAGTATAACAATAACCAATGTTTGAGTCATTGCAACCATATATGTTATTGTTATATATATATATATATATATATATACAAGTGTACACAAATGAAGACCTCTCATCAGTCCTGTTGTGAGAGCATATATCTCCCATTATACAAATAGATATTTGTAACATATATATATATATATATATATTGTTTGATTTTGGCAAGTCCTAACAAACCCCTAATTCAACCGAACTTACTATAATAATTCTTGTAATACTTAAAAAAAAAAAAAAAAAAAAAAAAATCAATAGTGCAACGCCATCGTATCGGTGGCTCAAAACTTGTGTACGTTCCTACATAAACATTGCAATGCATGCATATGAATGAAATGATATGATATAATACTCTATTTAATAATAACAGAGATTGCCGAAAACAATTTGAAGCTCAGCAGTTTTTTTTTTTTCTTTTCCAATTACTCTTCTTTCCAACACATTAGCGAAGCAATCCAAATTTTATTGAAAGAAGACTAATGGGACATTTATTTTTTGCACTTTAAACTTAATGTGTCTGAATTTAAATTATTATGTTATTTTGTTTGTTTTTTTAAGTAGCCAAATAACTTTAAAATAAAAAAATAAAAAATAAAAAATAAAAAAAAATGAAAAAAAAAACTTAAAATAAAAAGTAAGAAATCATGACTTTTAACTTATAACTTAATTTTAAATTACTGGACTGTATTTAATATATTTTCTTCAAAGATTATCCTACTAAAGATAACATATTTCCAATTTTATCATAATTTTACATTATACAAATTTAATTCTTTTAACCTATTACTTATGATAAACATCTAAAAAAACATTATCACATTGTAACTTTCAACACCATAATTGAACCTTCAATTCTAAATTTTTTTGTAAATCAAAATCATTTCTAAATCGTTATTTTTCCTATTTCTTAAAAAAAAAAAAAAATAAACAATTATTTATCTTATCTTAACCATGAATAATATATTGCAATTATTACATAAAAATGGTTTAAGATTTGTTAAATTATTCTTGTTTTGTTGTTCATATCATATAAAATGAAAATACATGCAATTAATAATAACAAGGGTATAAATGTCAAATTACTTGTTTTTAAAATTTAAAAAACAAGCAAGTTGACATTCTATTCAGAGGTAATAAAAATAAAATAAAACAAATATGTCAATCAAATTCAGGTTTCAGTCACTATTTACTATTTAGTTTTCAGTAAAATTCAGGACTGTTCGGTCTTCAAACAAAAAAACAAACGACCTCTAACAATCGTCAAAGGCAAATTTTCTGAAAAGACTCTAATTTGTTTTGTGTTTTTGTAATATGAAAAAGACTCTAATTATTTCTAACAAATGAATGCAAACTATTTATTAATAATTGTGGGAGAAGTTAATGAAAACTCCGGTTGCATGTGCCCATTTGTCAATAATACGCACTTGTCAATAACACGTGTCATTTGTCCATAAAACTTGGACCCACTACATATTATTATTATTTTTTGAATTATTATAATAATTCGGGATTTAGAAAGGGGGAGAGACTCGATCCCAATTTCTGGTGGTATAGGTATGAAATGCATATCACTGGACCAATATTTTTTTCTCTTCACTTTGAAATTATTACTTTACTGTCAATTATGCGATCCAATCCAACTCTTAAATTTGAATCCTCAAAGATAAAGTTAACGAGTGTATACAATTACTGCTGTCCGCCATTGTTGTTTAATAGAAAACAAATGTTTGACAACCCAATAAATTAGTCCAAAAATCAACCCAAATGACATGGCAATTGGTTTTTTCATTAATCATATCATCCCATGATTTGTGTGTAACTAATAAACTCACTTTCCCCATCATTTGGTTAATTATTTGGATTGTATAGATTGAGTACTCGTTAGTATAACCAATGACCAATGTTTGAGTCGTCACAGCCATATTATATATATATATATATATATGTATGTATATGTATATTAAAAATAAAAACACATTTATACAAAATGAAGACCTCTCATCGGTCCTATTGTGAGAGTATATATCTCCCATTATAAAAGTAGATATTCATAACATATATGTATTGTTTGATTTCGACAGATCCTAACAAACCGCCGATCTGACCAAAGTTACTGTAATCATTCTTGTAATACTTAAAAAAATAAAATAAAATAAAAAATTAGTAGCGCAACGCCATCGTACTGGTGGCCCAAAACTTGTGTCCATTCCTATATAAACGTTGTAACGCGTGCATATGAATGCAATGATCTGATATAATACTCTATTTAATAATAACAGATATTGCTGAAAACACTTTGAAGCTCAGCAGCAAGCAATTCTTGTTTTTGCCAGATGAAGTCTGAAGCCAGCTATGATGCCATACCAGAAAGGCGGTCTGCCAATTACAAGCCGAACGTTTGGAAATACGACTTCATACAGTCCCTTAATGCTACCAAATTTGATGTCTGGATATGATATCTATTTCTAACTATGTTTTCTATTTCTTTGAGCTTTTTTTCTGTTTAGCTTCTTATCTATATATCATTTTGATATCTATGTCATTTAATTTTTAAATGGGTATGATCAACATCACTTACATTAATTTTCTAATTTATTGGCACCATGCACATCTCTTCTAGAGTGGAGATCTAGGACAAAATTTACAAGAGATTTTTAGGAAAATTTTCAAACAAATTTTGAAACCAACCTAAGTCGTTTGTATTTAATTCATTGCGCAAAGATGGTCAAGGATATATATATTAACAATTATTTCTAGTCATCACTAACCTTCAAATCAATGCATAATATATGAAAAATATGGCATTTTTGACTTACATTTGGTTTTGATACTCATGCAATTATGCAAATACTGATAAGTGATTGCTTAGAATAATAATGTACTGATGCATGTATTTTTAATTAGCAGGAAGAGGAACATAAGAACCGGGCTGAGAATCTGAAAGAGGAAGTGAAGCTGATGTTTGCTAAATCAATGGAGGTTTTAGCTAAGCTTGAGCTAATTGACATCTTCATGAAACTAGGACTTTCAATCCTCTTGAGAAGGAAATCTTGGAAGCTTTAGACGCCATACACTATCATACCCTAGAAGAAGAACTCTATGCTACTGCATTATGCTTCAGGCTTCTCAGACTGCATGGCCATGAAATTTCACAAGGTCTGTATCTAACAAGTCACAACACTATATGAACAAGCCCCTATCTTCTTTGGGTAGTTTTATTATTTTTTATTTTTTTAGAGAAAATATATATATATATATATATATATATCTTGAGGTCTGATTGGACTCTAAACTATGTAAAATTATAAAATCAGGATCTCAACTCTGTTAAAGAACCCACATGCACAGCTAAACAAGATGAGAATAAATCTCACACCGAAAAGATAAAACATAAGAAGAGAGTATATATTCTTTTGGATCCCACAATCTAATAGACTAGTATTTTGGATTTTAAATCTATCCGTATGTGTGTGTATATATATATATGTACCATTTCTTAAAAACACTTAAAAATATATAAGTAATAAAATTCAACATGGTATCAAAGTATTTGACAAATGTCATCATATAGCTATCCTATTAAAATTCAATAAACTTATATCAACTCTCTAACTAATTTACGCAATGAATAAAAAAAACATGAGGGATCTTTGTTTAATTATTCAATATCACATTTAAAAGACAGTCACATAGTTGGAATTTAAGGTCATGCTTGGCATACCATACTATATTGGATTGAATTATATAGGACTAAAGTGGACCGTACTAGAATGAATAATTTTATATATTTATTACAGTCTTATGTTTGATTTTCATCTATCAAAAAAAAAAAAAAAAAAATTTTTCCGACATATGCCTTTGTCTTCTTTTGCATACTTATTTATTTTATTTTTATCCTACAAAATTTAAATTGAAAAAACAAAAATATAGTGCGAGTCAAATTTATTATTTTTAATAAGTTATTAACTATATTATTTTCATACAAAATAAAGTGATGTAATCTAAGTACATCATCTAAAATATGATCTTATATATCATTAAAATTATAACCTCAGAATAGACACAATAATCAAAAGACATAAATAATAAGTCAACCTAAAATATATATATATATATATATATATATATTAAATATCTGTAATAATAACGTTCACCTCTTCATATATATTTAAAAAAAAACTCTTCACTATATATTGCCATTGCTTGTAACTATCAAATTATTAAATTTAATATTTTTTTTTTTTGTGATACACACTTGTCTTCTTTTGAATATTTATTTTATTTTATTTTGAAATATTTGTTATTTAATTTTTTTAATTTTTTATTATATAAAATTAATATTAAGAAAATAATGTAAATCAAATTTTTAAAGGTGGCTTTATTGCCACCCAAAATAGTTCTCCCCACACACATAACAAATTTTGAATTTAATAATTTATTCTTTACGGCCTCTGAAATATCAAAATTAACCCTAAGTATTAATAATCATTTTAATTAAATTATTTCTCTTTTAATCCATATAAAATCAAATCTGAAGTGAAAAACCATAAATCAAACAAACTATGCGAAATGCCATGTCATTCATCAAAATTGCTATAGAAATGACTTGAATTTTATTTGTAAATCCAATACCTTGATATTAAAAAATTGATTAGTGTCCCCGAGCGCGAACCATACCATTACAAGTTGGGGTGGACAAAAAACTAATAAATCGAACTGAACCGGTGAATCGAACCGGTCCAATCGGTTTTTTTTTTGTTTTTTACTGTTAACCAATTCTGTTCGGTTTGTTTTGTTTTTTAAAAAACCAGCATTTTTGGTTCGGTTTCCTATTCTAAGGTTCGAACCGGTGAACCAAACCGAACCGATAACCAATGTATAAAATATGGATGGTTTTCATTTTCATGTCATGTGATTCTTGAAGCTTGATATGAATATGAAACCATACAATTGAAAAGTATTGAAAATTGTTCCAAACCACGTTGTGTTTTTGTATACATGGAAGAAAACTAAATTGATTATAAACTGCTCATGTTTATATTTTTCAATACTCGACATGGAAAATGCTTGAATTATGATCCAGAATAATTATCACAGATTCACAGACTATTTAGGTATTATAAACTAAAGATGTTTGCTTCTGTTTGCTGCTACTACTTGACTGATCATGTATGTACAAATTACTCTCTCTCTGCAAGATGATTATATATGTGCAATGTACTTGCAAGATGGCTTGACTGATCATGTTTGCTAGGATTATATATGTACTGTCAGTACTGATGTCCTCGTCAAATAATTTGGCCCAATAGGCCCAAAACCGAAAAAACCGAATTAAACCGAACCGAACTGGTTGAATCAGTTTTTGATCGGTTCACACTTTTCAATTTTATCGGATCGGTTCTCTTTTTCAAAAACCGGATATTATCGGTTCAATTTTCCAACACTCATTATATATGAAAATGTCCTTTTTTTTTACTCTTCATTTAATATATTTTGTTTTTTCATATTAATTTTTTATTAATATTTATGTATTTTTTATTTTTAAAAATTTAAATTTTACCCGATAAAAAACTGAGAAATAAGGTAGTGTCAAATCAATGAAGATGCAATCATGCATGCAAATGTAATAGGTACAGAATTTCTAAAAGAAAAGAGAAAAGAAAATAAGGAAGGTTGTGTCAAATAAATGAAGACGCAAATGCAATCATGCAAACGTGATAGGTAGAGAATTTCTAGAAGAGGGAAAAAGAAAGAAAGAAAAGGAAAAATGTGTTTCCAAGTTTGCAATTACCTTTTATGATGGACTAATTAGTCCTGTATGAACCAGATAAAGTTCATTAACCCTATTAAATAATTTGATTAGATAGTCTTGAATAGTATTGTCCGGTCCACTAATCCAATCAAATACGATGTATCCTTGCATTCTTTCTTTTTATGATCACGTGATAGTTTTTTGTTTTTTAGCTTTATAATAATTTGTTTTAACCTTATGTAATATGTAATTCCAGATATATATATATATATATATATATTTAGGGGGTTCATGGATGGAAATGGCTCATTCTCAAAAAGTAAATGCAGAGATATCAAAGGATTGATTGAACTTTTTGAGGCTTCACATCTGGCTTTACAAGGTGAAAACATCTTGGAAGAAGCTAAAGGTTTTTCAAATGGAATTCTGAGGGAAGCCTATTCTACTTTGGATGGTGAACTTGCAGAAAAAGTGGCCCACATTTTGGAACTTCCGTCGCACTGTAGACTGCAGTGGTTCCAAGTCAAATGGCATCTAAAAATGTATGAGAGAAACAATGACATCAACAGTAGTACTAGAATAAATTTATTATGTGAATTGGCAAAACTAAACTTCAATATGGTTCAAGCCACGCATCAAAATGAACTCAAAGAGGTCTCCAGGTAATCAGTAACTAATTACATGATATATATTTTTCTGATGTAGATCAAATCAATTCAAGTAACATTTGTGCTTTTGTGAAATGAATTAGGTGGTGGGAGAATCTGGGGTTGGTTGGGAAATTAAATTTTGCTAGGGATCGAGTGATTGAAAGTTTCATGACTGGACTTGGACTTGTCTATGATCCTAAACTTGCTAAAGCCACTGCTTTGGTTATTGTAATGGATGATATTTATGATGTTTATGGCTCCTTGGAAGAACTACAACACTTCACCAATGCTGTTGATAGGTTAGTTAGTCTATATATATATATATAAATAGAGGTCGAAATTTAAATGTCACCATTTGGGGCGCTTTTTGGGGAACAGGCACCAAGTTACTAATCTAAGTTTAAAAGGCACCATTTTATGTGACCAGACAAAATTACCCTTTTTGTCGGTTTGTCTGGTTTTGAAACGTTGAAAGAAAAAACCAGAGAGAGAAACCCCGACGGCGCAACAGTGCTACAGAGGACCAAAATCTGACGAAGAACCACCGGCGACGGCGCTACAGTACCGATGTCGAATAGAACTGAAGGGCGAAGAAAAACGAGACCGGTACGTTTTTGTTTCTCACGCATTTTTGTTCTAGATAAGTTTTGTGTATTTGATGTAGATTAGGTTTGATTTGATTTGTTGTTCATTATGTTTGTTTGATGAGATTAGGTTAGTGTTTTAGTTTAAGAAAAAAATTTCTTTTGAAGACGATGAAGATCTAGGTTAGTAAGTGTTTTTGAATCTTTATCGAGCCTTTTTGAAGTGATTTCGAGCCTTTTTGTACTGTTACCGTGCCTTTTTTAACTGTTATCGAGCCTTTTTGAAGTGATTTCGAGCCTTTTTGTACTGTTATCGTGCCTTTTGTAACTGTTATCGAGCCTTTTTGAAGCTTTTTGTATATCGTGCCTTTTGTAACTGTTATCGAGCCTTTTTGAAGTGATTTCGAGCCTTTTTGTACTGTTATCGTGCCTTTTGTAACTGTTATCGAGCCTTTTTGTGTTATCGAGCTTTTTTGTACTATTATCGTGCCTTTTTGTATTGTTATCGTGCCTTTTTGTACTGTTATCGAGTTATCCCTTTTTGAAGTGATTTCGAGCCTTTTTGTAATGTTATCGTGCCTTTTGTAACTGTTATCGAGCCTTTTTGTACTGTTATCGTGCCTTTTTGTACTGTTATCGTGCCTTTTTGTACTATTATCGTGCCTTTTTGGACTGTTATCATGCCTTTTTCAACCTTTTATTTCGAGCCTTTTTGAACTTAATCGAGTCTTTTTGAACTGTTATTCGAGCCTTTTTGTTCGAGCCTTTTCAGACGTTACCCGAGCCTTTTAATGAAGTATTCGTGCCTTTTCACAAACTACCCGAGCCTTTTGATACACTACCCGAGCCTTTTACTGAAGTGTTCGTGCCTTTTCACAAACTACCCGAGCCTTTTGATACACTACCCGAACCTTTTAATGAAGTGTTCGTGCCTTTTCACAAACTACCCGAGCCTTTTGATACACTACCCGAGCCTTTTACTGAAGTGTTCGAGCCTTTTGATACATTACCCGAGCATTTTCATACACTGCCCGAGCCTTTTTGTTCGAGCCTTTTCATGAACTCATATGTTTTTTTTCTGTGAATGCAGATGAGGAATCAGCTAAAGGAGTCGCTTAAAACCCCAGTAAGAGAATGGTTCAAGGGAAAAATTATACGGCATGACCATTTCCATGACCTGGTTGATATCGACAACGCACTTAATAGTGTACCTGAACATCTGAGGATCGAAGACCGACGTCGGTATACTGAGTCGTGTTTTGGTCATTTTCTAATGATGCATCGTGAGATTCATTTTTTGGCTGGGATTGTCCATCGGCTGCTTTTACGCGAGTTACATCACGATGGGCCAGAAGATGAGATGAGATTTTTGTTAGGTAAGCATTCGGTCCGGTTCTCGAAGGTTGAGTTTTGTCTAATCACTGGGTTGAAGTTCGGAGTCATTCCCGACACGGCAAGGTATGATATGGTAGAGAATGGCATACACGAGCGGTACTTCCAGGGTAGAGACATCGAGTTTGAAGAGTTGAGAGCAGTGCTGCGGATTGGTATTTTTGTGGAGCAGTACGATGCGGTAAAGCTATGCTTATTGTTTATGCTCAACTGGATACTAATGGGGGTAGACGAGCGAGATAAAGTTCCAGTATGGCAGTGGAGGCTAGTGGAGGACTTGGACGCTTTTGATGCGTTCCCGTGGGGCGCACACGTGTATAGGCGGTCAATTTATTGTTTCAAGCATGCGTTGGATGGTGGACGGGAGCGGTTTGAACAACGACAGCAAGAAAGGGGTGCTGACGTACACACGACTGAGACGTACAACATATATGGACTACCACACGCACTATTGGTGAGAATTTAAAATTTGAATATGTATTTTAATTATAGTTTTTTATTTTATTTTATATGACTAATGTATTTACTTCATATCGTACTTATATATTATACAGATATTTGCTTTTGAGGTTATCCCCGAGCTTGGGAATAAAAAATGTGGGATCCGTAGGGCAATCTCCGAGCTACCACCCCCACGTATTCTGAAATGGGAGTTGAGTCAGCGACCGTGGGGGAGAAAACTGGATGGCATTTTCACTGAAAGGGTAAGTATTGTTGTTGTTAATTTTCATAGTTTTTAGTATGTATACAATTACAATGATCGAACTCCGATTTCAGATGTTTGCGCGGCGTGAATTGGTGCCAACGAGTGTTGAGATGGCTCAACCTTACTACGAAGGCATATACCTGGGAGGCAGTCTGTATGACACCGATGTTTCTGATATACCTAGTCACGTCCCTGAGCACGAACGACGTAGGAGTGCTGGACCCATTGATATGGAGGGTGCGTATTCCAGACCTAGTGATATAGAGGGTGCGTATTCAGGACCCAGTGACAGGGAGGGTCCTTATTCCGGACCCAGTGATAGGGATGGTGCATATTCTGGAGCCAATGATACAGAGGGTTCAGACCAGGAGGGTGGGAGTCGAAGTCCCGTGAGGCATCGGCCGGTACGTTTCACTTTGCCCAGACAGTCTCGACCTAGGGGTGATTCAGTTTTGGAGGGTCGCGATGAGAGTCCTGAAAGGCATAGACGGGTACGATTCACTATGCCCAGACAGTCTCGACCTGGAGGTGATTCCCGAGGAGGCGTTGGCGGGCATCCACATGTATGTAAAAGATATTAGAACCACATTATTTAATTTCAATTGAGTGAACAGTTTAAGTGCTGACAAAACTTGAAATCGTTTCAGGGCTGGGATGGTAAATTCGCTGAAGTGATGGATGCTGTCCAATCTCTACGGGTTGATATGATGGAGGCTATCCGAAAGAGTGATGAGAAGCGAGATCAGCAGCATCAGGAGTTGTTGGATATGATCCGGGCGCTTCAGGGTCAGGGTCAGGGTCAAGGTCAGACATCGCAGTCCCGTATGGATGGTCCACCATTCGATGACCATCACAGAGACTTTAGTCCCACAGGCAGGACAGGTACACATCAGCATGGGATAGACCCACAGATCACACATGAGCAGACACCTACTACGGAGGCACATACTGCAGACACAGTATCTGATCACCCGGGTCATGTTATGACAGAACGAACAGAGGTTCCCGGTGGTACAGAGATATCACTATTAGAGCAGGTGCCTCCTCCAGTTTTACCCGACGACAGTGCTGGTACAGAGACAGGACTTCTAGTACGGGAGCTACCTGGTGGATCTGTGCCACATGTTCTTCCACATGACCTAGCACATGGTTCATCCTCACAGCGTACACCACCTCCAGTAGATCCCAGCGCAGTGCGACCGTTGAAGCGATCCAGGCGTAACTCCCCCACTCATCAGCGCGATACAGGGAGAGAGAGCGATACACGGAGGGATAGATCCTCTTCAGAGCGTAGCCCTTCTCGGAGAGATACACAATGGGAGATATCCTCCTCACATCACAGCCCTCCTCATAGAGATACACGGCGGCACAGGTCGTCCTCACAGCGCAGCCCTCTTCACAGTAGTCCACAGAGGCAGAGATCCTCCTCACTGCACACACCTCCGGTGGAGTCTAGTTCTGGAGCCTGTAGTCCGCCCCAGATTCAGCGTCAGCTGCAGGTTCGCAGGCCAGGTTGGCAGCTGATGAGCCCATACACTGACCCATGTAGGCCGAAGAAGCCAAGGACCAGGCCAGCGTCATCAGTGCATGCATTCAAGCCCTATGATTTGTTAGATCTTGACCACGTTACTGCGTACCAAGCCTACAAGAGGAACACCATGGGGGAATTGTACGTATAATCGTTCATTACATAATCTTTTAATTAATATTACTTGGTCATCTAACTTCTTCAGCAATTATACAGACGTGATGTGGATATACATATACCAGTTGGTGTCACTTGGTTCCAACGGTTCCAAACTAACTTCATGGAGTTGGAGGATACGGTACATTCCTTACTTTAACTGTTTGTATAAGTTTTTATCAGTAATGGTAGAATCCTAACAATATAAAATGTTTACATTGTCAGCACATCGATGCGTACTTGTTGATTTTACGGAAGCGTCAACGAGCATACCCCACTGTCTACGCTCAGAGGGTTAACGTACTGGATTCCCAGTTCTATGTAAGTTCTTGTACAGTACGATTTTCATTTTTTAATTGATGTGTTTACTAGATCTATTACCTAACATTGTGGTTAATTTTCTATATACAGTCATGGTTAGATATTAAGTGGGAGCGGATGTTCGGCAGTGGGGTGGCTGCACCCCCTAAGGAGTGGTCTATGCTGAAACACAAGTGGCACGATGATGACCTGAAGACGGTCCGAGGATTACTCCCGTCAGGAAACCGGTCATGGCACGCGGTTGATTGGGTGAGTGTTTAAATTACAAGGTTTCAATGTGTTTAATACTATGTTTAGATTTCAGGCACATAACACTATGTTGAAACACTAACAGGTTATGATACCTTGCAACCTTGGACGCAACCATTGGGTACTGGCCAGCGTCGACCTCACCCAAGGGAAGATCTACCTGTTAGACCCGTTCAGACAGGAGGTCACATGGGAGTACAGGAATAAGCAGGTTGCGTGCCTACGTTGGTTTATACCCTCGATGTTGCATCAGGTCGAGTTTCACTCAAACCGAACGAAGGATGATGTGACATACAGTTTATCGAAGAAGGCCTTCCGGATGAGCATCATGGACGGATCCGTGGGGTGCCCCAACAGCATCAGGGGTATGACTGTTTCAACATTTTATTATACCTCACTTGGTTTTAATTAAATTCCATTCTAATGGTTGTTCATATGGTGATTTGCAGCGGTAACTGTGGTGCCCATACTTTGAGATTGGCAGAGTACTTGTTGGCAAACAAGAAGGAGTTCGATTGGAAAGAAGAGGATATGGGCACCATCCGGGAGAAGATGGCTGTGGAGGTTTATTGTAACTCGCTGCACAACACTGTTGTATAGATGATTTATATATGGGTTGTTCCCTGAGTTGTAATTGATGTACATAACAGATTCATATATTATTTTCATTAATTAATTAATTTTTTTCACTTTCCAACCCGCGCGTGAACAATTTAGTGCGTTGCAACATGAATTAAATAATACAATGAAAATGAACAACTAAACCTTTAACGATTTAAACAACATAACTGTATCGAGCATGGTTCCCAAAGTCTGAACGATGTTTGAAGACATCAACTTGGAGACATGTTCCTCAAGGTGCTTCTGGTGGCAATTCGTCTTCATCTTGTACTGCCTTGTTATGTTTGATTGCCTTCCTTATAAGGGCACGTTTGTTTGTTGTGTCCAATTGAATGACAAATGCTGCACTTGCGACGATATTCCTCGGGGACAATTCTACTGGGACCTTCATTAACCATAGGCGGGTTGGAACACCTCCTGCTATTATGTCCAGGTTGCCCACATCTTCTACACGATTGTGTCGTTGTCCTCTCTGAAGACGAGGCATGTCGACCCTCCATCGGCCTACCTGATTGTCTCTTTGTCTTTGGATTTAAAACCACCCGCGCTGCGATGTCAGATGGCACAACCCATGAAGAAGGATGGCCAACAGGCATAATAGGGACCGAGTATGCATTAATAAGTGTCTCCCTTTTGTAGTAGTCTGCACACAGAGATGTGAAATCCAAGTTTCGCTCCCTGCAACAATGAAAATAGTGAGATTCACGTTTGGGTAATATAATGTGTTAACTATAACTTGTCAAGTACCTTGCCGCTGCGAGTGCATGTGAACATGGAAAAAAGTCCATTTGGAATTTGTTGCATGTGCAAGTCTTGCGGGCTAAGTCAACCGTCCACTGTTTTCCCTTGTGTCTGACGGAGAATATGTTCCAGTCAACTGGATTTACGGTCATAAAACCGCACTTCTCGACCCGTTTCAGGATCACAAGATGTGCTGCGTCGGTCAATCGATGACGCATGGACCGTGCAGCTTCATGACGATCGTGAAACCACTTTTGTAGCATATTCCTAATGAACTCTGCCAGCGTCATCAATGGCAGTTGCCGTGCGAATTTTAGGCATGAGTTTATGCACTCTGCAACATTTGTGGTCATCACCCTGTACCTTCTTTGGGGACAGTGTACGCGGGACCATTTGTGAGGACCGGCAGCAATAGCATAATCGAATGCAGCCTTGTGCAGCTTACGTAACTCCTCCATGTGACGATTATACTTTAATTCACTGTACGACCTAGCTGCATCATTCATTATGTCAGCAACATCCTTTCTATGGAATCGTTTCTTCATATTTTCCCCAAAATGCCAGCAACATATGGTATGTGTTGCATAAGGGAACACTTTAGATATCCCTGCTTCAATGCTTGGATGACGATCGGAAATGAAAACCAGATCATCTATATTACCAAGGGCACCCCTCAAGCATTCCAAAAACCACTCCCATGAAAGATTATTTTCTGAGTCACCATACCCAAAAGCAATTGGATACACCTGTTCGTTTCCATCTTGTGCAGTTGCCACAAACATTGTACCGCCGAATCTTCCCTTCAAATGGGTACCATCAACTGCAATCACAGGACGTATACACCTCCGAAAACCTCTAATTGAGGACCCTAACGACATGAAAAAGTAGAGGAATTTATCATCGTCAGTGCATTGTAAGTCGGTGATTGTGCCAGGATTTTGCTGTTCCAGAACGTATGCAAAAGATGGCAAGAGTTGGAAAGCTTCTTCATGCGTTCCGTAGGTCAATGATAATGCATATTGAAGGGCATCGTGTGCCTTACTGTACATGATTTGTATGCCATACATTGTTTTCATATCGGCGATGACGTCCTTGGGACGCATGAGACGACCATCATGTTGTTGAAGTCTAGGTGCAACGACTTCTCCGATTATGACTGCACTAGCTTGTCGGTGGCGACGGTGAATCTCCTCCAAGGGACAACTGTGTTCGTTGACAAAACTTCTCACTTGAAAGTATGTCCCTTCATCTCTCCTCACCGCTCTTAATTTCCATGTACAGTCGTCAATGATGCAAACCAGATGTAAAGTTGTCTTATTGGACCTTTTCACCTTCCATTCAAAGTTATGATGCATTGCAAAATGGCCAACTAGCCTCTTCAAATCCTTTTTACTCGGAAAAAATTGACCTTTATAAATCATGGTTCTAGGTTCTGGCGTTGCCAAGGTGCTAGTTGTATCAATACCAAACGAGTATGAATCTGCTCCGGGAATAACCCACGTTGCAGATGCTGTTACATTATACCGGACCTCGGAAGGCCCAGGCATATCAAGTGGAGTGCAACTAACTCCTTGTACATGTCTACCTCGTGTTTCAATTTGTGCAGGGTCTTCATCCACATTTTGTAGATCATCAACCCGATCATTAACCTGTTCATTATTTGCCTCATTATCCACCTCAGGGTTCGGGTAATTGTTTTGCTCATTGTACTGCTCATTTCGACAACCAAACACATCGCCAAATTGAGGTTCAACTAAATCTTCATGGTCGACCGCTACCGGTGGGACACCACACATGTTTCCCCCACCTTCAGTGGCACTTCTTTGGGTGAACACTTGGTTGCTACCGCTAAAGGATCCTAATTGTTGGGTATTTTCAAGAGGAGGAATATCATTCCCGATCACATTTCCAGCTGTCCTCTCAGTTACACTGACACATACTTGAGGGATAACTCGATCTTCCCCTAGCATAAACTGCACATCGTTGACATTTCTTATAAATGTGCGACATGTACTGCCCGGAACAATTGATATTGATGACAGATCAATATTGAATTTGTTTACATCATAATTCACAATGGTATGCACGATCGCCACCAATTCTTCGTAAGTCATATCCTTTGACACATACATTCCCTGGTTATCCGATCCAACAAACCTTTGACTTCCGTCGGGTAACTGCTCCCATCGATCGTTGTAAGATATTACTATTCTAACCCGATTCATGATGCTGTCAAATTAATCATCACAAAGCATTAATGAAAATTCAGGACTACAAACTTTTTTCAAATATTACATTTACAAAGGCTATGTTAAGGATATTGAAAAGTCTCAGAGAAGACATGAAAAGGCTCATAGAATTCTTTAAAAGGCTCGATTAAATCACATGAAAATGCTCAAAAATTTCTTCAAAAGGCTCGAATAGTGAATGAAAAGGCTCCGGAAAGACATAAAAAAGCTCGAAAATTCTTCGAAAGGCTCGAATAGTGAACGAAAAGGCACGGGAAACACATGAAAAGGCACGGGAAACACATGAAAAGGCACGGGAATCACATGAAAAGGCACGGGAAACACATGAAAAGGCACGGGAATCACATGAAAAGGCACGGGAATCACATGAAAGGCTCGGATAGTGAACACATGAAAAGGCACGGGAAACACGTGAATCACATGAAAAGGCACGGGAAACACATGAAAAGGCACGGGAATCACATGAAAAGGCTCGGTGAACACATGAAAAGGCACGGGATGAAAAGGAAACACATGAAAAGGCTCGGATAGTGAACACATGAAAAGGCACACGGGAAACACATGAAAAGGCACGGGAAACACATGAAAAGGCATGAAAAGGCACGGGAATCACATGAAAAGGCACGGGAAACACATGAAAAGGCACGGGAAACACATGAAAAGGCACGGGAATCACATGAAAAGGCTGAAAAGGCTCACACATGAAAAGGCTGGCTTTGACAAAATGTGAACAAAAAAATTATAAGAAGAAAAAGTTCAAGAAATATTACCTTATTTTATAAGTTGAAGATGAAACTCGAGGAAACCACAAATCTTTAACTTTTATTTGTAGATAGAGAGAGAGAGAGAGAGAGAGAGAGAGAGAGAGAGAAAAAAAAATCAGAGAGAGAGAGAGAGAGTCGTTTTTTTTGGAAGTGTGGAGAAATAAAAGTACAAAGAGAATAACATAACTGATTATCTAAGGGCAATTTTGGTAGTTCACCATAATATGTGCCTTTTAAACTTAACTTATTAAACCACTGACAATATCACCAAATGAGTTTGAAATGGTGACATTTCGCACCATTTCCACTATATAAATATATACTTTGGATATATTTTCATATTTTAACATAGAATTAATCTTGATAATATATTATCACATTTAATTTTCAATTTATGTGGGATTCAAAGGAAATTCAACATTTGCCAGAATATATGAAGATATTTTTTCAAGCATTATACGATACTACCAATGAAATGGCTGATGAAATTCGAAACGAAAAGGGTTGGAATCAAGTGTTGCCCTTATTTGAAGAAAGTGGTACGCATGATATCATCAAAACTGTTAGAAACCATGACCACCATTAATGTTAATTAATTAGATTATTTTCATCTACATATATATATATAGTGGGCAGATCACACAAAAGCGCTACTCATGGAAGCGAAGTGGTACAACGAGGGATATATCCCATCCCTAGAAGAGTATCTGAGTATTGCATGGATGACATCTGGATGCTTGGTTCTTGGAGTCCTTTCATTGGAACATTTTCTGGAAAATAATCATAAGCAAATCCTCCATGTTCCATTCTTAATACTTCGACTATTGAATGATTTATCCACTCATAAGGTAACTATATATCCATAATTCCATGAAGATCAAACATTAATTCTTGGTAACTATAATATTTTTTATATTCAATAAATAACTATGTACGGTCATTATTACTTAAACACTTAACCTCGATAAATTAATTAAGCTCACAATATGATCAATACATATACATCTAACTGCAGGCGGAATGTGAAAGAGGTGATGCTCCGTCAGCGATCCAGTGTTACATGCGAGAAGCAAATGTCTCGGAGGAGATAGCTCGAAATCACATTACAGACTTGATAAGTAAAACTTTGACAAAAGTTAATGGACTAATTGTTTCTCCAATATCAGCTTCGCTGAAACCATTTGTGAATGTTCTTGCAAACTATCCACGAGTATCGTATTGCTTTTATCAAGATGGAGATGGGTACGGCGTGCAAGAAGATCTTAAGAGCAAAATATTGTCTGCACTAATCGAACCTATGTAGATGAAGTGAAACTGTGTGCTGTTCTGGCTTACCAATAATGTGTCTCTATATTAAGTCTATGCTTGACTGTAATAAGTAGCGACATCGCTGTAATAAAATAAATCCATAATGCTAGAACTTTCGAGTCAAATTTGTAATTTAATCTTTTTTGTTTCATTTCCTGTTAAAAAGTCAGTTTTGTTTCCACATGTACGTGTATCAAACTAGTATGAGTCTAGCTAGGGAGACACCGTTATCGTAGCATTTTTATTAACATTTTTATTTTTACTTTTTATATACTATTCATGAGTATTCACTATTCATGAGTGTGAATACTCGAATCTGAAATATTATCAAACTGTGTAAACGCTATATACCATCGATCCACGTTAGACGGTGGATTCTGTTAATATTTGTTAAGCAATACTATTACCACGTAGAAATAAAAGTTAAAAACTAAATTGGGTATATTAACTTGTGAAAATTACACAAGAAAATGTAGTCATAACTGGTGAAGCCTTATTTCTTTCCTGGGTTTGAACAGAATTGGAACTACTTTTAAATCCAATATGGGCTTGTTGGGATTGAATCCAATCCAAGCAGCCACAAATATTCACACGGTGGCATAATTATTTAAGCCCAAATATGATACTTTTTAACATTTTTAACTCTCTCTATAATATACACGGTCTCGTTCCTATTAGAACATCCTTATATAATTTTACCAGGATATTGAATGTGGGTCACTCATTTATAAAAGTGATTTGACAAGTGTGAAGTCAAAGTATGTAAAACAAGTGACTCACGTTCAATGTCTTTATATAATTCTATTAGTGCATCCTCATAAGAAAATTTCAGTATATATACATATACATACTTTGAGTCAAAGTATGTAAATCCGATGATCCACATTCTTCGTCCTGATATATTTTATACCAGGACAAACTGCCGATAAAAAAAATTGTTTACATATATGGGATAGGATCTATGGCCTCATTTTTTTTTTTTTTACACAATTTCTTAACCTTTGGATTGAAATGTTTTAATGGTCTAGATTAACTCATATTTGAATACCAATGTCAGTATATGCATTGAAACTCTCACTTTTTTCATTCTCTTATCTCTCATCTTTAATGATAATTTTTATATATTTTTTTTCTCTTTTCCTTACTCGTTTTGAATTCTCTCTCCACATCTATGCTCACCATAGACAACTAACCTCCTCGTTTGAAATCCTAAGCTTTGATGAATTAAAACTGCTTGCCTCGGTTGATAAGATAAGAAATCAGGTTTTACTACAACATAAAAATAAATTTGGATCTCTATTCAGATTTCAGGAGAACCTATTTTTCAAAAACAACCTTACAGATTTGCTTCCTTTTCACACAGATTTCAGGTAAACAGGGTATTAGGAACACTAAATACAATTTAGCACGCAACAACAATATAAAAAAAAATAAATAAATAAATAAAATTTGAAGAGAAGATAATTTTGTTTTATACTTTTACTAAGGAAGTATAAATCAAACATAATTATTCATTTTTTTAAATAGAATATTTATTTTTTGTTATCTGTCAATGAATTTTTTTTTTTTAATGGTCTTCTTGTTATCTCTCTTATCTTTGCTTTCTACAGATACTGTACCAATTTTTTTTTTCTTTCCGAAAGATACTGTACCAAATTGAGAGAAGATTATATTGAAAATATAAAAAAAATATATAACTCCAAAAATCTTTGTTCTGCATATATTTAAGAATGTTCGGAAGATGCACCGGTGCACTTAGGATTACCTTTGTAAGCCTAAGGGTCTTGGGGGTCTTGGGGATCTTGGTTTTCGGGATATTGGTGCTTTCAATCAAGCCATGTTACATAAATAGTGTTGGCGTATTCTTGATAATCCTAAGTCTTTGGTTGCTAGGGTTCTTAAGAGCTATTACTTCTCGGAAGTACCCTTTCTTGCTGCGAAAAAAGGAAAATCGAGGTCCTTGTGAAGAAGCTTAATGTGGGGAAAGGCTTTGATGGATAAAGGTTCATGTTGGAGAGTTGGTAAATGGTACTGCAATAAAAATTTATAAGGATAAATGGATTCCGAAGGAATCGACTCTTAAAATTTCTTCTCCCCCATTACTTGGAGTGGAAGCGACGGTGGACATTCTTAAGCTGCCTTCAGGCGAATGGAATTAGGCTTTGGTGAAGGAGTCGTTCAGTTTGGAGGAGGTTGATGCCATCCTGGGGCTTCCTCCTTGCTCGATTGGTATGGAAGATAGCCTTTTTGGCACTCGGAGAAGTCGAGTTGTTTCTCCATGAAGAGTGGGAATTGGGTGGCCAAGTGCCTCAATTTGAATCCCAGCTGCTCGAGGTTGAATTTTGCCGAGACATGGTGGAAATTCTTTTGGCGTCTCCACCTCCCTTCAAAGGTGAAAATCTTCTTTTGGAAAGCATGCAACAATTGGATTCCTGCTCGGGTAAATATTTTTGCACATGGTATGAAGCTGATAGTCAATTGTCCTTTTTGTTTGAAGAAAGCTGAGTCTACTCTTCACGCCCTCTGCAATTGCTCTCTGCTGAAAGAGTTACAGGCAGCCTATAACATTAATGGAGGGAACAAGGTGTTGAATTCTGATTCTTTTCTGGATTTTGTCATCTCTTGCTATGCTTTGGTGGATGTGAGGGTGTTTAAGGTGTTTTGTGTTATGTGGTGGTGAGTGTGGCATATAAGGAATCAAGTGCTTCATGGGAAAGAGGGGTTTCATGTGAATGATATATGGGAATGGGCTAATATTTTTATCAGTGATTTTCGTTTGGCCAACACTGAGGAGAATAAGCAGCAAGTGGTGGTGTGTTCACCTCCTAGGTAGATTCTCCCACAATATGGTTTGTTTTAAATTAATACCGATGTGGCTACTCGTTTGTGGGACAAAGTTTCTGGCTTTGGGATTGTTATTTGTGGTAGCTCTGGGCATGTTAGAGCTTCCCTCTGTTAGAGTTTCAATGTTTGTTATCAACCTCAGGTTGTTGAAGCTTTAGCTATCCTCCATGGCTTTCGTTTTGCTGTTGATCTTGGTCTGATGCCTGCTGTGTTGGAGTCTGATGCATTAAATGTGGTTGAAGCAATTCGTTTGAAGTTTGTGCCTTTTTCTGAGATTGGTGTTGTGGTCCAGGATATTCTTCATTTGATTGGTTCATTTGTTGCTTTTTCGATTAGTTTTGTTCCTAGATTAACTGATAAGGTTGCGCACGGTTTAGCTCAATTAGCTATTGATCACGTGGGTTGTTATGTTTGGTTGGAGGACTGTCCGTTATCTGTGGAGAGTCTGGTCCTTGGTGATTTCCCAAGAGGTTTGTAGCCTTATGTTTCCTTTGTAATAGTTTCATTTTCAAAAAAAAAAAAAAAAGGCTTCGGCAATAGTTAAATTTAAAAAAAAAATAAAAAAAAAATCAATATAATGGAAATAATTGAATCCTTGCAATTTAAAATTCAAACACCGGTAAAATATGAAACTTTGTATCATTTTTGCCGCATGAGAAAAGATGGAGAAAGGAGAGAGAAATTGTGAAGTTATTAAATCATTAATCTTGGCCTTTCCATTCACTTTAATCAAAGGGTTGAAAAAGTGTGTACAAAATTGTGTAAAAAGTTAGGGCTATGGATCATATCCCTATATATATTCTTTCTATTATCAGTTCATCATTACATAAAATATATAATAACAAAAAATTTGAATCATAGATTATGGAAAAATTTTGATAAGTACATACACTTTGAGTCAAAGTATGTAAATCTAATGGTCCATATTTCTTCATCTTGATATATTTTATATCATGATGAACTGACAATAGAAAAATTGTCCATATATATATATATGTGATTTGAACATGGAATATTGTAAAACTAAATGAGCGGGTTTTACGGCCTAGTCATATGGAGTTATAGCAATAGATGATATTTGTTCGAAGAGGTATATATATTTTAGAAGGAAATAATAGCATGAAAGAAAGTGCTCTACTTTCCAATATTCAATTTGTGAGAAAACAATGGCAAAATTCTATTTAAAAAATAATATGGTTAATATTATAAACCTCCCCTCACCTTTGAATTATTATTGGATGTATAGTTATAAATATGTTTATTTTAGAAACCTCCCCTATGGACTAACACCGTTAGCATTCCGTTTATGTTGACTGAGTTTGACCGTTAAAAGATTCAAAAATATCTCTATTTAAGCTTCAATTGTATGAATTGACCATTATACTTTCATACTTTTACTAAATAAATTAATAAACTGATTCAAAATGTGAGAATGTTAACTTGCAAATGAGAAGTTATTTTGTGGACTATTTTATCCATAAAAATAACAAAATAACAGAATGAGGGTATTATTAATTTAAGCTTCAATTGTATCATTTTATTAATTTATTTGGTAAAAGTATGAGAATATAATAGTCAATTCATACAATTGAAGCTTAAATATAGACATTTTAGATTTTTTAATAGTCAAACTCAGTCAACACAAACAAAATGCTAACGGTGTTAGTTTATAGAGGAGGTTTCTAAAATAAAAGCATTTATAACTATACATTCAATAATAGTTCAAAGGTGAGGGTGTTTTAATATTAACCCAAAATGATATTGTGATATATTATTATTATTGAATTATTAAAAATTTAAAAAATAGGAGAAAATGGAAGATGACTCGAAACTACGTTCCCATTTACGTAGGTGTGATTGTGTGACAACATTTCAAATCGTTGAAAAATGTGAATACAAGATGATGGCATTAAATTATGATATGATTCCAAGTTATTAATAATAATAATAATAAATAAATAAATAATAAAAAAGATTAATAATGATAATGAGGTAGTGCATGGGACCCTTGAATTAATGTAAAACCAAAGTTAGACATTAGAGCACTAATGTCTAATGTTGATTGTTGCAAGAACCCGTGATCACCGGCCTTTAGAAAATAACAACTTCAACGATATCAATTCTCAATCGAAGAATATATCATTTTTTTTTTTAATTTTTTTTTTTTATATCAGAAATGGAAAATATTTTATTTGACAACTACAAGCAATACCAAGTATTGTTTGACACTTGTTCTTCAATAATGCTCAAGCATTTCAAACATCATTATCCAAATAACATGAACAATGAATTGAATGGGTCAAAAGAGAGTTCCAAAATTCCTCCTTGAAGTTTTATCAAAATCAAAAAACAACCGTGTTTCACAATCTGTTAATTTTTCATTTGATATCCAAAGCAGTGAAAACAAGAATAAATTACACACCATTAGCATCATAATTGTACCCAAAAGAGAAGAGATTATAAAGTTTAAACAACAATTAGGAAGTAGGAATTACACCCACTGCTGCTTTGTGGCTTCCATTCTCTCCAACAAACCAGCAATTTCAGATTGCATTCTCAGCTTCATTTTGAAGTAATCACAATGTGAATCTTCCAAGACCTTCAGTTCCTCAAGTTTCTTCCTCCGCCTTTCCTCCGTCTCTTGTAAACACAGTTTTGAAAGCTTCTCAGCATACTCATTTTCCAAGTTCTCAGACTTTGCACGAATCATCCGTTTGAATTCCTCTGCCTCTCTTCGTGCTTCGTCTGCCTTGTTCTGGAACATCCTAGCTTCTGCTTCTTTAATCCGAACTATGCTCTCCAAGCTGTCGAAACCATCATTCTTTGATAACTTATCAAACTGGAAATCGTCTTCAATTTTCAGGTCACCACCTCTGAGATCTTTCTGATGGAGATCACTTGACAATGAACTATGCCGCCCACTTGAAGAGGACATGTTGTAAATAGAATATTTTGGAGGAAGAGAAGAGGCTGGTGGTGGAATAGAAGTTGCATCTTTTTTGAGGCTAGCTTGAGTTGCCATCAAGTCATTCAGCAAAGCACCAGAAGCAAGATAGTCTGGCATATTATCTATATCTATTTATCCCAACAAAGGAAAAACATCCATAAAGAGAAAAGAGTCAAAGTGCAATCATGGAATTGAACAAATTGATACTTGTAGAAAATCAGGAATTATCTAGACTGAATGAAACGGCTGACAGTAATTGCGTCTTCAGATTCTTCTTGTCAAGATTTACAGATCAGATTTGCCAACAAAGATAAGTTTCAAGAAAAAGGAAACTATAGTAAACAAATCAAACTCAAAAACAGAAGTGACTTTATACTGCAGTAGTACTAGCACAAAACATGGATAGGAACAAAATCGACGCATTTTTACTGTTATGGACCAAGCACAACTTCAAAAATTCAAGGTTTAAAACCTATAAAGAGCTCACAGCTTCCAAATAATGTGGGATCCGTTAGTATCCATATCTCTTATCTACCTAATCTAAATTCTAAAACTATATAACACTATTTAGTTTCATGCAAATGCTCCTACTTGCATTACTCCAAAAGGATATGATTCCTTGTATCATTGTGCAGTGTTGTAAGTTTAAGATGTACTTGGGGTTCATTCAACTTTCCAGGGATCAGGGTTTTAACAGGTGGTGAGGGGAACCACTAGTTGTGTAGCCTAGCCATTTGTATCCAAAAACAAAAGTAATAGCAGCGAATGAACTTAAGAGAAATATAATTTACCCTTCCCCCAACAATAATTCCAAACCATATGACCCATATATAAGGACTTTCAGCCCATCACAGGGTTCACCGAGCTTCAGATTTTGCTCCCATCAGGTTTGGTGTTTGGATGAGGTTTCCAGTATCTAACTTTCGGTTTGAAATGTGTTGTTTACATACTATTTATTACAAACCATTGAATATATAAATAGATGAATTTCCACAACATTCCCAACATAATTAACTGGAATATGATCAAACACACAACCACTTTAACTGTAAAAGCAGTACAATTAAGTTAGGGGACTTACGATTGAAGAACTGAATAATGAAGTTGCAAGCATCCGTTGGAGACATCATTTTCTTTTCTAGCTTTAAGACCAACTCATCAGCCTTAATATGTAACTGCTTGCCTTTAACGTTATCACTTCCCTTGAAAATTTTCCTCACACAGTCAAGCTCCTTAACCAAGGTTTCTAGACCCCAATCCTTTGCGCAACACACAAAAACATCCTTAACAAATCCAAACATCTCTGAAGTATGACCGCACCCAATGCAGTGGAACTGCATCTCAGAAGTTCCCGAGGGCCCCTTCAAGCTTGGACCAGGCTTAATCAAATTCCTCTGAATACCACAAGCAGCATGGCACCAATGCGAACAAACATCACAGCCAACCCAACTGCAAGTATTGTTAGCACAATCAAAATTCAAACAAATCGGACACATACATGAGCTGCAAAATCCTTTGTTGGTGGAGCAAATTTTACAGTCACAATCATCAACTGGCAACAAGCTCCTGCAATTCACATTCCTACACCTCATAAACATGAAAATCTCCACGAGCTCCTTTACAGGAAGCCGAATCTTTGCAGACAAAAAGCTTCCAAGCCCCATCCTTATGGCAACTAATATGTCTAATTGATCCTTGTGACACTTTGAAAGAGTCTCCATGGTAAGATCAGATCTTCTGTCAAGTCGGTTTTGCAGAGATACAAATTCATCTCTCTTCTCAGGTTTCACAAAAATATTCTTCAAATACTCCTTAATAGATTCAAGAGTTTCTTCAGAAAACTCCTCAACTGTTTGAGCCATGACAGGAATAGTCTCTGATACAATCTCTCGAAGAATTCTCTCCGGCCTAGAAAGCTTCCGCAGTCTCCCTCCATCAATACTCTCCAAAACCCTTAGATTCTCCGAGTCTCTCTTCCTTGAATCCCCAGAATTGGTATCTATCCGCGGCCTAGCAGGCAATTCAGATGGGAAAAACGAAAGATTATCCGAACTAGTAGTCTTATAGAGACTATTATTACACGGATCCTTGTTCATAAAACGACCATCTTGCAACGTTGTTGCTCCACCACCAACATGATTGTTCAAAGCAACAACCCCATCTCCAATCGGCTTAAACCGACTATGAACCGATCCATTAGTCCCCTCACCACCACACCAAATTTGATCATCTCTCCCTACAGAATAATCATACTCTGTCGAATTATGCGTTAACGAACAACTAGGATTATGCGAAAACGGGTGAGAATATGAATATGAAAGTGATGCAGCAGTGAAATCATTTGAACAAGTTGTTTGTGTGTTGTCCTTTGAAGGTGCCCAAGATTGTATACTCCTACTAGGTTTTGCTCTATAAAAAGAAGCCTCGCCGTTGTTGTTTTGCAAACCCTTTGAAGCAGTTAAAGAGAGAGACACATCAGGCAAAGATAGAGACAGATTCAGAGTCTCCAACTTAGGTTTTTTCTCTCTATTAACATTATTCTCTCCCTCAAATTCACCCACTTCTTCTTCAGCTTCTCTTTTGGAAGAAGAATTCACTCTGCTCTCATTCAAATTCAAGAAATCTCTCTCCACCCACTTGTCATCTTGAACTGAATTCTCAACAACCTCCTTCCCCTTTTGACAATTATTATATTTCTCAGAAAAAGAAGTAGCACCCATTTTGGAATTCTCACACAAGTATCTAAGAGTGAGTTCTTGAAAGCCAGAGGTGGTGTTCTTTGTGGGTTTTGAAGGGAAACCGTCAAGATTCATGCTTGATTCTCCGAGAAAATCACGACTTTTCTTTGAGAAACTTGTATTCTCATCAGGGGTTCCTTTGTTCTGCTCTAAAACGCTGTGCTTGTAATTAGAAAACTTGTTACTGACAGAGTTCTCTCCATCACCAGACAGATCTTTCTCTACATACATCGCCGCCGCCGCCGCCCTACCTACGCACAGAGAGATAGAAGACTTACCAGAAAATGAGATGAGAAGATGATGAGCTTTTGAGGGGCAAAAGAGTAAAATTCGAAGGAATCTGGACAGATTAAGAGTCCGTTTGGGAGACTAACTTTTTTAGCACATCAAGCCCACCACACCATAGCTCTCTCTCTCTCTCTCTCTCTCTCTCTCTCTGTGCAACAACGGCTGGTTTTTTTATATAAATTTCAAAGCGTTTACACGAATAAACAAAAACGGTGATGCTTTTCATTTTTAAGAAATATATTAGAATTATTTAATGCTGACCCTTTGAGTTAAAGACAATTTGTCAAGTTGTCCTAATTCCTATAAGGGTGATTATCAAATTGATCCCTACTGTATTTGGAAATGTCACTTTTGATCTATTGTTTCTTATTTGGCTCACTTCGTCCCACATTTTCAAAATATACATCAAACACAGATCATTATGTCAATCAAACTTAATGGTCTCAGCTTATTTTCGTCATTTGAATCATTTTCCAAAACAAACAAAATGCCATATGTCAATATGATAAAAAAAATCATAAGTTATAATTAAATATATAAACATTTTAAAAAATTAAATTAAATGTTTGGTGAACGAACGATGATGGTTGAGGCAATAGCCTTCACCAAAAAAGTTAGGGAGGACACGGGGACGGAAATTCCATTCAACGAGGACTTAGTTAAAAAATACTAAACTTAAAAACATAAATAATAATAACAACAACAACAATAATAATTAATAAATAAACAATAATAAAATAAATTGAATTTGGATTCATTTATTATCAATAAGTATCATATAACACTACCACAGTCTAATGTTGCTCATTGTTAAGAGCGTTCATTCAACATACAACGTCTCAAGTTCGAATCGCTGTCATTACAAGTGGTATATACATATATATATATATATATATATATAAAGTATCACATTAATTATTGATCATAATTTATCAAAAAGTAAAATTGGAGGGCAAAAGCATCATTGTAATTTATTGATTTAATTCAAAGAGAAAAATAGTTAATTTACTATTTTTTTTTTTTTGTTACATTCGATTCGACAATCAAAATTTTAGTTAAAAAGACCTATATTTGGTACTTTTTTGATAATTTAGAGATCATATGAGCTAAGAAAGTAAAATATATCAAAAAGTGACATTTTTTATTAAGTTAAGGACTACATTGGTAATAACTATTTCAACCATTCTTTAACCCCATATATATATATATATATTCAAGTTAGTGCGTATTGATATAACTTTATCGGTACATTGGATGTGGACTATTAGATTTACATACTTTGATTCAAAATATATACACATGTCAACACTTCTCCATAATCAATAGTCTACTTATATTGGTGTTGATGTAGTTACATCAGTACGTACTGATGTGAACAAGATTGTATATATATATATATATGCTCACTGATGAAGTTATATCAGTTCGCACTAACTTGAATATTTATATATATATATATATACCTCCATGAAATCCATCGATTTAAATGAATTTTGATCTGAATTTTTTTGTGAATGATAAATTCAATGAAATCTAATTGTATACAAAATTTGAATTTTTTTCATATATATATATATGAGTGAATCTCTCATAAGGGATCCCTTATTTTAATTTTGGTAAGGTCCTTGATAAGATAATATCGATTTTTATAAATTTTAATCTGAATTTTTTTTGTGTTCAAGATAAGTTCAATGAAATGTACCTATGAATAAATTTGAAATTTTTTTAAGCACTAATATTATTTATTCCAATTTTGTTAAATATGAAAGTATAAGATAAATGAGCGAAATATAGAAAAATTCAAGAAAAATAGTTTTAATACCTGAAAAATTCTCAAACTTTATTAATAGGTAGGTTTCAATGAACTTATCATCCATAAAATAATTTAAATCAAAATCAATGTGATTTCATCAAAGTCCTTACCAAAATTAAAATAAAGAAATCTCTAACAGTGTTAAGTTTCAGAGAGATTTTTTAATAAAAGCATTTTTCTCTAGGTATCCAATAATGGTTGAAAGGTGAGGGAAGGTTGTTAATATTAAAACGTGTGTATATATATATATATATATATATATAATACTTCTCTAATTATGACCGTCCTAACTTTATAATTTCAGGACATCTGACCGCAGTCACACATTCACAGTGGGATCATAACTCCATATTCACAAATACTCACACTCAATATGAATGTGTGGCTGAAATTGTACGTCATTAACTTATAATTTCAAGACCTCCTTACTATAGAACCATTATATATATACACACATAGCACCACCACCACCACAGGTGTGTGGTGGTGTTAACTCAAACCTAAGACATTGTGAAACTGTATGAGTGTTATTGACCACCAAACCACATTGCAATGGTCTCAAATTTAGGCAAAAGTAGGCATGGCAAAAACTCGGATTGAATCCGAATATATCCATGCCCGACCGGGTACTCGGGGTTTTGAAACCCACACCTGTATCCATCCAAGAGATATCCGCCTGGACTTCTGGGTATCCAACACCCGAATTTGACCTAGGTTATACCTGTTTTTTTAAAGGAATTTTTCTTTTTATTTTAATCCATTTTGTTTTGTTTTGTTTTTTCTTTTTTTTGGTGGTGTATTAAATATGTATTAAATATAATATGATTATTTCTAAAAAATAAATGTTTTCTTTAATTTTAATTATTTTTATAAATGGTAATAAATAAATATTTTTTCAAAACAAATTAAAATATCAATTGAAATGTTTGGTAATATATTTTTTACTACCAGTGGTGGCCACGGTTCAGTTTCGGTTCGGTTTCGGTTTGAAACTGGCGGTTTCGGTTTTGAGGTCCACTAAAAGCGAAACCGAAACCGTGGCTCACGGTTTGGAGGCAATTTGTAACCGTTGGTTTTTTGGTTTCAGTTTCGGTTTCGGTTTTGGATGGTTTCGGTTTCAGTTTTGGACGGTTTCGGTTTCGGTTCGTTTTTATTTTTATTTTTTATTTTTTTCTATTTTTCAATTTTTTTCCAAGTGAGATAAATCATAAAAATTGGTTGTAAATATAAAACCTTGCCAAAAAATAATTACAATTGAACAAAGTTTAAAATAAAATAAAAATTAATTACAAACATTTTCATTGAAGTATTTAAGTATTTAACAATGTTTAAAAGAAAAGAAATTCACCTTTATTAATAAATGCAACTTTACAATTTCACAAAAAAAATAAATAAATAAGAGATTGGCCTTGAAGGCTCAATTTAAAGAAACAATATTACAAAGTAACAAAGTTAAAATTTAAAATAAAAAAATAAAAATAAAAATAAAAAAATAAAAAAATAAAACCGGTCTTGCACTTAATTTTTACTACAATTAAGCTGTCTACGTATCCTCCACCAATGTAGAGAAATCAAAGGTCACGTAATTCTTTTACCTTTAATTAGTTGCTCAGTGTTGGAGTTTAGAAGTTGGAACGGAATCTAGTTGCTTCCTTCCGTACCGGTGGTTTGGTCATCTTCAAAGAAGTCGTTCACTATCTCCGGCTGAAGTTCTTGTTGTCTGTATTTTGCCTTTGTCCAATCATCAACACACGCTTGCATTTCAAGTGATTGTGGAGACATAACCGACCGTCTTGGTTCTAAAATATTTCCACCTGCACTAAATTTTTGTTCCACAGCAACGGTAGAAACCGGTGTTCTAAGAATTTGTTTAGCAATAATAGCCAAAATTGGATAATCCTGTTGATAAGTCTTCCACCAAACCTGGAGACTAAATTTTTCTTCTAAAAATTCATAAGTGTCTTCTAAGTACCGGTCAAGCTCAGAGACAGATGAGGATGAAGATGTTCTTAATTTTTTGGCTCTTTGGGAAAACAGTCGATCCCCTAAACCCTTTAATTGGAATTTTACGGAAGTACTAGTACCACCAGATGTGGGTGGGGGTTGTGAAACTGGCAAGTTCAAAGACGGACCATACATTCTAAGATATTCATCGTATAATTCATAAAGCAAAGTCTTAACGGAATCACAATAATGAAGAACATCAATTTCTAATTCTAAACATATGTAATAATGAGTTAAATAATCCTGCAAACTTTCTAAATTAAAACGTGGATCAAAACACGGTGCAAGCAAATAAATATTTGGAATCTCCCTATAATAATTTAGCCATTTTGTTTTCATAGCTGCAACATATGGACTCAATTGAACATCGAATTCACAATCACTAAATGCACCAGCAATATTAACACTTTGAATAAGAAATAAATGAGTAGTGGGATAGTAAACACCAAATAAAGCATTGGTAGTATCATTAAAAACATGTAGCAATTCAAGAATTTTTATACATGCATTTCAATGGTTCAATTGAAGAGAAATTGAAGGAACGTTATAAGTAATAAAAAAAACTAATAATTCCTTATATTCAACACTTTCATTAAGCAGCTTATAAGTAGAATTCCAACGAGTGGTAATATCTCTAGAAAATTTTTTGTGACGTATATTATTCTGAAAACAATATTTTAACCATTGTTTCTGGATTTTGTTATGCCTCCAAATATAATTAATACTATCTCTAATTGGTCTAATAAAAGCAGAAAGCTCTGTTAATCCAGCTTGAACACACAAATTTAAAATATGGCATGCATATCTTTGATGAAATAATTTACCCCCAAAATAGGGATTGCACAAATCTTGTAACATAGGAATAGATGCGGTATTACTTACAGCATCATCAAAGCCAATAATAAAAATTTTGTTTAGGATATTATACTCTTGAAAAATGATTTTAAGGAGTTGAAAAATATTTTGAGCTGAATGTGAGTCATCGAAAACACGAAATGCAAGAATTCTTTTTTGCATGTCCCAGTCATTGTCCATATAATGACATATGACACCCAAATATGAATGACTACCATAATTGTCGCTCCATATGTCGGCACATACGGAAACGCGACCTTGAAATTGATAAAAAAAAATTTCAATATATTTTTTTCTTTTTTGAAAATGGCATTTAGTGTTCGTGTGAGAGTGGATCTAGGAACACGTTGCATTGCAGGATTTAATGCTAATTCTTCCCTATTTTTTTTTCAGAAGTATAATGAAATAATTGATTACTAGAGGTTGCGTACCTAGCAATTTGGGCTTGGTTATTGGATTTCTCAAATTCGGACGGGTGACTTCTTTTGATATGAGCCCAGTACGTGCCATATCCAAAGGATTTGGCAGTCTTGTATGATTTGGAGCAGTAATTGCACTGTATATGGAAAAATCCACCATCTAACTCTGTTTTCTTCATATGCACTCTGAAGAGGATGGACTTCATCTGCTTTTCTTCACATTCACTTTCACCTTCACCTATAAAAAAATTATTTTAAGGGGGTGGGGGGTCAGATAGATTTTCATTAGTATTTGGGGTATTGGGATCGTGGTTGAGTCCGTCGAATTCGGGAATTATTAGAGGGGGATTAGGACTAGAAGGGTGATCAGATCCAAATCGGTCTTGAAGGAACTCGTGGTATGATCGGTCGTAATTAACATCACCGCCAACGTGTTCAAACAAGTTGTGCATTGGACCCTTTTCTTTGTTCAAATTTCTTGAACTATCTCCCCCACTAGCCATTGAAAAATTAATACAAAAAATATTGATATATGTAAAGAAAATATTGTTGAAATAATAGTGGTAAACAAGTAAAAAAAAAAAATAGAAGATTGTAAAAAAAAAAAAAATTGTTGGAATAATAGTGGTAACAATGTAACACTTTAAAAAAAATAGATGTTTGAAAAAAAATATTGTTGAAATAATAGTGATGAAAAAAAATATTTTGATAGTAAAAAATATAAGAAATAAATATTGTTAATCAATTTGATGATTGAAAAAATAAATGATAGTAAAAACTAAAAAATACAAGAAAGAATTTATATGTGAAATGAAAATTAAATAAAATTGTAGATTGTAGAGAGAATTGAGAATTTGAGATTGAGAGAGATTAAGAGAAGTTGAGAGATTGAGAGTGGTGTGAAGAATAATGAAGTGTGGGGGGTATTTATAGGATTATAGAGAGGGGTATGTTTGCAATTAGGAAAAGTTTAGGGTTTAAAAAAAATTTTAGAAAGTGGTCGTTGGCCAACGGCGTTGGCAGAGGTGCTGCACCGCAGCAGCACTCAGCTGCCAGGTGCCGTTGGCCAACGGCATCTAATTTTTTTTTCAAAATTTCTGCCACGTGTCAATGATTCATTGGGCAATTTTTTTTTTTTAAAACCGCTGGTTTAACCATTTCGGTTCGGTTCAACGGTAACTTTTTCAAACTGTATGCCACGTGTCATCTTCTGATTCGTCCAGAATTAATTAATTAATTTTTTTTAAACCGGCGGTTTAACCATAGTTAAAACCGTCGGTTTGAACCGGTTTTTTACCGCCTCAAACCGAAACCATAACCGTAACCGTTTCAATCAGTTTCCGACCGGTTTTGAAACCGCCGGTTCCGGTTCCGATTTTGTTGCGGTTTTTGATAGTCTGGTTTCGGTTAAACTGCGGGTAAAACCGTCGGTTTAACCGAAACCATGGCCACCTCTATTTTTTAGGGAATTAATGATAAATTTAAAAAATATATATCAATGGTAATATATTAATGATAACGTAACAAAATATTAACATATTAATTTTTAATAAAATAGTAATAATAAAACATTAAAAACATTAATTATTACATTTAATTTAATAGATTCATTTTCTAAATAAATGAAATTAACTTTTAATTTATTTATTTAACAAATAATACAAAAATAGCTTCACTACTATTGTATCACCATAAAAATCTTCCCAGCACGTGGTTAAAAACATTGTTATTAGAATGCGGTTAAAAACAAAAGATTTTTATTTTCGTTCTAATAAAAATGGAACATCAATTACTATTCATACAAGTCAAACAGTTGGATGACATTGATTCACAGGTAACCGGTGCAACTCTCTTATTGGTGTACGTGTCAAATGCATTACCAATCCAATGATGAAACGGTGTGGTGATTCAAAATGATGGAATTTTGAGGGTACATGTAAAAATCAAAAATGTTGAATTGTTGATGGTGTAATTTAATGCAGAGAGACATGACATGTTGGTTGGGTCCTCTCCTAGTCTCCTTCTCTTTTTTTTATTTATTTATTTATTTTTTTATTATTTTATAATTGGTAAATGATGCTACTCATTCTATTTGTGGTCAACGTGCTTATTAATTATTATACGCGTAAACGTAAATGAATAAAAATCTTCTAACAACTACTTCTATAGTTCTATTTCCTACTTCCACATACCTCACCCATGTCCTAATTTACTTTTATTCATACTTGTTCAATTCCAACGGTGAATAATTTAATAAAAATTTCATTTTCATCATTATTATTTTTTTTTATATAAAAAAAAAAAAAAAAACTATATACTTCACCTCTCGAACTCTTGTGATACAATTCTGATCTTATATATGCAATATATAATTTTTCAATAATGCTAAGTTTTCTGATTTTTTTTTCTTTTTCGTTCTTTTTAAAATGACTTTTCAAATGATGTGATATATGAGTTGTCAATATCACATCCATCACTATATAAACTCATGATTTATAAGATAACTCACATATCATGTCATTTGAGAAGTTTTTTGGAAATTTTTTTTAGAAAACATAGCATTTCCCATGCTTTTTAATTATCAAGTAAATATAAGTCATAAATTACAGTCTAAAATATATTGTACATAATGTAACTGTCATGTCATTGAACATTGTTTACTATTAATGCCCATCACACTCCCTCTTATAAATCGACATCTTCTCTTAAATTATATATATGAGAAAATATATAGACAACGGGCCTTGCGGCACTGTTGGGGAACCGGTTTGGAAAAACATGTGAGACCAACGTATTCTTCAATTATATATATAAGAAAATATATAGACAATAGGCCCTGCAGCACTGCCGAGGAACCGGTTTGGAAAAAAGTGTGGGACCTACGTGGGTCCCACGTGTTTTTCCAAACCGGTTCCCCGGCCATGCCGCAAGGCCGGTTGTATGTAGAAGGCTTATATATATATATATATATATATATATGAAATTTTTCAAGTCAGTGCATCATGATATAACTCCATCAGTCGTTGGATGTAAATCATTAGATTTACATGCTTTGACTCAAAGTGTATGCATTTGTCAAAATTTCTTCATAATCTATGACCCATATGCAACGCACTGATGGAGTTATATCAAGACGCACTGAGGAGAAAAGAATTGTATATATATATATATATATATATATATGGGGCATGATCCATGAGTTTTTCTCTGGTAGGCACACAACTATCGTCACTTTTTACCATGTAAGCATCATTTGACCCAACTGCATTTGCCTTTCCTAGTAAAAAGTGATGAGGTCAATAAGTGTGCTATAAGTATATTCACAATTGTGTGCCTACAAGAGAAAAACTTCAGAATTTATGGCTCCATTTTTTTATACAATTTTTGACATAACTTCTTGATCATTGGATCTTGCTTCTTTTAATGGATGAGATTTAATCTTTTTTATCTTTCTTTATTTAATGTAGACATTGTCTCTCACATATTTAATACTTTTATCTCTCCAAAATATTATTATTTTATTAAATTCTCTCATCTTATTTAATTGTCTTTTATTTATTTTTCTTGTCTTTTCATTTTTCATTTACACATTTTTTGTTCTCTCTTTTTTTTTTTTTTTTTTTACTTTACCCGAAACCAAAAATTCGTGGTGTGACTTTCACCCTTACTTTATAGTCTTTAAAATCCTTTTATTCTTTTTGCCTAAAATTGGTGCCAAAATGATGTAGTAACATTTTAATTCATTCATTTAAATCATGCAAATTTAATACAATTTAAATGAATAGATTAGAATGTTGCCACATCATTTGGGCATCAGATTTAGGCAAAGTAGGATTATTTATATATATATAGAGAGAGAGAGAGAGAGGAAACTTTTCTCCGCAGTGCACACTGATAAATATATATATCAGTGTTTTACTTGTGGGCCACTAGATTCAACTTCTTTAACCCAATCTACATGCACTTATCCAAACTTATTAGCCCACATGAAATGCACTAATGTATTTTACATAAATGCATATATATGTATATATATACATATGTATATATATATACATATATATATTCAAGTCAGTGTGCACTAATGTATTTTACATAAGTGCATATAAAGTATGTAAATCTAATAGTCAACATCAGTGCGCATTGATGTGGACCATTAGATTTACATACTTTGATTCAAAGTGTATACACTTATCAAAGCTTCTCTATAATCAGTCACATGCATAGGTACTGATGTAGTTACATCATTACGCACTAACCAGAACAGAACCATCTATATATATATATATATATATCAGTTATCAAGTGATGTATACCTTATTTTAATTTTGGTTAGGACCTTGATGAAATTACATCTATTTTTATGAATTTCGATCTGAATTTTTCTATGGACTATAAAGCATTGAAATCTACCTATGAATAAAATTTGAGAATTTTTCAAGTACTAGAACTAGTTTTTTGAATTTTCATATATTTATCTCATTTTTTCGATGCCTTTATATTTAAAAAAATCGGGATAAATAGTTCCGATGCTTGAAAAATTCTCAAATTTTATTCATGGATAGATTTCATTGAACTTATCATCAACAAAAAAATTAAAATCAAAATTCATAAAATAGATGTGATTTCATCAAGGTCATTACCGAAAATCAGAATAAGATATACCTTACTTGATAACTACTATATATATATATATATATTATTAGTTCAAACTGATATAAAATATATCAGTTCCTTACATGTGGTCTAGTAGATTTAAATGATATAGTTCCTTACTTGTGGGCTATTAGATTTAAATGCTTTGACTTGGCTGCATGTATTTGTCAAAACATCTTTTAAATCCAATGACCCACATGCAAGGAACTGATATATTTTATATCAATTCGAACTGACAATAGAAAGACTGATTATATATATATATATATATATATATATATTAATCAACGACATCTATCCTAAATGATGCAGTTTCAGGCTTGCAGCTTGCAGTATAAGTGTATAACTGTTATGTTATTGAATAGTGTTTATGATGTGTGACTGTAGACTATTATCTATCTTACTTGTCTAGTCATGTTTATGGGTGCGCGGCAAATTGAATCCAATGGATTTACCATGATCCAAGATCCGATCCAATCCAATTGGATAGAATAAATTGCAATCCGATCCAATTTTATAACGGGATCCGATCCGATCCGATTATAAAATACTTCAATCTGATCCAATCCAATCCGATTGATCGAATTAATATAAAGTCATTTGTAATATATAAAAGTTATAATCTAAAATAAATAAAATCAAATAAATTATTTAAACATTACTAATTAATTCAAATAAAATTAACATTAAAAAAATACATGACATAAATTGTAAACTTTATATAATTCAAAAAGTTTATAAACATTATACATCAGCTCAAAATGTAAACTTAATAAGCCGTGATGTTGATGAAAAAAAATAGAAGAAAAGAAGATGGTGGATTATTGGCAGAAGAGAAATTGAGAAAGAAAACTCAAAATAGTAACATTAGGAATTGTATTTTGGTTGAACCTTTACATTAAAAGGTAGTAGATAAAATAAATTGCCCAATATAAAAATAAGGCCTAATATTTTAGGTGGATTGGCAGATTTTCAAATAGAAATCCAAGATCTGATCTGATTCAATGGATTTTAGAATTTATGATCCAATTAGATCCAATCACCTCTCTGGATCCGATCTAATCCAATGGATCGTATTGGATTGGATTGGATCGAATCCTATACAACCCTAGACTCATGTTTTTTTTTTTTTTTTTTTTTTTTTTTTTTTGGATCATGTTAATGTTATTAAGGTAATAAAATTCAAAACAGCAGCAATTCATTGTTGTTAATATAACAAGAAAAGGTTGGTCCAATGATATCTCTTCACATCTATATAATAAGATTATGAGTTTGAGCCGTAAATCCTAAATTATTGTAATATTTAAAATAAAATAAAAATTGTTGTTAATGTGCTATATTTTGATAGAAAACAAATTAAAGTCAAAGTCAAGATTAGGGTCTTTTGTTGCAACGCGTTTGATAAATTAATGTTCAAGCAACCTATTTATGTCAATTGACTTCCAAGTTTGAAGTAACATGTCTTGGATATATCCTGGAAACACTTTAGGAAACTTATATATTGTTTGTAAATTAAAAAAATAAATAAAAAATAAAAACAATTCTGGTTCGTAAGTCGGGAAGAAACAGAAAGATACAAACCAATAAAACACCACCTTAGGTAATAGTTTAGAGAAATCGAGGTCCGTGTTTCACACGATAACCTTAAGAGAATTTCACCACGTAACACCATATGTGTATGGTGATTGTCTCACAGGATACAACGATTCAATAATGGTCGTGCAAAATACAATCCACTTTTAACGAACTCAAATTGAATTTAAACTTACCAAGAAACCGAAGAACTCAAACTTAGAAAGAAAGACACTGCCAAGAAAAAATATTTGCTCTGTATTTTATAATATTGAGTCTGTTTTCTTTGAAGAGTAAGCTAGGGTTCATATAAAACCGAATCAAGATGATTGATATGGAAATACTTGATAATCATGTTTTAATGATAAAGGATATTAATCAAGGATTAATCTTCAAGAGATTTATTCCTAATTAAACAATGATTTTGTTTTCTTATTGATCAAGTAAGTATCAGAATCCAAAACAAAAATTAATTATTGAAACATCTGACTTAGGTAAAAAGAAAATTAAAAATAGTAGCAAAAGCTCTGTTGTGTACTCGCGGTCCAATCGGTGCGACTTTCGTGTACGCAAGGCACATCCCCACACACAAGTCGTTCAACCGAAAGTTCATGGTTCGTGATTCGCACCCACCTTATGCACGAGAGAGCCTATATGCTTCACATATCTGATACGCTACTATCACACAATCAATTATATACTACATATAATTGTTTTCCCTAACCAATGCGTGATTCACATTTTTCCTTACACAATGAGCTTACTTTGAGACTCAATTTCTCATTCACTCAATAATCATTTTAGGAGTTTGAGTGTACCAATTCAATGCTCTCATGGAAGAGATTCAAATATACTTTGATCTTACAATTTTACGAAATCAATCATACTCAAATAACGCTCTCAAAATACGTGTTTATCACTAAATTTTTCCAACTTATATATATATTAAGCGATACAAATTTTCTATTATTAGTTCGTCCTAACAATAAATATATCATGATGAAGAATGTGGATTATTAGATTTACATACTTTGACTTAAAGTGTATGCACTTGTCAAAACTTCTCCATAATCTATGGTCCACATTCTTCGTCCTGATATATTTATTGTTAGAACGAACTGACAATAGAAAGACTGTTAATCGATATAAGTGGTTAAGAACAAAATTTGTGATTTTTTTTTTTTTGTTAACAATATCTATCTATCCACATCCATCTATCTAGACCAAACATTTTTATTGAAGTTTTTGTTATTGGTAGAATTCAAGTCGTTGACTTGATAGTCATTTATACAAACTCCAAGCTCGTTCATCTACCTACACCTGGGGGTAACAAAATTTGTGATTTGAGAATTGAGATTGAAAAACGTGTGAGTGGAAGGGCTTAACATTGAGTCACTACAACATTTTATTATTATTATCATTATTATTATTATTATCATTATTATTTTGATAGATCTTTGATAGAAAACTACTATTTGACTTCTTTAATACAAGTTATACAACCAAGGTAAATTTGGATCAACCAATTGTACATACTCCATACAAGAATTAATAGATTAGCCCATTAATGATCCAATCAAGTAAAGTATGACATATCAATCAATTTCGAATAGATTTGGATTGTGCCTGTCTTATTGTATGAAATTTTGTCGGACTTAGGACCCGTTTGATTTTTTTGAAAACTGAACAGTGCTGAATATTACTGAAGACTGAATAGTGATTGAAAACTGAAAACTGAAAAACATGTTTGTTTTTTTTCACTGAAAACTGAATATAAGTGGTAAGTTGTTTGTTTTTTAAAGTTATAAATATCTAAAAATAAATGCTTTTATATATATGCCCTTCTAACTATTATTTGTTATATATTTATATTTTAATATATTACGGGCAACTCTAACATATAAATTAATTCTAAAATAAATTTATTTAGTTATTAATAATATTTCAAATTTATGTTATTGTATAGAATCTAATTATTACTAAGCTCTTAGCTAGTAACATTATAAAACCAATGAGCTACTTCATGTATATATTACAGACAAAATGAAGTTCATCAATATATTATTATTATCAATCTACTTGATGTGTATAATTTATTCTTTAATTGATTTGGAATAAACTTAGATAATTATATAATTTATAGATTTCATGTTTAAAAAAAAAAAAAAAAAAAAACATTATAGAACAAGTGGTTAGTTTTGGAAATAGATTAAATTAGTGATGATGGTTTTAGAAGTAAAACTTTACATTAGATTCTACTGGATTTGTGTTAAGTGAAAAGTGAAAAATTTTCACTTTTTTTTTCAAAGCAAGTGGTTTTAGGGGTTCATTAAGTGATTTTAACATATAAAAAATCAAACAAAATAACTGAATGGAACACATTAAGTACCATTCAGTATTAAGTGGAAAAATCAAACAGAGTCTTAGTTAGAAAGTATATAAAACTTGTTAACGACTAATTATTTCTTTTAAGAGCATTGCTATGTGTGTGTGTGTGTATATATATATATATATATATATATATAAATTTTTAAATGAGGACGTCCTGATATAACTTCATGAGGATATTGAATGTGAGTCGGTAGTTTTACATGATTTGACTCAAGTATGTATGCACTTGTCAAAACTAGTGGCTCATATTCAATATTTTCATGAAATTATATCAGGACATCCGTATGAGAACAGAACAAATATATATATTAATATATATATAAAAATTTTTTATTGTCAGTTCTAACTGATATAAAATATATCAGTTTCTTACATATGAGTCATTGGATTTAAATGATTTGATTTGGCTGCATGCTTGTCAAATCAGCCAAATCAGCCAAATCATTTTTTAAATCAAATGACCTACATATAAGGAACTGATATATTTTATATTAATTCGAACTGACAATAGAAAGATTATATATATATATATATATATATAGGTTAGTCTAAACCAACTTAAATTTATAAATTAAAATTTTGACTTCAACATCTCAATCATTAATGTGCTCTTAATCCAAGAGTTGTTAATGCATTGAAATATCAACCATTGGATTAAGAGTACATGAATGGTTGAGATGTTAGAGTCACAATTTTAAGTTGATTTAGCTTGACCCTATAAATATATATATATATATATATATATAAATACGGTTTTTCTATTGTCAATTCGTCCTGATATAAAATATATCAGGACGAAGAATGTGCATCATTAGATTTACATACTTTGACTCAAAGTGTATGCACTTGTCAAAACTTCTCCATAATCTATGGTCCACATTTTTTGTCTTGATATATTTTATATCATGACGAATTGACAGTAAAAAGACTATATATATACACGGTTTTTCTATTGTCAGTTTCAAACTAATATAAAATTTATTAGTTTCTTACATGTGAGCCATTGTATTTAAAAACTTTGACTTGACTGCGTGCACTTGTCAAAACATCTTTTAAATCTATTGACCCACATGTAAGGAACTAATATATTTTATGTCAGTTCGAACTGACAATAGAAAGACTATATTTTATATCAGTTCGAACCGACAATAAAAAGGCTATATATATAGAAATTTTCAAATCGGTGCATTCTGATATAACTTCATGAGGATATTGAACATGCTTTGACTCAAGTGTGTATGCACTTGTCAAAGCTTCTCCATAACAAGTGACTCAATTCAATATCTTGATGAAGTTATATCAAGACGTCTTGACCAGATCGGGACTGCATATATATATATATATATATATATTATCTTTTCTTTTCTCTTCACTTTCTCATTATGCATTGATGGAAAGAAATCTTAGGACATCCAAATCTAAACGTTTGTTTCATCCAATGGTTAGATTTGGTTCTTTAAAAAATATATATATTTATAAAAAAATATATACATTAAAGAAAAAGATTGTCTTTATAAATTATTTTTTACATTGTCAACAAATTAAAATCTTCTTTTTCTATAAAAAAATAAACAAACAAAAATCTTTACTATATATATTTCTTCTCTCTTCTTTAATGTATATCTTTTTATATATATATATTTTAAAGAACCAAATCTAACCCTAGGATGAAACAAATTCTTAGATTTGGATGTCCTAAGATTTCTTTCCATGAGTGCTCATGGAGGAGAAAATGACTATATATATTTACATGAATTAAATGAATGGATTATGGTGATGTCACATCATTTCGGTACGAAATTTGAGCAAAGTAACATTACTCATATATATATATATATATATTAGTTCTTGTACCCAAAAAAGTTTCAATTTTTTTTTCCATAAATGTATTTCATTTTTAACATCCATACAAAAAAAATCACATTAAGATTCAATAAATTCCTTTAAATTCCATCAAATGTGCTTAAAGTGTGCATTTTAAAAAGTTCTCATTTGAAATATATAAATATATATATATATATATATATATAGTAAGTTTCTCATGAAGGATCCCTTATTTTAATTTCGGTAAGGATCATGATGAAAACACATCGATTTTAAAGAATTTAAATTTGAATTTTTTTTGTGGATGATGAGTTCAATAAAATATACATATGAACAAAATTTGAAAATTTTTCGAACACTAAAACTATTTATCCAAATTTTGTTAAATATGAAAGCATCGGAAAATAGGTGAAATATAGGAAAATTCATGAAAAATAGTTTTGGTATTTGAAAATTTTTCAAATTTGGTTCATAAGTAGATTTTAATGAACCCATCATCCACAAAAAAAAATTAAGATTAAAATTCATTAAAATCGTTGTATTTTCATTAAAGTCCTTACCAAAATTAAAATAAGAGATATCTCATGAGAGACTCACTATATATATAGGGTTAAGCTATATACTCATAGCTCAAGTGCTTTGTGCACTTTCTCTCTACTCGTGTGATAGAAATTCGAATCTCACTTTTGTTTATAAAATTACAAAATGTGTAGAGACACTCGTAGTAGGAATTGAATTGTATTTCAAATTGTACTTGTAGTAGTTGTTTTCGCCATGTCCCAATTGACTCTAGCCGTGCCCTAACCAACCCAACCTTAAAAAAAAAAACTTGATAACTATGAAGAGCATCATTATGAATTTATGATTTATGATTTTCTTTCTCTAGTGTTCTCAATCATTAATGGCCATTTTCAGTTTTCTAATTTTCTCCAAGAAAGGACTAAAAACAAAGCATCATATTCCACAAGAAAGGGACTTTAGGATGTCTACTTATATCTATACAATTAATGTCTTAACTAGAATTGAGAACGAGACAAACAGCATATAATTTAGACTTATTTTCTTAAAATCATGTTTTATTAACGTGACATGTGAGTAACTTAGGGGTATGCGGCGGATCAGATCCAATGGATATATCATGATCTAAAATCTGATCCGATCCGATCCGATCCGATCGAATCAAAGAAATTGCAATCCAATCCGATTCAATTTTATAACGGGATCCGACCTAATCCGATCTAGTTACTATTGGATCAGATCCAATTGTAAAATACTTTGATCTGATTCGATGGATCAAATTAATATAAAGTCGTTCTTAATATATAAAAGTTATAATCTAAAATAAACTAAATTATTCAAACATTATTAATTAATTCAAATAAAATTAACATTATAAAAAAATACATAACATAACTTATAAACTTTATATAATTTAAAAAGTTTAGAACATCTCCAATGTTGAGCCAAATTCCTATGCAAATGCTAAAATTTAACATATGGTGCAAAAACCATCCTCCAATACAGTGCCAAATTTGGTATATGCTATATTGTATACTAAATTTGGCACACAATATAACATATACTAAATTTGGCACAACAATTAATGCTCCTTTTTTAATTACAAAAATACTATTATATATATTTTTTTAATGAAATAATAAATGCATTAATGGAACTTTGCATTGGAGCATTAAAAGAAATAATTAATGCATTAATGATAAATGTTTACTTTTATAATTTTAATTAATAAAATAATAAAAATATCATTTTAAATAGAATTGTGCATTAAAGCACAATGCTAAATTGATGTGCCAAATATAACGTTTTACTCTTTTTTATACCAAATTTGGTATTGGTATTGACATATGCATTGGAGATGGTCTTATATATAAACATTAAACATCAGCTGCAAATGTAAACTTAATAAACCGTGATGTTGATGAAGAAGAATAGAAGAAAAGAAGATGGTGGATTGTTGGTTGTAGAGAAACTGAGAAAGAAAACCCCAAATACTAAAATTATAAATTGTATTTGGGTACGGTCTTTACAAATATACAGAGAATCAAATTATATTGGGTTGAGCCTTTACATTAGAAAGTAGTGGATAAAATAAATTGTCTAATACAAAAATAAGGTATAATATTTTAGGCTGATTGATGGATTTCCAAACGGAAATCCAAGATCCGATCCAATCTAATCCAATGGATTTTAGAATTTAGGATTCAATCTGATCCAATCACCTCCCTGGATCCGATTCAATCTAATCCAATGGATTAAGTCCTATCCAATAGATCGTATTGGATCCTGTATACCCCCATGTGAGTTATAACCACCATGTAAATCATGAAAAGATATGATGGGTGATGGTTTAATTACAACTCATTTGGACATGATTTGAACAGTAAAAATATATCAAAACCATGGTATTCACTGCTCACTAAGTCACTAGTCACTACTCAACCTAAACAACCTAAAATTTTGATTAAAAGAACAAATTATATATATATATATATATATATTGGTTTAAAGAAGAAATGAGATATGATATATATATATATATATATATATATATGGGTTGGGCTATATAACACTGGTGTTTTCGAACACCGTGTATGAAATATTGTGATCATAATTTGAAAAAGTATGATCCAAGCTTTGATCGTAATATTTTCTACACGGTGTACGGGTACACCAGTATTCTATAGATTGTCCATATATATATATATATATATATCATGTGAAATGAATTTGCCAAGAATAATACTAGGCATTTAAATTTTGGGTGCCATTATTGACATCTATTATTGACATCTGCCTATATTACCACCCATAAAACTAATTAGTGTATCAATTTTTATAAATACACTAATATCTAAAATTTAAAAATAAATCAATATATATATATATATATATATCCTGTGAAATGATCGAATTTTGTAAGAATAATACTAGACATTTAAATTTTGGGTGCCGATATTGTCTCTCATAAAACTAATTAGTACACTCATATTTATAAATACATTTAGTCTAAAAATAAATCATTACTATAAACAATCATCTTAATGTCAATAGTATCCAAAATGAATATATTCATTTTAATACATTTATTTATAAACCCTCTTAAATTATTAACACACTTAATGTGTGCAGATGTTGTCATCCATAAATATGATAAGCACACTCATATTTATAAGCACACTCATATTTATAAGTACACTCATGTCTAAAATTTAGAATTAAATCATTACTATAAGCAACTCATTTTAATGTCAATAATACCCTTATTTAAATTAATGTATCCATTTTAATACATTTTATTTTTGAAGCCTATTAAGTTATTAACATATCAAATTTCACAAATGATAAATTCTTAAGTTCCCCGGATTCGAAAACACAGTCGTAGTAAGTTCCTTACCATCAACAATTGTTTCCATATTGGGGTATTTACTTATTATACAAAGTTTCAACTTATTAATATTACTGACTCAAAAGTTAGACAGACAGCAAATGTTAAGGTGATGATCTAAATACAAAATAGTACTACGAGCTAATATTTTATCTCAAACATAGGAGATAAAAAAAATTACTTATTATTTTTTGTTTATCGATAGAATTCATAACAAAAAATAAAGAAATAAAGAAATACGTACCTTTGTATGATTAAGGTCCTTTGAAAATTCGTTTTCTATTACTTTGTTATATGATAATGAAAGATTTTAATACTTGAAATAGAATTAGGGTTTAGTATTTTTTTTTTTTAATGAAAAGATATAGGTGTATATAGTATTTGGTTAATTTTTAATTAAACTAATTTGTCCTTACTGGTAAATTTCTATTGAGATATTTTTAAAATTAAAATTTTTAATAAAATATGGGTATGCTTATTAATTTTTTGGTGGCTATATCGCAGCCACACCCAATATATATATATATATATATATATGAAAAATTATATTATTTTTGGTATCAAATCCTCTCATATCATATCATATATATATATATATATATATATAGTTTTATTTTAGCCCACTCTAGTTAAAAATCATGGGTACGACATTACATGTGATGATAAGAAAGTTTGATACTTGAAATAAAATTAGAATTTAAAGGGTTTATCATAAAAATTAGGGTTTATCAAAGAGATATAGTTGAAGAGGAGAAAAACTTCACTAGAACAGTCCTAGTGATGTGGATATAGGATCGTCCAATCAGAGCACGCCACAAGTGTGCCACATATTCTCCCAATGTATATGTGGCATTCTCTGATTGGACGGTCCCATATCCATGTCACTAGGACCGTCCCATGCAAGGTTTTCTCGTTGAAGAGATGAGTGTAATTAATGAATGTATATAGTATTTGTTTTTTTTTTTTAAATTAAAGTAATTTGTCTTTATTGGTAAATTTTTTTTGGTATATTATTGTAATTAAAATTTTTAATAAAATATGGATGTACTAATTAATTTTATGGATAGCTATATGGGCACTCTTTAACTTTATATCCAATCTACATCTATCCAATGTGGTTGGATGGTGAAGAGCAGTTCAAGAATGTTTAGGTTTGAGTCACCTCGCAATAGCTATATGGGCACTCTTTAACTTTATATCCAATCTACATCTATCCAATGTGGTTGGATGGTGAAGAGCAGTTCGACAATGTTCAGGTTTGAGTCTCCTCGCCATCATCGCAGATGGTATAAATATATATATATATATATAACTTTTTTTATACTATCTTGATCCCAAGTGATGATAACTAATGATGTATGTAAAATGATACACATAAATGTATCACATTTTATATAAAAATGTTAGGTAAAATAGATAATCAGTGATTCAGGAACAAAAATAAAATAAACCTAGGAAGTACGGATATTCCATTTGGTGGAGGTAACTCGTATCGAACTTGTATCCGATTCAGATACTCTCCGGATACTTATCCGATACGTCAAATGATGTTTCACTGATTTTTTCATAAGTTTGACTACAAGATACTTAAAGGATACTTGGGAGATTCATTAAGGATACTTTTTGGACAATATTATAATTATTTTAGTATAAAACGTGGCTAAATTATAATTTCAAAAATTTAGGAGTCAAAGTGAAATTGTAAAGAAATTTTGGTTTTGATTCCATTGACATAAAGAATAACGGGATACATGATATTGAAAACCTTTCTCTTGATAAACAAGACTTAGATTCCGAATTATCTTAATCCTTTAACAATGTGAATGATGATAGTGAAGTTAATTAGGAATTTAAAATATGTTTTATGAGTTTTTTATTTTTTTTATTTTAATGTATTATTTAGATTTTATAATGTGCTATGGTTTATGTGACGTATGTTTTATTTGAATTTGGTAATATGTTACAACTTATGTGACGTGTTTTATTTAGATCATGTAATATGTTATATTGTTATGATTTATGTAGATATTTGACATGTTTTATTTGGATTCTGAATATGTTTTGATTTTGAATGAATTATCAAATATGTCTTCAAATATTATTATTATTTTTTAAATTTAAATATATATTATTTAAATCGACGTATCCTACAGTATCCGTATCCGTATCCATATCCGTATCCTAGTTTTTAAAGATTTACTGTATCCTTATATCGTACCGTACCCATATCTCATATCCGTATTCGTATCTGTATTCATATATATATATATATATATATATATCCGTGCTACATAGAAATAAACTGAATTTTCAGAAGATATGGCGGCCGGCTTACTGTAAATGTGGCAGAATGCAGCAGGTTGATAAACCATATAATTAATAAATTAAATTAAGTCAATGGTGTGGACTGTGGACTACTTCGAGGCCGGCCAAAACATTGGACTTGGTCATATGACACGTATCATTATCTTCTCTATTAACTCATTCTCTACACATTTTTCTATTTCATTATTATTATTTTCCACGTATCATTATCTTATCTATTAACTCATTCTCTACACATTTTTCTATTTCATTATTATTATTTTATTTTACTCTAAAAAAATATTATTATTTATTTATTTAATAGATAAATCATGTTAATGATCCAAAATTTATGAAAACAATTCATATTGAATCATCCAATACATTAATATTATATTTAAAATAACAAATATAATCTTTTTATGCATTTTTTTAATCCTTAACATGTGTGTTAAAGCCGAGATAACACCACCCAAAACATACTTAAACATACTTAAACATACTTAAACCTGGTAGTGATAGTTTTTTCTATAATCTTGTATATAACATTATACAAACTTATAGGTATGTAATCTGAGAATTTAAGAGGATTTTTGATTTTAGGAATCAGAGAGATTACCATCCCACTGAAACCCCATCGTTCAGGACCCCCAATCAAGCTTTTATGACACACGGGCCCACTGAATCCCAAAACTTCTGATAAAAAACTGCCAATAACCCGTCACAACCAGGAGCTTTCATAGGCTTCATATAAAAAATGGCACTCCTAATTTCTTCGCTAGAAAATCTAGCATCCAAAAACTGAGATAGTTGTTCACTTAGCCTTGGCTGAATATTCTCCACCACTTTATTCATATCACCTTGAGAGGGATTGCTGGCTGCAAAAAGATTAGAGAAATACTGACCTCTAATACCTTTAAATCATCCTTCGAGTCTTTCCATCTACCCCCTTCATCAAGAAAACCCCTAATTCTATTCCTAGTCTTTCTCGCTGAGGCTTTAGAGTGGAAAAAACTCGTGCTCCGATTGCCACGTTGGATCCAATCCACCTTGGCCCTTTGTTTCCAATATCTCTCTTCAATCTCTAGAACCTCATTGAGTTGGGATTCCAGCTTATTAACAATTTCCAGGACATCGATTTATCAGCTTTATTTACCTCTCCAAGGGCCTCTATTTTTTGATTGAGATTATGCCGCATGTCTCTTCTTCTAACCAGTTCCAAGATTTCAACTGTTTCCCACATTTATCAATTTTCCATAGCAAGTTCACCACATTGTTGGTGCTGAAATTGTTTGTCCAGGCATAGGAGACAATCTTTTGAAATTGTCATCATCAATCCAACACTCCTCAAAAAAGAATCTCTTCCCTTTTCCAACTCATCTCGGAACTATCCTTACACTTAAGAAATAGAGGCCTGTGATCCGAGCCCCAAAAGTCGAGATGTCTGATCACCGATAGAGGGAAAAGATTTCTCTAACTTCTACTATACAAACCCCTATCCAGTATTTCCATAATCAAAGTAGCATCATCTCTTTTGTTACTTCAGGTAAATTTGGGCCCTATGAAACCTATATCTTCTAAATTGCATTCTTCCAGAGTCTCTATAAACTCAGCCATTGACCTCCAATTTTGGTTGAGACCACCAAGCTTTTCGTCATCACTCAAGATCTTTTTAAAATCACCCATACAAAACAAAGGAATATCATACATACCAGCCAAACGGTGAAGAAAAGTCCAAGAATGTTTCCTCTGGGCTTGTTCCGGATGCCCGTAAGAGCTTGTGAATCTCCAAACAACAGCATTCGTATCTCTAATCTTAACATTAATGTGCTCTTGGGAGTAAGTGAGGAGGTCGACAACAACATTGTCTGACAAGAGCAGACATAAACCCCCTGATCTACTAATACTATTCACAACAAGCTTCTCACTGAAGCCTAGTTTTAACCGCCACCTTTCCATCTTCAACTGATCACATTTAGTTTCACATAAGAAAATCAAATCCGAACTTACCTCCTGCTTATGGGCACGCAAAACATTGAATGCCTAAGAGCTACCCAGACCCCGAGCACTCCAGATGAACAGATTCATTATAATCAGCGGGCTAATAGAGATGGGTCGACCGATGTAATAGGAAGATCTCCACTGTTAGCCATGAGTGAAACCTTAGACTAGGTAACAACTCCGGCAAGTTTTTGGTCTATCTCAATCTTACCATCAATCAATTCAATATCAACCAAACTCATCCCCTCTAATCTCTTCGATCCCGTATCCAAAAAGTGCCTAGCATCGCAAACCTCATTCTTAAGCATTCTATCCATAATCTGAGAATCAGCTTGAGAATGGTTAGAATAATCCCGCTGGCTTCGTTAGACTGCAAGGAGAGCTTTCTAGAACGCTTACAATCCTCATCTTAAAACTCGTCAATCCTTATTTTCCATAACTCTTCCCCAATATTCTCACCAGTGGACCCCAATTGATTGATCCTTCTCCATTTTTCGGGTTTAAATGACCCAGGTTTGCTGATATTTACCTCTAACCCTTGTCCAATATCATTAGTGATCAGCCTAGGCCCAGAAGAAGGAGATTTGGTGACCATGCTTGTTGGAGTATAAGTAGAGGTTTTGTTATTTTGCAAGAATGGGCCGACCCCCAGGTTTGGCTGTGAATAGCCCATCATATCAAAATTAAACTCCTCAGAAAGCCCAAAACGAGGCCTAGACAATTGACCCGAATCTTTACAGATATCATTTGTCTTAGCCATCCCATCATCGGAGTAAGGGTAATTAATGAACTACTCTTTTCCATCTCCCCATGCTCTCCCATAGCTAAACTGGTGACATTTTCCATATCAACAACAATGCACTTAATCCTTTCCATAGCTTGACTTGATACTTCCTTTCCCTTATTCAGTGAAGGTCCCAAATCAAGAAAACCGCCAGTGACAGCAGGTGTGAAAACCACCATTTTGGCCCTCTAATTTTCCGTCGATCACCTGTTCTCACTCACCATAGGCCTGAAATCTCCCTGACCTCTGAACTTTCCCCAGTTACCTGAATCTAATCTCCCTAGACCTTTAAAGCTGCGTTTTATGGGGTTTTAAACTCGTAGCCAAACAGTTAATTTCCTACTTGCTTCTGTCGAAACATTCCTTTCCTCATCAACCTCTACGATGCATTCATCCATAACATGCCCTAATTTATCACACCTAAAGCAATAGTCCATCTACCTTTCATAACGAAGGAGCATCGTAGTTACATTTCCATTACCTAACAAATCAACTAGTACGCATTGTTGCAAGGGTTTGTCAACTGCCACCGTGACTCTCACCCGTAGAAGCCTACTAGATCCTTCTGCCATCGCACCCAAATCCATATCCTATACCTTACATATCATACTACCCAAGAAAGAACCAATCTCTTCAGTCAAGCAAAGAAGTGGAAGGTTGTGAATCTGTACCCAAAAATCTGTTGACTTGAATTCCATATCCCGTATCTCACCAACACCAGTTGGCTTGTCAAAAATAACAGTGGCTCCGTCAAAACTCCAATGTCCACCATTTAGGATTCTCTACTTATCTTCTAGATTGGAGAAGTAGAAAACAAAAATATTCCCTTCTACTGGCTCTATTTGAACCCTGCCATTCACTCTCTATATTTTGTTCATAACACTTATAAAAACCTCCCTGTCAACCAACTTTTTCTTTAGTATCTTCCTCACCAGACACATTGCTAAATGATTTTCACTCATATCTTTGAAACGCACATCCAACATGTGCGTCGAACCTTTCTTTTCTTTAATCGAAAGGTCGTCACATAGTTTAATAATCTCCTCTGCATTCAGTGTTAGGATTTATATTTGTATTGGCTTGAATCCATTGCAAAACTGTCTTTATTTGTAATGGTTAGTTGCTTAGGTGTTTCTTGGTGGAAAAGAGCTACAAAGAAGAAAAGAAACTTCTCATGCAAATATCGTCTTCAAGAGGATAAGCGCTTTCTTGGATGATAAGATATCAAGATACTTCTTCCTCTTGCAAGACATAAGCGCACACACACACAATTCATACATGTGTGTCCCTGCATTGTTGAGCAAAACCACACACACATACATTGCATTTATATGTGTCCCTGCTTATTTGTGCTACATTTGGTATCACACATTCACACACTTGATAAAGTATGCACATGCATTGATCTCATATTGTCATACATTGTAGAAATGCATGTACTAGCACTATGTCTAGTAAATTGCGTACTTCTGTGATCTTGCGTTTTTTTGTTTAGGTTTTGTTGTCTTAAACTTGAATATGATCTCATATGATTACTTGTTGAGTTCCGATCATTTCGGTTACTCACTCATTTGATTTTGAGTTCAAACAAGGAAGTTATGCTACTTTACGTTCTTTTACAATGCATTGTCTTCGTCATCGTGTATCGAGTCGATTTCATATCCAATTGTTAAAGTTTCATAGTCTTCCTCGTTGAGTTACAATTTGTAATTCGAAAGAGGATTCGAATTTAGAGTTCGAAGGCCGAAGAACTGTCGAAGAACCCGCACGGGGAAAGAGGCCCTCGACCTCCCCATGGTGGCCATGGCCACGCGCCTCCACGGGAATATGGCTTAAAGGTGGCTCATTCCCATTTTGCCCCTCTTCCCTCTCCATTTGATTTTCCCTCCCTATATATTTCAAATTTCGTGTAAACCTTTATAAGATTTTTGCCTTTTTGTTTTAGTCATATCTCTCTCATTTCAACTCCGAATTGAGTGATCCAAAATCCAAAATTATTGGCCTTGAAGAGAGGAACAAGTCCAAAGCATTTTCAAGTTGAAAAGATGTCCAAATTTCTCGTAGTGATCTGATCTCAGTTCGAGTTTCATCTTTTCTATTGGTAATCATCTTCTCTACATTTTTCTTATGATCAACTTGATAGATCTTATTTCTTGATTGATGAAAAATGTCTAGAATGATTTTGATTCCTATTTTAGACTTGTTTGAATGATTTTCTAGTTATAGCTATCTTTGATTTTGATTGAACATCTTTGAAAGCTAAACTTGATTCGCATGAAAATTGATTCTATAAATATTTTGTGATGAGCTTGATTTTTGATTTCTAGGTTTTCATTTTCATGATCTAAGGACTAGGATTTGTGATTACAATATTGAATATTCTAGTCTAGTTCTTATTGATTCACATGCTTAGATTTCTAGATAATTTTGTGATTAAGTGTTGAAAGCATATTCTAGTAATCTCTTACATGTTCATAGAGTTTGAGTAACACTACTACAAAATTGTTAAAAAAAATCGGTTCTTTAAATCGGTTTTTAGGTAACCGATTTAGAAAAAAAAAAAAAAAAAACTTTTAGACATTAGTTTTTTTAAAAACCGATGTCTTAAATATTGCGGTTTAAAAAGAAAACGGTTTTAGGAAAAACTGATATGGATTTGTTTTCCAATAACAAATTAGTTTTCCTTAAAACCGATGTCTTAAATATTGTGGTTTGAAAAGACAATAGTTTTTAGGAAAACCGATATGGATTTATTTTCCAATAAGAAATTGGTTTCCATTAAAACTGATGTCTTAAATATTACGGTTTGAAAAGACAACGGTTTTTGGGAAAACCAATATGGATTCAAAAGCAAAATTCTGCTGAAATTCAAATTTGACATATGTCCACATTCAAGTGCGCATCTCTAAAAATGCACAACGTTATTTTCTAAAATTTTGATACAAGATAGTAGACATGTAAACAAACACTTTTCATTCATAAAATATTCCAAAAATCGATTTGGAAAAGTGTGAAAATGAGCAATGAAAACTGATCACTCGAGGATTCATGTTGCTTTAGACCTTTGACTGAATAATTGATCATAACTTTCAAAATACCACCTAGAGTTTTACGTTCTTTATACCGTTGGATTCGTATCGAAAAATCAAAGAAACTAACCGTGGACAAAAAAAATTATTTCCTTGCCAAAAGATACAATTTTAAGGAAAAAATTTGTACAAAAATATCTCCAGCAGAACACAAAACCACACAAAAAATGAAATGAAAAATAAACCCACCATCAAACCTAATCTTACATTTGTTCATTAAATTGCAAGATGCATGTAGAAAAATATCTCCCCTATAGTGAGAGTTGCATTTCAAATCATGCTTATTACAATTGATGTCACTAGTTTTTTATAGAGTATAGACTCATAACTCGACTATATATGTTTTAAAAAATATAATTTTATTAAATGTTCCAATAAATATTTTTTAATATATGTTTGTCGTAGAAATTAGAATTTTGATTAGTGGAATGAATTTAAATTTATTTAACAAGTTGTTTTCTTTATTTATAATAATTCATATAGGTTATATATAAATATTGTGCAATTGTTAACATATCCAATCTTGTAGTCAGGCGGTAAAGGCTTACCACTTTGACTTTGAGATTGTAAGTTTAATTTCATATAATGACAATTATTATCGACGGTGGGGTTAGCCGGACAACGGTGGTCGAACGGTGGAGCGGTCAAACGGCGAGATTAATTTTCATAATCCATCAGTTTTACGTCACGGTTTTTAAATTAGTTTTATATATAACCAATGTGTTTTCGCGTGTTTTTACATCAGTTAAAAACCAATGTCTTTAGCGTTTTTTTTTCTAAATCACTCAAATAGACACCGGTTTTAAAACTTTGAAAAACAGATCTCTTCCATGTAAATAACCGATTTCTTTTATGTTTTTTTGTAGTAGTGTGATCATTTTTCTCTATTTGATTGTGTTTGCATCATTTGCATCACCTAGATCATTTGCTTTGCAAAAGGTATAGAGTCTCTTGTTATTGAGTGATTCTTCAACATAGAGCAAGTGAAGTCTTGGCTAAGAGTGTGAGGCTCTAAGTAAGTCCAAGCAAGGAAGTCTTGGCTAAGAGGTGTGATACCTCTAAGTAAGTCCAAGCGAAGTCTTGGTAAGGACATGATGTCCGGTTAACAAAGCAAGGAAGTCTTAGTTAAGAGCAAGGAGCTCGGATTAACTAAGCAAGGAAATATTTCTAGAGATTAGAGGTTAATCTCGGTTAGGGAGTGGCTTTCTATAGGCAAGGGATTTGTCTCGGTTAGGAAGCTTGTGGCAAGGTGCATTCAGTTGGTCCTTATATAGACTATTGCCTTAAGTGTGTATCTCCTTTTTGACATAGTGAATTTGCTTGCAAGTGGTTGTGGTATCAAGCCATGGATGTTTCCTCTTAGGAGGTTTTACCACGTAAAAACAATTGTGTTAAGTTTTGTTTTTTACTTTTCATTATCTTCCATATCTTTCATTGATTGTATCACTTGTGATTTGTGTTCTACATTGTGTTGATTAGCAATTCATTTGTTAGACACATCAAATGTGCACATCATTGTTCCGTAAAAAAGTAGTTTGGAAGAATTTGGGCTTATACCTATTCACCCCCTTTTAGGTATATATTATACTATATTGCTTAAGGGAATTTCATTCATGTTGCCAGAAAAAAACCTTAATGAAACGAAAGACACAAAGATCTTCTAAGAAGAAGAAGGAAAAAGGGCTCGATGGCCATCAAATTAGATATGTCTAAAGCATATGACAGGGTGGAGTTGGTGTATCTGAAGAGGATAATGCTTCGTATAGGTTTCTCAAAGAGATGGAATGATCTGATTATGAACTGTGTCACATATGTGTCTTATTCTTTACTAATTAATGGCGAGGTGTGTGGTAAGATCAAGTCTTCCAGAGGTTTAAGATAGAGAGACCCCCTCTCGCCCTTCCTCTTTTTATGTGCGAAAGGGCTCTCCACTCTGATTTAGAATAAGCAAGATAAGGGGAGGCTGTTGGGGGTTTCAATGCAATAAAGAGGGACCGGCTATATCTCATATGTTTTTCACTGATGATAGCCTTCTGTTCACCAAGGAGAATGAGGAGAACTACGCTGCCGTGAAAACTATCCTTGTGAATTATGAACAATCATCTGGTCAGATGATCAACTTTAGCAAGTCGACAGTGTGCGTAAGTCCTTCATGTCAGTTGTAGAAGGGGTGAGAATTGCTTATGTTATCTTGAAAATTCATCGGATGTCTCCACGACAACAATTGCCCACGGTGTACTGGTGCACCGCAGTTGGCCTAGACCAGGTAGGGCGTGGCTCCTTTTCCGTCGGGGTAGGTACCGAGGGAAAGCCCTTGGTCCATTTACCAGGGACCAGCGCAAGGCTCTTGGAATGGTCCTAATGGGGTACAAGGTTGAGATGGGTCCTTGAAGGGTAAGACGGAGAAATACTATTGATATAGTAAAATGCTCTTTTATTAATTGTCAAGGTAAATACATTAGGGATGGCAGCTCATGTCGATATTACAACAGCGGGTATAATGAGGGATATGGATAGTGGATTGTAGCCAAGTAGGACTAACATAATGGGATTTACCTAGGCGGGATAGTGGCCGAATAGGGTAAACACATAAGAGCTTGAACTAGGCAGGATAGTGGCCGAATAAGGTAAATGCATAGAAGCTTGAACTAGACGGTGTAGTTGCCAAGTAGGGTAAACACATAGGAGCTTGAACCAAGCGGGGTAGTAGCCAAGTAGGGTCTCTTTAGGACTTGCTTGAGATTTCAGAGGCCAACTTTTTACTCTTTGAGAGTTGAGGTATTTATAGTGTAAATGTTAGAGGGGTAGGTGAAAAATGCTCGTTTTGGCGGGAATTGCCCAGTACGATCCCCACCGTCCCCCTAAGACAAGTTTTGAGGTGGTAGAAACTGGAGAGCTGGGATGGTGCCACAGGGGTATGCCCCTTGTTAAGATCTTGGCCTGGGTAGGTGGGAGCCCTAGTCCCTAGGTTGAAATGTGTGGGATTAATCCCAACCGCTGCTTTGAACTAGGATCATTGTTAGCACGTTGTCACGACTCGTGAAAAAACTAAGCCCGTGACAACGCACCCTCAAGTACCACGATTGTTCCACTTACGCCCTAGGTCATTTTAGGTGTTTCAGTAGGGTTGATGTGGTAGTTGTGTGGCATTTTAAGGCATTTGGATTGGTTGAAGAAGGTTTCCGCTGTTGTGGGACGTCGCTGTTAAGGTTTGGGTTGGCAAGGGACAGCACCAGCGCATTTTCCGCTGCACATTGTCAGGTGCCCTTATCCACTATTTCCTTTTTCATGTTTCCCAGGCTTCAGCAAGCGTTTTGCTGGGGAAACACAGCTTCCTCCTTCATGCATGTGGTAGTTAACTCCAAACTAAGGCTTAGGTGGAGTAGGAGAGGACCGTTAATGAGGCGTGGTCACTAGGTAATCCTAGCCGTCGATTGTTTATCCTTCCTCTTCCATGCTTGTTGTCTTGCATTAATGACCTAATGTTGGGGTTTTACAGGCTGCCCCATCTCTTTCTCCCTTCCCATGCGACCTGGTATAAGGGCTAACGTCAGCCCTTGGTATAAGTCGCCACTTGCTAGAAGTTTCCTAAGTTGTTCCAAAATGCCTTCAGGGGTATTTATAAGTCTCAAACTAGTTTGGTGTGGTGACTAGTGTTGGTCTGGTAGGCATATTTGATTGATCTTTGTTTGGGCAATGGGGGGTTCCTAGTGATACTTTTTAGGCCTGGTCTCATCTTGGTACTGCACGCTTGGTGAGGACCGGGTCCCTCATGGACCGTGTCCTTCTCCTTAGCAGATGTTTTGGGATGGATCAGGTCTTTCTCTGTACCAAATGCTCTAGGAAGAAACAGGTACTCCCTAGTACTGGGTAACGATGGCTGGTTGGGTTCTTATCGGTACCGGGTCCTTCTTCAGTACCAAGTGTTTTGAGAGAAGTAGGTCCTTGGTGTACCGCGTCTTTCTCTGTACCAAACGCTTTAGGAAGGACCGGGTACTCCCTAGTATCAGGTCACGGCGGCTGATCGGGTTCTCCTGGTGGAAAAAGTTCATCCTTGATTTAATTACCAATTTTTTCGGTTAACAGCTTCTTTAATTGGGGTTCAATTTGTTGAATGCCACGAAAAATATTTAGGTCTCCCCTGTTTTTCTAGTAAGAACAAACAAAAACTTTTTGTTGACATTGTTGACCGGGTGTGGGGGAAAATCAAAGGTTGGGCTGAGAAGCTTCTTTCTATTAGAAGCAAGGAGATCCTTATTAAAGTAGTGGTCCAAACAGTCCCTTCTCATACCATGAGCCTTTTTCCCCTTCCGAAAGGTTTTATCCATAAGATTCAAAGGCTTTGTGCTAGGTTTTGGTGGGGTAGTAATATGAACCAGAGGAAGAAGCATTGGTGTACTTGGGAGCAACTATGTTAGCCTAAAGTGATGGTGGCCTGGGCTTTTGCAACCTGGAATCTTTTGATAGAGCCTTTTTTTGGCTAAACAGAGGTGGAGGATTATGAAGAATCTTGACTCACTTACAGCTAGAACCCTTAATGGTTGTTACTTTAAAAACTGCAGCCTATTGGATGCAAGGAAGAAATCTTCAGCTTCCTATGTGTGGAGTAGTCTATTATGGGGAAGGGATTTGTTGGTTAGAGGCATGAGGTGGAGAGTGGGAGACGGAAAGGCCATCAAAATATATAGGGATAAATGGCTACCGAGACCTTCAGAGTTTATAATTCTTTCTCTTCCCATTTTGGATATGGATGCTACGACTGATAAGCTTCTTTCTTCCTCTATTGAAGTCTATCTCTACCCAATCCTTATTGATAGATACAAAATCCCTCAATGATGCGAATCCACCATATATTGAAGTCTATCTCTAACAAACATCGCTGGTCAAAATTCCTCATGAGCCCATACACATCTCATGCAACACTCTCTATTGGAGTCTATGTCTAACCAAACACCCGGGCCTATAAATATTGTAGCCAACTCCCTATCCAAGGTACTCATGCCTCTAGAGTGATGAGATTAGATGCACACACACTACTCGTTCATTTGTGTTTGTATTGTCATTTAATTATGCATTACACCATTCACACACTTGCACATATTATCTACAGGTTAGTATGTTAGATTGTAAGAGAATGCATCTTCTTCACATTGTTGCAATCTAGGTGTCGTTGTAGTGAACCGCGAAAACCATTCCAACGGATATCGCTATCCAAGTGTCACCATGGACCACCACGAAAAACATTCTAGAGGTTTTCGCTGTCTAAGTGTTGTCATGGAGAGCCGCAACAAAGTGGTGCAAAATTACTCCAGTGATTTTCACGGTTATGGTTTCGTCATGAACCACCAAGAAAATGGGACCATGACTCTTCAGCGACGATTCAATTGCCTTTGTCGCGGTGGTTTGTTGCCATGGTGAATCGTGAAAATGAGACCGTGACAATCTGTTTTTGCCTAAACGATATAGTTTTGCAAGTTCCCTATATATTGCCTAAGACACTTTCTTGTTCATTAAGAACTCTAAATTTTCAGAACAAAAGTGTTATTGTTGAGTTCTTAGAGAGAGATTGGTTTGAGCAATCATTAGTGACTTTTCATTCCCATTCATGTGCATCTAAGATTTCAGTAAGCATGGGTTCATTTGCATCATCACTTGGTTGGTAAGAACAAAATTCCCTTTCATTTATTGTTCTTCCTTTTTATTTACCAAGACATCATCTTTAGTGCTTTTTCATTGAGGATTAAGGTTGTTGGGTTTGCACATTCACACATTGTTAAACATTTAGTATTAGTCTAGCACTCATATGCATTGAGCACGTTAGACTTTAATTCTTTCATTAAGTCCAAGTCTTATGGTTACATGTGGTAGTTGCACAAACAAGTTAAAATCTTGCAACCAAAACGTTGGTTGGCAAGCATTTGCCATGTCTCACTATTAAAGGTATGTGGGTATGATAGATTGAGTTACGAACCTTGAGAAGAGTGACTAGATGTCAATTTAGGTTGTAATCAATTATTCATATAATGCAGTTTCTGTAACTAAGAGGTTAGCGAGGCTAGTCTCGTGGTTTTTCTCAATTGGAGGGTTTCCACGTAAAAATAAAGTACTCATTTATATTCCACTATTTACTTGATTTTTTGTGTTGTTTGTGTGATTAATCTTGACTAACCGAAAAATTGGTAATTAATCGATTAAACAACTCATTCACACCCTATCTAGGTTGTTTAGACACATTTAGAGTTTATTTTCAATTGGTATCAGAGTGAGTTCCTAAACATACTTAGGTTTATCCTTGCTCTCTTTTGTGTCTTGCATTTTTCATTTCATTCATTGCATCAAACATAATGAGTGGAAGTGCAATGGGTCATAAGGGAGCTTCTAGCACAAGACCGTCATTGCTCACCAGTGATAATTACTATTTATGGAAAGGGAAGATGGAGTCATTTTTATCAATTATTAATGATAGGGTTTAGATGGTGATAGAAGATGGGTACACTCTACCCATGATGACGGTCGAAGATTGAACCATAGTGCCTAAACATAGGGCTCAATAGAGTGTTCAAGAGTTTGAAGCTTCTAAATGGAAAAATATGGTAATTCACCTATTGTTTTGTGCCATGGATGGAGCCCAATAATAGCTCATCCAAATCAAAACGAATGATCATGAAGTATAAGAGATCATTGAGAAGACACATGAAGGGACTCAAACGGTGAAAGACCCGAAGCTACAAGTTCTACAAACTTAGTTCGAGACCATCGAGATGGAAGAGCATGAGTCATTCAATGACTTCCAAATTAAGTTGATGCACATTTTCAACCAAAGTCATCAACTTGGCAATCCATACACCGACATTAGGATTAATATTATGACATCTCTTCCCAATAGGTTTGAAGCCAAGGTGACACTATTGAAAAGAATAATGATTACAAGAAGATGAAGCCGAGCCAAGTTATCAGGAAGCTACTATCCTATAAGCCAAGTAAGCTTATGGCTCAATCGAAGAAGAAAAAGAGGATTGCTCTGAAAACCTCCAAGCTTGAAAATGGGGAAAGTGACTTAAATGAAGAAATGGCCCTCATGGTTAAGAGAATCAAGAAGTTCTTGAAGTTTGACAAGAAGGGAATGAACTCCTAGGAGAATGATGTAAAGAAGAAAGTAACATTCAAGAAAGGTGCAGCTAGCCAAGATAAGCCTTCAAGGAAAGGCATACAGTGCTTTGAATGTGGAGTATTCGGGCACATCTCTATATATTGTGGTAACTTTAAAGAGAATAGGAAAAGGAAAGCAATGGTCGTTACTTGGAATGATAGTGATGATAAAGAGGATAAGGAAGACTCCTCTGATGTGGATGATGATCATGTGGCTAACTTCATTGCCTTTGCAACCTCTCACATCAATTATGAGGTAGAAGATGACAATGCCTTGAACCTTGACATTGAAGAAGAAGTGAGAGAGGATATAGCTAGAAGTGATGGATGAGAGAGCTTCTAAAGTATAAGTATTTAGTGTTGTCTAACACTCATTTGCATTTGAGCATTGTTACATGTTCACATAGATATTAATTCTTTTCATTGAGTTTAAATCTTGTGGCTACATGTGGTAGTTACACAAACAAGAGAAGTCTTGCAATCAAAGGTGTTGGTTGGTAAGCATTGTCAAGACCCACTGTTAAAGACCTATTTGTAGAATAGGTTGAATTACGATCCTTGAGAAGAGTGAAAAGATGTCAACTTAAGATGTAATCAAATATTGAAATAGTGGATTTTCTATGAATAAGTGGCTATATAGGCTAGTCCCATGGGTTTTTCCTGGTTAGAGTGTTTCCCACGCAAAAATCAAGTGGCATTTAATTTCCGCACTTATACTTGATTTTATTTTTATTTGTGTTGATTGTTTGATTTAATTTTGACTAATCGCCCAACCCGCCACCCGCCACCAGCCCCCAGGTTGTTTAGACACTTTAGCACTTTGTTGGTAAGAACAAACATCTCATCTTATTTATTGTTCTACTTGTCTAAGGCTTCATTTTTATTGCATGTTTGTGCAAAGACTTCATCTTTATTGAATATCTTGTGAAGTTGTGAATTTGATTGAGGTTAACTAATAACTAGGTTGTTAGATTTACATTCTCTATATCTAGTTAAGCATTTTGTATGTTTTTCTAGCACATAATTGCATTGAGCATTCATACATGTTCACTTAGGCAATAGTTCTCTTATAAGAATCCAAGTCTTATGGCTACCTGTAGTAATTGCATAAGCAAGTGTCAAGATTCACTATAAAAGGTCTGCACGTAGATAGGTTTAAGTTATGATCCTTGAGAAGTGTGACTATGTAACTTAGGATGTAATTAAACTATCATATAGTAGATTTATGTGACTAAGTGGCTAATAAGGCTAGTCTCATGGTTGTTTCTTAGTTTGAGAGTTTTCCACGTAAAAATCAAGTGTCTTTTACTTTCCGTATTATTTTACATTATTTTTATTGTCGTTGTTGGTTGTTGTTATTTTAATCTTGACCAATCAAAAAGTTGGTAACTAAATTGATTAACAACTCATTCACCCCCATCTAGGTTATTTAGACACATTTTAGGTAGTTTCAAGGTTGTTTGGAGTAGTATATCCTTGTGCAAGATCTCTCGGGTTAGAACTTAGTCAGGCTCTCACATAAGTCCATTTGAGTAGCAAAGAGTAAGTTTGTCTTGTTCTAGAGCCTGAGGGTTTGAATTTAGTCAGGCTCTTGCGTAAATCCATTTGAGTAGCATAGAGTAAGTCTGTCATGTACTTGAGATTGGAGTTGTGTTTAGGTATGACCACTATTACTTGGCGATAAGGTGATCGAGTCAAAATATACACGGTTTTGGCCCTCAATTCTGACTCTTTTTGCTTAATTCTCAGGCAATATCCTGTCATTTAATTGTGTAAATCAAATGTTTTAGGATTACTCAGGGCATATGGGCATTGGTAAGAAGGAGATGAATTTTGGTGCAAAATGTGCAAAAGGAGGAAGATCAGAATTGAAGACAAGGCACTTAACGATTAATGTCGCTGGGAAGCAACGGCCACTATTACAAGACCTGTTGCGGTTCAAGTGTTGCTACCTTGACACCACGACATGGGGGCGAAACTCATTAAAATCAATTATGTGCAATGTCACGGTTTATGTGTCGCTTCTAAGACTCCACGACAGAGAGAAGAAAACTCTGTTAGGATTATGCTCAATAGCAAGAGTGTAATGTTGTAATTGACAATCTTTTTCATATTAATAAAGTGATTTCTGGTTTAACAAATCGTATAGCATTTATAGTTTAATATTATAATTGTCAAAGTAAATAATCATAAGGTCTAAAGACTATGGGAAAAGAAGAATTGTTCGTACATCTGGATATGTATGTGGTAGACACAATTCTTTAGTTAGTCTTGAATAATATTCACAACTTAAGTTAAAGGTTGGGCATCTTTTTCTTGTTAAAGTTGTAGAATTCTTTTGCTAGCATTTGAGTGGGATCAAATGAGATATGATGAGTCTAAAATCATCGGAGTGTCTTCGAGCAAAAGGATCTAGTGCACTGGGTGCATTGAACTGGATCACAATGAAATACTTTATCTATAACCGTCAGTAGATAAAAATCTTTTCATTATCAGGACAATCGAAGAGTCTATCTTAATCCTGAGATAAATGATGACTTATGGTTGCAAGTGATATCATTTGAGTTATCAATGAGTACGATTATATCGCATAGTCTATCCTCGATAGTTTGGTGATATTCATTTGTTAATCGATAGAGGACTTCATTTATAGATATGGACATCGTGGCTCCATTTAATTAAATGAGAGTATAATATCATCATATGGATGTTTTGAGGTAATTGGATATTAAATCTCAACGTTGAGTTTTCGATAGTGTCTATTGAAAACATGGCTTCTGGACAAGTCAAAATATCCAAGTTCAAAACGTGGTCATATAAGTAAATATGGTAACTTGGAGAGTTATATGCGGTCTATGAACTCTTGGCGATTACTGATATTAATCACGAGGATACACTATCTCCAATATGATTGTCTATGGTATGAATGAGGAACATCTTCCTTTTCTATCTTTATTTAAGAGTTCAGTTTTAGCTCTTTAGTGGAATGAGTTAAAATTAATGGATCGGACCTAAGTGAATCATATGTTGATTGTAATTAGGTTATGTCTATTGAAGCTTAAATTTAGATGGCCCGCCAAGATCCCCAATCCGCACGGACTTGCATGGATCACTTGATATATTCTACCGGACTAATTTAAGGGTCCATCTAGAATTGCATTTAATATATTAAGAATATAATTTGCACATTATTTTAGTAATGGGCTGCTCAATTATATTAATATATTAATGAAAGACATGTGGGCTTGTTTCTTTTAGTAAGAATGGGTCTGGTTCACATGTGGGCTTTTTATTTAAAGTCCAATGGATTAAATGAAATAAGAAAATAATATTTTGGCTCATTTACTCTAAGTGGGGCGGCAAGGGTTAGTTTAACCTAATATATTATTTTGTTTCATTGTTTTAATTAAATAAGAATTAATTAATTTATTAATTAATTGTTTAATTAAAGAAACAAATCTTTTCTAATCAGGAAATATATTTCCTAAAAGTAAAATTAAAAGACTTGTTTGATAAGGAAATAAATAATTAGTTTTATTTATTTAATCAAATAAGAAGTTTTTTTTTATTTAGTCAAAATAAAAGAATAAAAGATTTATGAGTTGGATTAGGGTTTGATGTCTTAAAAACTAGATGGAAATTAGGGTGCAACATAAGCCTATGGTGGGCATGTGATTTCGGCAACCCTAGTTATTTCTAGGTTAGGATTTCGGCAACCCTAATAATAAAAGAAAAGAAGAAGCAAACTTAGGCCACCTATATATTGACAAGTATAGAATTCGGCCATGATATGTGTTTTTGATACAAATTTCTTCTTCTTCTCAATTCATAGAAAGCTTTTTATTCTACTAAAACAAAAAGGAGTGTTAGATTATTCTTTGATAGTATACTATTTGCTTATTCATCAATAAGCTTGTGTATACGATATCGATCTAGGTTCACGCGAGTTTCGATCATTAGATTGAGAACTCAAAAGTGACCGGAATAATCTTAGTCATTCTTTTGATTGTTTTTGTGACTAACAAAGAAAAGAAAAGTTTGTTTTGTCCATTCACAGGTTTGTAATTCAAAGAAAAGGGAGACCACGCTCCTAGGTGATCAACGTTCGTGCTAGGATTGAAGATCTTGCGGATTACCATCGACGTAAGTCAATCGGATCACGCGACAAAAGGTATTCTACTTTTTGTTATTGTATATGTATGTTTAATTAATTAAAGGGTTTAAGGTTTATAAAGGAAAATTTTTTAAAAGTCACTAAATCTAATTTTTAGTATCGCTTCCGCTGCGTGTACTTCTTTGGTATTTTTCCCTACAAACTCAACTCAATCAGGTGTGATGCCGCTGTTTAGGTATCGCGGTGTTACCAACCGCGACAAAGAAGAGAAAAGTTTACAAGTCAATCAGGTCATTTGTCGCTGGGTTGATGTTGCTAAGAGTTCAACCGCGACTATAAAAGAAAATCTTAGATCCAGTTGTCACTATTTGGATGTTGCTGCCTCCAAAACTGCAAGATTAATGAAAATGGCTACAACAACCAGATTGAATATCGTATAACCGTCTGTCGCGGTCACTTTCACAATGTCTATACTGTGACTCATGCCACCTCAGTGAATCTAGCGGTTACAAGACATCATCTTGTGTCCATATAAATAGATTTCTCTATCATTTAAAATAAATAAATAAATAAATAAAAATACAGAGGATAGAGCAGAAACGAACCAACAAGCAACTTGAGAGCATTTTCCTTCCATTCTTCCCAAATCTCACCTTTCTCCATTTCTAAACTTGAACTACCTATTTCCATCCAACAACTCAACAAAACCCATCTAGATTTCCTACCCATAACCATTCCTCTCTTTCCATTTTCTCCACTTATCTCCTTGTCACTACCCATTTGACTTCCACCTATCTAGACACATCCTCATCTACCACTCTTTGCACAAGGATTCTTCAAGGGACTTAAAGGGATCAAGCTTCAAGAAGATGACTCATGGGTGATTTCCTTATCTATTACCTTTATTCCTTGATTGTAATTATGTGTAACTAAACCCCTTTTACAGGATTGATTTGATGATCTAATAGACTTTGTGTATTTGTAATGGCTTTCTATAATATGTTTTCCTTGTATGTTCTATTCACTTTAAAACTAGATCTTACTGTTATGTGATCAAGTTTTTATGTCACTAGTTGATTGCAATATTTCTAGGATTCATTTGGGATTATATTGATTGAGATTGACATCCTTAATTAGTGAGTAGGATAGGTTGATTGGAGGATATGCCAACCCCGGTTGCCTAGACCATTATTTGGTCCATATTTGTGATAATAGTTCACTAATGAAGTCATGTATGCATTGCCTAGTGTTTATTGGTGAATCTATCAATCCTTAATTCTCTATAAATTGATTTATCCATCATCTATTCTAGATTGTTGAGGCTTCTATTTTTCCTACCACATCTTTTATTGTTCTCTTGATATCTTGTTATATTGCTATCTTTGTGTGCATGTTTGTTGGTTTTCAAAACCAACACTATCATTCCAAACCTATCATTTACTTTTATGCAATTTAGGTCAATTTTAATCAAGAATAGTTAATCAATTCAATTGAAATTCCATTTCCTTGCGAAATGATCATTTGCTTGCCACTTTACTAAGTTAATATAATAGTGGATGCAAGTGTGAAAAATCTGTTTTAAAGATCCAATTAACACTTCATTTTTGACATGTGTTTAAAAGGAAAAAACGGCCGTGTCATAATGCTAATGTAAATTCTCATTGTTAAAGACTTGATTTACATTATGGATTGTTTTGGCTGGACGAGGTCCCGTGATTTTTCCCTTTGTGGTTTCCACGCACTACATGAATAATTGCTATTCATGATAGTTAAAAACCGTTATGAAAGGGTTTTAATGACGGTTTTGTATGTGTTGTTAAAGGCAGTGTAATAAAAAGTTTATCACGGTTTTTTAGTTTATGATGGTTTTTAAAAACCGTCATAAATCAATAATAGTTTTTGTCCATGATATATTCTTGACGATTTACAAACGTTATTATTTTATAATGGCGTAAAACCAACATTGACAATTGACTTCCAAATACCTATTAAGAAGAGATTATATATTTATTACGAGGAGATTCAATGTCATTTTATTATTGCTCATTATTACTTTATTGCATATATGTGTGGTTGTGATTGAATTAATTGTATTTGAGTGTCATGTCCTGTTATGTTTAGATCATCTAAACATTGTTATGGACATTATTTATTGGTTGATTGTTTGTCAAGTATTATAAGCAGCATTGTGTTAAGTTTAAATAGTATTAATCTATTAATACAAGTGTGGGTTAATCACGTTGAAGTGTTGCACTTTGATATAATAATTAAATGTTCTCTATAATTCCATAAATACACCCACCCCCACCCCTATCTTAGCATAAACACAGGAACCTTACATAAGTATGTTGTTGTCGGATGGGAAGGAGCAACGCATGATTCAAGGATCTTGATAGAAACTATTTATGATTAAAGATATAATTTTCTTGTGCCACCGCATGGTATATTATTTATTACTACCTTATATTATTTATTATAATAGTTCATCGAAGTTTTTTCTATTATTATTATTATTAATAGAAGTAACATTATTTTTCAAATAAATACAGCGTATATACATACTAAAGGATTTATGGCATCATATCGCAATGCTTGTCATTGGTTAAATGACCTTCGTAAGGGTGGCCATGTAACACTAAAGATGAGGTTTTCAATCTATCTCATTCAAGATTGAGGAAAGTTATTGAATGGGCTTTGTGTTCAAAGCACACTTTCCAATATTATAAAGGATACCGCCATACTCATTCGACACATAAAGAAGGATAGTGTTGGCATGTTTTGCACTACACAACTTTCTTCGGAAGACATCAATTAATGACACACTATTTTCTTAATATGATGATGAAGAAGTTGAGATGAAGAATTCAACCTAAAATCAAACACCAAGCACAAAACATTCTTTCATAACAACAAAACAGTTGTTCAAGCGTAGCTTCTCTCACAACAACAACTTCTCTCAAGACTAACGACCGCAGAAATCCTCTCTCCATTTCTTTCAAAATTGAAAACTAACTAAATGAAAACAATTATTATGGTTAATAATTCATTAAGTGCAATTTTATCTTTGTAACAAGTCATGTTGGTTAAAAATGAAATTTTACCACAGTCCGGTTGGGATTGAATTTTACAAATTTAGTTTGATTAAAAAACAAATTTGCCCCTCTTATCTAAGTAAACACAATTTGGGTTTAAGTGTAAATCTGTAATATATAACGTTTAAATTCATGACGACAAAGGACACTAGGGGGACTTCTTAGAATCATCTTGTGATAAATTATTTTATGGTGAAAATGCAAATCGATAGAGATAATACATGTGATTCCAAAGAATCAAATAATGTAACCTTTGTAAAAGAAAATTAATATATAATGATTAGTGTCACTAATTGATTACTAATTAAGTTCACCAAGAAATTAGGCAATCATCTGTTATGCTTTCGTGTGAAGTGGCTGGCTTTTTCTCTGCAATCTTGATGTAGGACAATTGGCGTTGGAGTTTGACGAAGAGATGGACCAAAAACTAGCTAAAAGTTATGCCTGTTTCTAAAAGAGCTGCTCCGAAGAAATATGCATAACTTTTAGCTCGGTTGTCAGATTTCCTATTATAATATGGTTTCGGAAAGTGTTTTCAGTGCTCCATACTGTGGCAACCCGAGTTTCCCTAGTTGACATCGTTTACTCCCTCATCGGAGCTGTTTAAGTTAAGTTGTCGAACGACCGAAGATTTTAATGTTTTTTTTTTTGTTTTCCATTTTTTAGTTGACTTTTGTTTAGTATTAGGATATTTTAGTCTTTTTGCTTATTTTAGGGTTTCCAAAGCCTATTTAAGGCTCTTTGTTATTAGTTTCGAATTATTGAATAATATTATATTTTGGTTTCAAATTAAATTGCTGGTGGATTCTAGTTTTGTGTGATTTAGGGCTTATGCTGGTAAACTCTAGAACTTCCGTTTTGCATCAAATGGTATCATAGCATAAGGATTTTGTCTTGTACGATGGTCAACAACGAAGCCGAAAGAGCTAACCCTGATGACGCTGGTCGTAGGGATGCCGATATATGGGCAGCGATTGACGAGCAACGATAATTGATGGAAAGGTTGGAAGCTATGTTACAGCAATTGTTGGAGCAGCCACCTAATCCCAACACCCCTACTGACAACGCTTTTGCCCAGAGATGGAGTCGAAGGAGTTGCCCTTGACTGCCCTGGAGGTGGACGTCTGCCTAGAGCAGTGAGACATATGCAATTTGAAGATTTTAGTGATGAAGACTTTGATTAGGACTTTGTGGGTTACCAAGGAAATCATCAACAAAACCGAAATCAACCTGATTATAGAATACGCGCAGACATACCGCTGTTCTATGCCTGTTCTATGGTAAACTGCAGATTGAAGAGTTCTTGGACTGGATTTCTGAGGTCGAGAGGTTCTTCGAGTTTACTGAAGTTACAGAGGAACGACAAGTCAAACTGGTAGTGTATAAGTTAAGGATTAGGGATGCTGTTTTGTGGGAGAAGTTGCAGTTGGATAAACGGCGACAAGGTAAGGTTCCTATACGATCCTGGAGGCGAATGAAACAACTTATGATGAGCAGATTTCTACCTCCAGATTATGAACAATTTATTTTCCAAAGTTATCAGAATTGTGTGCAGGGTAATAAAACTGTTGCAGATTATACTGAGGAGTGGTCTAGGTTGTCGGTTCGTAATAATCTAAATGAGACGGAGGGACAGCAGGTTTCAAATATTTAGGGGGATTGAAGTCGACCATTCGAGACAAGATTGGGCTGCAAGTTGTTTGGACAGTTGATGAGACGCACAACATGGCCTTGAAGGCGGAATTAATGGAGAAAACACCCAATCGGTTTGCCTACTACAAAAGGGACGTGGGTGAATCGTCCAATGCAGCGGTGAACAAAAGCAGACTTTCTCCGAGTGAGGGACAGGATCAGACTAGAAGTGATGCAGATCAAGGCCAGAGGGGTTCAGCTCCTAGCAATAACTTCGGTGGGACGCGGCTGTCGACAGCAACAGCTACAACAGCTACGAAGGAAGCCCCACGAGTAGCGTCAAACCCATATAGTAGAATAGGCGGTTGGAAATGCTACAAGTGTGAACAACCAGGCCATCGTTTGAATGAGTGTTCGGCCAGAAAACTGGTGAATTTTGTGGATGCTGAAGAGAATGAGGAGGATGAACATGATTTTGAAGGAGGGGACTTGGACAAACTCTTAGATGGTGCAGAAATTACAGAGGAACAAGGAGAGCACATCAGTTGTGTGATTCAGAGAGTCATGTGTTCAACAAAACTAGAAGATGTTTCACAAAGAAAAAATATTTTCAAGACTTGTTGTAGTGTCCAGGGGAAGGTTTGTGATTTAATTATCGACAGCGGGAGTTGTGAAAACTTTGTGTCTAGAAAACTGGTGGAACATCTGAAGTTGCGGGCAGAAAAACATCCAAAGCCTTATGCGATTAGGTGGATTCAGAAGAGACCCAAGGCAAGCGTGACGAAGGTGTGTAAGGTTCCTATTTCGATCGGGCAATACAACTGGGACGAGGTGGCATGTGCTGTAGTTAACATGGATGATGGTCATGTAGGGAAAAATAATAAATAAAAGTGGTAAACGCAGCGGAAGCTATACTAAAAACGATTTAGTGACTTTTAAAATTTTTCCTTTATGATCCTTAAACTCTTTTAATCAATAAACATGCATATATGTTAACAAAAGTAAATTACCTTTTGTCGCGTGATCCGATTGACTTACGTCGATGGTAATCCGCAAGACCTTCAATCCGAGCACGAACGTGGATCACCTAGGAGCGTGGTCTCCCTTTTCTTTGAATTGCAAATCTGTGAATGGACCAAACAAAAAACTTTCTTTTCTTTGTTAGTCACAAAACAATCAAAAGAATGTCAAAAATTATTCCGGTCACTTTTGAGTTCTCAATCTAATGATCGAAACTCGCGTGAACCTAGATCGATATCGTATACACAAGCTTATTGATGATTAAGCAATAGTACACTATCAAAGAATAATTTCACACTCTCTTTTGTCTTTTTAGAATAAAAACTCTCTCTTGGAATTAAGAAGAAGAAGAAATAAATAAAATACTCAAGCACAAATGATTGTGGTGGCCGAACCCTATAAGAACACATATATAGGTTGGCCGAATTTTTCTTCTTTTCCCTTTAGGGTTGCCGAATTCTATGTAGTCTAAGATTAGGGTTGGCCGAATTCTATAATGTCACTTATATAGGGTGACTTAAATTCAACCCTAATTCTTTTCAACTTAATAGACTTCAAACCCTAATCGAACTCCTTGATTTTTATTCTTTTATTTTGACTAAATAAAAAGACTCCTTATTTGATTAAATAAATAAAACTAATTTATTTATTTCCTTGACAAACAAGTCTTTTACTTCTAGGAAAGATTTGTTTCTTTAATTAAACAATTAATCAATAAATTAATTAATTCTTATTTAATTAAAACAAATGAAACAAAATAATATTTTAGGTTAAAATTTTAACCTTGCCGCCCCACTTGATTAAGATTGGGCCTAACATTATTTTCTTATTTCATTTAATCCATTGGACTTTAAATAAAAAGCCCACATGTGAACCAGACCCATTCTTACTAAAAGAAACAAGCCCACATGTCTTTCATTAATATATTAATATAATTGAGCAGCCCATTACTTAAATAATATGCAAATTATATTCTTAATATATTAAATGCAATTCTAGATGGACCCTTAAATTGGTCCGGTAGAATATATCAAGTGATCCATGCAAGTCCGTGTGGATTGGGGATCTTGGCGGGCCATCTAAATTTAAGCTTAAATAGACATAACCTAATCACAATCAACAAATGATTCACTTAGGTCCGATCCATTAATTTTAACTCTTTCCACTAAAGAGCTAAAACTGAACTCTTAAATAAAGATAGAAAAGGAAGATGCTCCTCACTCATACCCTAGACAATCATATTGGAGATAGTGTATCCTCGTGATTAATATCAGTAATCGCCAAGAGTTCATAGACCGCCTATAACTCTCCAAGTTACCATATTTACTCATATGACCATGTTTTGAACGCCAAGAGTTCATAGACCGCCTATAACTCTCCAAGTTACCATATTTGCTATGGAGTCCGCTGTTGATATAATGATGTCTCTAGAGGAGATGTTTGCTATGAAGTCTAGGACGACTAAGAGAGAGGCAGTGACTGCTTTTATGAATCTTAGGATGAAACCTGGACAGGCTGTGAAAGATCACATGATGAAAGTCATAGCACATCTCAACATTGCTGAACTGCATGGCGCTGAGATAGATGGTGAGACAAAGATTGATATGGTTGTCAATTCATTGTCAGATTCCTTTGATCAGTTCAAATTGGACTACACTTTGAACAAAAAGGAATACACCTTACAAGGCCTGATGCAAGATGTTCAAAGTGCTGAAAAGATCCTTGTGAAAGGCAAAGGTCAAGAGATTCATATGGTTGGTAAAGTTGCTACTGTTAAGGCCCGTCAAAAGGTCAAGAAACAACCTATCAAGAAGGAGACCAAGAAAGTAACCAAGATCAAAGGGAAATGCTTCCTTTGTGGTGAAAAGGGACATTGGAAGAGAAATTGCCCAAAGTCCCAGAACAAGAAGGAAGAAGGTAATTTGAATTATCTAGAAACATGTTTTTTGGCTGATTCTACAGATTCTTGGATCATAGACTCAGGAGCCACTAATCATGTTTGTTATTCCTTGCAGGGGTTTCAAGAAAGGAGAAAGCTGAGTAAGAATGAAATCAATTTGCGCTTGGGCAACGGAACGTTAGTGTCTGCAAGTGCAGTGGGAGATATTAGAGTTTATTTGGATTCTAGAAGGCATTTAGATTTAATAGACGTTTATTATGTACCTCAATTCAAGAGGAATTTAATTTCAGTTTCTTGTTTGAATAAATTTGGATATTCGGTTACTTTTAATAAAGTTTTTATTATTAGTAAGAATGACAAAATTATTTGCCAAGGTACATTGGAAAACGGTCTATACTTTTTGCATAGAAATATCTCTCACTCGTTAGACACAGAAATAACGGAACCTAATCATAAAAGAGTAAAATTATCAACAGATGAAACCTACCTTTGGCATTTACGCTTAGGTCATATTAACCTTAATAGGATTAAAAGATTGGTAAGTGACGGACCTTTAAGTGACTTAAAGGTTGATGATCTACCAACTTGTGAATCTTGTTTGGAAGGTAAAATGACCAAAATGACGTTCTCTGCCAAAGGTGCAAGAGCCACTGAATGTTTAGGATTGATACACACTGATGTATGTGGACCTATGAGCATTCAAGCTAGAGGTGGATATGAGTACTTCATCACCTTCACGGATGATTACTCAAGATTTGGTTATGTGTATCTCATGAGACATAAGTCGAATGCTTTTGACATGTTCAAAGCATTCAAAGCTGAAGTGGAAAATCAGCTTGAGAAACACATAAAAATCTTGAGATCTGATCGTGGTGGAGAATATCTATCTGGTGAGTTTCAGCAATATCTTATTGATAATGGGATAGTTTCTCAGTTTTCTGCACCAGGTACACCTCAACAGAATGGGGTAGCAGAAAGGAGAAATAGAACTCTTTTGGATATGGTTAGGTCTATGTTGAGTTATTCAACGCTTCCTATTTCTTTTTGGGGATATGCTTTACAAACTGCTATATACATTCTAAACGATGTACCATATAAGTCTGTTCCTAAAACACCGCATGAGTTGTGGACTGGGCGCAAGCCTAGTTTACAACACTTAAGGATATTTGGTTGTCCTGCGCATGTGTTAAAAGGAAAGACAGAAAAGATGGAGTCCCGTTCAGAAACATGTATATTTGTAGGGTATCCAAAAGAAACTAAAGGATATTATTTCTATAGTCCTTCAGATCTTAAAGTATTTGTTTCGACAAATGCTAAATTTCTGGAAAAGGACTATATGAATGATTTTGTGCCTAGAAGTAGAATTGTCCTGAATGAGATGTCAGGAGATACAATTCCACGAGAGGTTGCACAACCTAACCCAATTGTAAGTTCCGATCCAACACAAGATCAACAACCTACCATTCCTCGTCGTAGTGGGAGGGTTAGAACACAACCCGAAAGATACATCGGTCTGGGAGAATCAGTGGAGAATCTCCCGGACGACGATGATCCCTATACGTACAAGGAAGCTATGGAGGATGTTGATAGTCGCCATTGGCAAAAGGCAATGCAATCCGAGATTGAATCTATGTTCGATAACAAAGTCTGGTCCCTTGTAGACTTGCCTAAAGGGATAAAACCCATTGGGTGCAAGTGGGTATATAAGAGGAAAAGAGGTATGGATGGAAAGGTGGAAACCTTTAAAGCTAGATTGGTAGCTAAAGGGTATACACAGAAAGAAGGTATCGATTACGAGGAAACCTTCTCTCCTGTGGCCATGCTTAAATCCATTAGGATACTCTTATCCATTGCAGCATCTTTAGATTTAGAGATTTGGCAAATGGACGTCAAGACAGCTTTCCTAAATGGAAGTCTTGACGAAAGCATCTACATGATGCAACCAGAGGGATTCATTGAAAAGGGCCAAGTGGATAAGGTATGCAAGTTGCAGAAATCCATATATAGATTAAAGCAAGCATCCAGATCCTGGAACATAAGGTTTGATCAAGCTGTCAAAGGTTTTGGATTTATTCAGAATCCTGACGAACCTTGTGTATACAAAAGGATTAAAGGCGACAAGTTGGTTTTCCTGATTCTTTATGTTGATGATATACTACTCATTGGAAACGATGTAGGTGTATTAACATCAGTAAAAGAATGGTTAGCAAAACAATTTGATATGAAGGACTTAGGAGAAGCAAGTTTTATTCTAGGTATCCAAGTAATAAGGGATAGAAAGAATAGAACGATTGCATTATCCCAAGCTTCATACATAGACAAAATCTTGTCTAGGTTTTCCATGCAGGATTCCAAGAAAGGTATGTTACCTTTCAGACATGGAATCAAGCTTTCTAAGGAACAAGTTCCTAAGAATGAGCATGAAGAGCAATTCATGAGTAGAGTTCCATATGCCTCGGCAGTTGGAAGTCTCATGTATGCAATGCTCTGTACTAGACCAGATATTTGTTTTGCTGTTGGCATAGTTAGCAGGTTTCAATCGAAACCTGGACCTGATCACTGGACGGCAGTCAAGCATATTTTCAAGTATCTTAAGAGAACGAGAGATAATATGCTTGTATACTCTGGAGGGGATTTGGTTCCCGTTGGGTATACAGATTCTGATTTCCAATCAGATTCTGACTCCAGAAAATCCACATCAGGGGCTGTGTTTACTATTGGAGGAGGAGCAGTTATATGGAGGAGTATCAAGCAATCTTGTATTGCTGATTCCACCATGGAAGCTGAGTATGTTGCTGCATGCGAAGCTGCCAAAGAGGCTGTTTGGCTCCGCCAATTCTTGATTGACTTAGAAGTGGTTCCTAGTGCGAATAAGCAGATCACTATCTACTGTGACAACAGTGGAGCAGTGGCTAATTCGAAAGAACCAAGAAGTCACAAGAGAGGTAAACACATTGAAAGAAAGTATCATCTTTTAAGGGAGATTGTTCAAAGAGGTGACGTGATGATTACCAAAATCGTGTCAGCAGAAAATCTAGCGGATCCCTTCACAAAGGCTCTACCTCAGAAGAGTTTCGATGGGCATCTAGAGAATATGGGCTTGAGAGATATGACACATTTGCTATAGCGCAAGTGGGAGATTGTTAGGATTATGCTCAATAGCAAGAGTGTAATGTTGTAATTAACAATCTTTTTCATATTAATAAAGTGATTTCTGGTTTAACAAATCGTATAGCATTTATAGTTTGTATTATAATTGTCAAAGTAAATAATCATAAGGTCTAAAGACTATGGGAAAAGAAGAATTGTTCGTACATCTGGATATGTATGTGGTAGACACAATTCTTTAGTTAGTCTTGAATATTGTTCACAACTTAAGTTAAAGGTTGGGCACCTTTATCTTGTTAAAGTTGTAGAATTCTTTTGCTAGCATTTGAGTGGGATCAAATGAGATATGATGAGTCTAAAATCATCGGAGTGTCTTCGAGCAAAAGGATCTAGTGCACTGGGTGCATTGAACTGGATCACAATGAAAAGCTTTATCTAGAACCGTCAATAGATAATAGTCTTTTCATTATCAGGACAATCGGAGAGTCTATCTTAATCCTGAGATAAATGATGGACTTATGGTTGCAAGTGATATCATTTGAGTTATCAATGAGTACGATTATATCGCATAGTCTATCCTCGATAGTTTGGTGATATTCATTTGTTAATCGATAGAGGACTTCATTTATATATATGTACATCGTGGCTCCATTTAATTAAATGAGAGTATAATATCATCATATGGATGTTTTGAGGTAATTGGATATTAAATCTCAACGTTGAGTTTTCAATAGTGTCTATTGAAAACATGGCTTCTGGACAAGTCAAAATATCCAAGTTCAAAACGTGGTCATATGAGTAAATATGGTAACTTGGAGAGTTATAGGCGGTCTATGAACTCTTGGCGATTACTGATATTAATCACGAGGATACACTATCTCCAATATGATTGTCTAGGGTATGAATGAGGAGCATCTTCCTTTTCTATCTTTATTTAAGAGTTCGGTTTTAGCTCTTTAGTGGAATGAGTTAAAATTAATGGATCGGACCTAAGTGAATCATTTGTTGATTGTGATTAGGTTATGTCTATTGAAGCTTAAATTTAGATGGCCCGCCAAGATCCCCAATCCACACGGACTTGCATGGATCACTTGATATATTCTACCGGACCAATTTAAGGGTCCATCTAGAATTGCATTTAATATATTAAGAATATAATTTGCACATTATTTAAGTAATGGGCTGCTCAATTATATTAATATATTAATGAAAGACATGTGGGCTTGTTTCTTTTAGTAAGAATGGGTCTGGTTCACATGTGGGCTTTTTTATTTAAAGTCCAATGGATTAAATGAAATAGGAAAATAATATTAGGCCCATCTTATATATAAGTGGGGCGGCTAGGTTAAGGTTTTGACCTAAAAATATTATTTTGTTTCATTTGTTTTAATTAAATAAGAATTAATTGATTTATTGATTAATTGTTTAATTAAAGAAACAAATCTTTCCTAAAAGTAAAAGACTTGTTTGATAAGTAAATAAATAAATTAGTATTATTTATTTAATCAAATAAGGAGTCTTTTTTTTTATTTAGTCAAATAAAAGAATAAAAATAAAAGAGTTGGATTAGGGTTTGAAGTCTATAAAGTTAAAAAGAATTAGGGTTGAATTTCAGTCACCCTATATAAGTGACATGATGAAATTCGGCCAACCCTAATTAGATACTACATAGAATTCGGCAACCCTAAAGGAAAAAGAAGAAAAATTCGGCCAACCTATATATATGTTCTTATAGGGTTCGGCCACATCAATTAATTGGTGCTTGAGTTTTTATTTTCTTTCTTCTTCTTCTTAATTCTAAGAGAGTTTTTATTCTAGAGAGACAAAAAGGAGTGGAAAATTATTCTTTGATAGTATACAATTGCTTAAACATCAATAAGCTTGTGTATACGATATCGATCTAGGTTCACGCGAGTTTCGATCATAAGATTGTGAACTCAAAAGTGACCGGAATAATTTTGACATTCTTTTGATTGTTTTGTGACTAACAAAGAAAAGAAAGTATTTGTTTGGTCCATTCACAGGTTTGCAATTCAAAGGAAAGGGAGACCACGCTCCTATGTGATCCACGTTCGTGCTCGGATTGAAGGTCTTGCGGATTACCATCGACGTAAGTCAATCGGATCACGCGACAAGAGGTAATTTACTTTTGTTGATATATGTGCATGTTTATTGATTAAAAGGGTTTAAGGTTCATAAAGGAAAAATTTTAAAAGTCACTAAATCGTCTTTAGTATGGCTTCCGCTGCGTGTAACACTTTTATTTGTTTATTTTTCCCTACATACCTATGACCAAGAATTTTATGTGATTGTTCGTGTTCTAAAGAACTGGAAGCATTATCTGATTCAGCGCGAGTTTATCCTTTACACCGATCATCAAGCTTTGAAGTATCTGAACAGCCAGAGAAACTTAAGTAATATGCATGCTCGGTGGGCAATCTATTTGTAGAAGTTTCCATTTGTTTTGAAGCACAAGTCTGGGGTTCTAAATAAGGTGGTAGACGCACTGAGTTTACATGCAAGCTTATTGGTTACTATGCAGTAAGAGATTATTGGGTTTGAGTTTCTGAAAGAACTGTATTCTGATGATGAGGATTTCGGAGAGGAATGGGAAAAATGTGTTCTGAAACAAACCGACAAGGAGTTTCATATGATTGAAGGGTATCTGTTCTGTGGCAATCAGTTGTGCATCCCACGGAGCTCTCTGAGAGAGAAACTGATTCAAGAGTTGCACGGTGGAGGTTTGAGTGGTCATTTGGGGCATGACAAAACTATCAGTGGGGTGGCCGAACAGTATTACTGGTCTCAGTTGAAACGCGATGTCGGTAACTTTGTTCACAAGTGTTACGTCTGTCAGATTGCTAAGGGACAAGGGCAAAATACGGGCCTATACATGCCACTACCTGTTCCGAATGCCATATGGGAGGATTTAGCAATGGACTTCATTTTAGGTCATCCACGAACTCAGCGTGGAGTAGACTCCGTTTTTGTTATGGTTGACAGGTTCTCAAAGATGGGGCATTTTATACCCTGTCGAAAGACATCTGATGCATCACATGTGGCTTAGCTGTTCTTTTGGGAGGTAGTTCGTTTACATGGTGTACCCCAGTCTATCAAATCTGATAGGGATTCGAAGTTTTTTAGCCATTTATGGGTTACATTGTGGCGGCAGATGGATACTACTCTAAAGTTCAGTAGCACTGTGCACCCACAGACTGACGGACAGACGGACAGACGGAGAACCTAAACCAAACACTAGGAAATTTAATTCGGAGCATTTGTGGTGACAAGCCAAAATAGTGGGACATGGCTCTGGCACAAGCTGAATTTGCGTATAACAATGCTGTCCATACTGCTACGGGTAAGTCTCCTTTTGCTTTAGTGTATCGGTAACCCCCTAAGCATGCATTGGACCTGACAAGACTTCTCAAAGTCACTGGTATGAGTGTTGCTACTAAGACCATGGCTGAGTAGGTTCGTGATGTTCAAGCTGAAGTGAAGGTGCGGTTAGAGGAGAAGAATGCAAAGTATAAGGCTGCAACAGATGTTAAAAGGTGTGAGAAATTGTTTACTGAGGGTGACCAGGTTATGGTGTTTCTGCGAAAGGAGAGGTTCCCAGTTGGTTCCTATAACAAGTTGAGGCCAAGGAAGTATGGACAATACAAGGTGATCAAGAAGATCAATAACAATGCCTACGTGATCGACTTGCCTGCTGATATGAACATATCCCGAACTTTCAACGTAGTTGACCTTTATGAGTTTTGTGATGATGTTTCGCTTTATCCGGATTATAACTCGAGGTCGAGTTCTTCACAGGTGGGAGGGACCGATGTAGGACAATTGGCGTTGGAGTTTGAAGAAGAGATGAACTGAAAACTGGCTAAAAGAGTTGCTCCGAAGAAACGAGCATAACTTTTAGCTCGGTTGTCAAATTTCCTATTATAATATGTTTTCGGGAAGGGTTTTCAGTGCTCCATACCATGGTAACTCGGGTTTCCCCGGTTGATGTCGTTTACTCTCTCATCGGAGCTATTTAAGTTAGGTTGTCGGGCGACCGAAGATTTTAGTGTTTTTTTTGTTTTCCGTTTTTTAGTTGACTTTTGTTTAGTATGAGGATATTTTAGTCTTTTTACTTATTTTAGGGTTTCCAGAGCCTATTTAAGGCTCTTTGTTATCAATTTCGAATTATTGAATAATATTATATTTTGATTTCAAATTAAATTACCGATGGATTCCAGTTTTGTGTGATTTAGAGCTTACGCTAGTAAACCCTAGAACTTCCGTTCTGCGTCAATTCTATACAAAGTTTTGGGAGAATCTATCCACATCAGATAGATTTTATAATATGAAAAACCAAACCTAACAATTTGTGGATTTAATGCGGCTTTATAATCCAAAATATTGATGAGGTCAATTAGTTCACCCCTTGAACTTCTATATATACACGTAATTGTTGGCAGAATCATATTAAACCATTCCCCCAACTAAAAATAAATAAGCTATAGCTGTTTATTTCTTGATTTCATAACTCACAAAACTTGTAAATTATTGAAGCAGTAGCAGTAAACAGTACATGTATATCAGCATCAACAACCTAGTGTAATCACAACAGAAGTCTAGAACTATTACAATATTTCTGGATGGAGGAGGAAACATGACTCGAACCCACAACCTGTTGGATATAGTTATGAGAGGTTTACTACTAAACCAACCTCATCTATTACTTGTAATAGAGTTCCAAGTCTAGAAAATAACAGGATAATTAGAAAGTTGTAGTAAGAAATTTAAAGAGCTCGATACCATAGCTGCCGTTGCCAATGCACAACTCACTGTACAAGGAGAACACTAGTCTTAATGGAAGTAAAAGTCACAAACTAAATGTTAGAGCTTCAAAGTAAGATCTGGTGCAGATGATGAACTTTGTGGCCTTGTAGATGCTTCCACTGGTACAAAATTCACATTTGAATTTTGAGCAAACTGCATACTTGAGTTACTACCCCTAACTCCCTCACCCACCTGCCTAAAACTCCCAGGCCAAAACAAGTCTACATCGTCGTCTTCCACCAACATCGGCATTCCAAAGTAGCCTTGCTCAAACCTTGCTCCGCCTCGTATATCTGCAGGCCTCTGTGACGGTATGACACCATGGTGCATTGCGGCATGAGCTTTGATCCCAAGAGACCGAAAAGCAGAACCATGAAGTGGCAGAGAAGCCAAGCTAGTATACCTGTCGGAGAATATTCCCATCCGCATTGCACGCTTTGCCATTGTCCTCTCCCTTTTATGAGCATTTTGGTGTCCTCCCAGTGCCTGTGAACTGTAGAACTTGCGCCTGCAGTAATTACAAGAGAAAACCCTTGGGATTGTTGCTGCTGGAGTAGGGGCTGCTACTTCTCCACTAGGCTCACTCGTGCCCTTCAGCTCAATGACATTTGAGTTATAGTTGAGTGTCAAGTCGAGGGAAACAAGACCTGAATCTCGTTGAAGCTTTGTGAGACAGGAAGAGGGGGAGGTGCTGTCCTTGGAAGGATCAGGGGATGCTTCTTTCACAGCTACGGTAGAAGCTACTTGTCTGCTTGCTTCTAAATCATTTTCGGATTCCAAGTTGGAATTTGGTGGTATCATGTTTCAGTGAACAATACTGCCGCGAGCTTGTTTCTTTGTATTTAAGCAACCACAGAAACAATCATACAAATTGCTGAGAGCAGTTAGCTCCCTTCACCTGCGTGCATATATGACTTAATGGATTATTTGTATGTCAAAGGAGTTGGGAGGAGAGAGGGAGATGCAAAGAGTAACGGAATAATATATGTGCTTTATAATGCCTCATATGCTTATTGACACAGTATGCAAACAATGTCTACACACTTTTCAAACATATGTTATTATCAGTACCATTCAGCTTCATTATTAGATGAAAAACAAACATGTGAATATGCATCTTGCTCTAAAAATCTTAATCGAATACTTGTATACAGCCCATGTTCTACTGTTATGCCAAGAAGACACGTTTCTTAATCTACGCACACTTCTAGCAATTCAGTTTTCTAAATTTAGGCTCACTATTGGCGGAACTTTGCATTTGTCAATCTATACTTCCTACCTCAGAGGATCCGCCCAGTCCCACCAATGGGAAAAAATCTTCAATGTACCTGGTGCATGCAACCGACCATTAAAATAATGCTATGTCTCAAAAAACACATTTCATTGGTTATCTATACCAATTGGCATGATATCATTGGGCTGGGTGCACACATCAAGGTGCATTGAAGATTTTCTCCACCAATGGGTCATCCAATGATTGAGCCACAGGATCCTATCCTGCAGATTCTATGAATAATACAATAAATAGATGACAATCTAGTATCTACGTAAACTGTTTGTGTGATGGCTTTATACACACAAGATGGACACCATCTACCGCTACAACCATTCCTCAATCAAGATGTTGTTTTTCTTCCCAAACAATGTCTTACTACTCTCCACATTTCATGCAACACTGCATGGAGTCCCCCATGTCAATCAAAAACCCACTAAGAGGAAGGAAAACAGGAGTTTACCAAACAAGCTTATAAGCATAAACATGTTCCAAACCCATTAAACCACTTTTCAAAGTCAATGATAACACCCGGTGGTGAAGTGAACCAAGAGTCCAAGATGAACAGATCAAGTTTGACACATGATGAAATTTCATGTTAACACAGTTGAGCTACAAGCTTTAAAGATTTTGGAAGAGCGTTACTGGAATTGGACAAGCACAAACCATAAAATAGAAACCTTATAGAATATATTTCAAGAAGAAGATGAACAGAGCACACTGATCAACTAACCACTGTATGTAGCACTACATAGAGACATTAAGTAGTTCAGTTTCAGGTTGCTCCTAGTCCAAGTAAACCAGATAATTAAGTTATCAGCCTGGACATTTCTTTGACACTTAACACTGCAAAGAAAGGCAAATCAAGACAAAGACAATAAAAAAAATTACAAACTAAGAACCAAAAGATATAATATAATGTTTTTCTGCTCGTAAACAGGCAGTTTTGTTTCTATATTATAGTCCAGGATCATGCCTAAGGTCAAGTCACCAAATATTCTGTAGCAAACCAATTGCAGTCTTTCAAAAAGCAACTAAGCTCAATCCAATTCTTGACGTAGAATACCAAGAAACAAACCCTACAACCTCTTGCTAGAAACACACCTCCTCTCAGAGGGATCACTTTCAAGTTATATTGTGCCTTCTCAGTAATGTAGACACCAAATAGTGAAAAGAGTGAAGACTTAAATTGTCTTCCCAATTTTTATTAGTGAAAGGGGTAATATAAATTATTTAGAGTTAAAACTGAAGTTTAACTCTTGGAAAATGATGAATTGTCACAAATTGCTTGAACTTGAGGAAGGCTGACTAAATTTTTAATAGTGAACTTTTCAAAAAATATATATATATTAATAGTGAAAAGAGTTAAACTTGTTTTGCCTCTAAAGTATTACATTTCATAATATCCAATATCGTAGAATACATTGACATCTTGGATACCAAATGAAAAAAACATAGCTGGTAAAACGAACATTGAAAATGTAAGCAGTATGGAATTCAACTAAAATAAAAATAATTCAAGATGCATACAAAGTTAGTATTACAATTTCTAGGCATTTGATGTTTTCCTTTGTTCAACCACAATGTATCATTATAATGTATTACAATTGTAAGCAGTATGCATACAAAGTTAGTATTATAATGTATCATTAGTGTACTTAAAACAAGGGTCTTCTTTACCTGTGGCAAAAACTTGATAAAAAACTCTGATATTCTTTCAATATATAAATACACCCGGTTGACAAGAAAAATTTGACAACACCAAAGTCAAAGATTCAACCTTGCCACGTAGGAGAAAGTTGAATAATCAATGAAAAGTATAAAAGTTTTGACATACGGGTCAGGTATATAGGGAATAAGTGTTGGGATTATGGTTGTCCCAAGGGATTTAAGGAAAAAAAAAAAAAGTAGGTTAGGAGTGCCGATTGTGGTCGGCGATTATACTCCAATGCCCAAGTCAGCATCGGCTCTCCAGAGAGAGAAAAATAAATTTTAGAGAACATACCTCATTTACAAGGGTGGTTCATCTATTTATAGATGAGGTTGCATAACCACCAATTCCCACTCAAGTAGTAATGCTTGGCTGTGATTGGTTCATGCTTATATGACATAAGCCCTTAAGTATTAGTGGTCTAGGTTCAGCACTTTAATTGAGAGTTGGACTAGGTCACCCTATGCATGCGTGACACGTCTCCCTATAGCATGTAGTACTGGCACTTAGCCACTTATAGAGGGCATGATCTTCATAGCAGAACCAATGGCCCAACTTAAACCGTTTTTACTTAACCCGGAAGTTATTGGCTGATTGTCCCGAGTAACTCGTGGAATATCCCGATGCTATACAAAAACCAAGTGTACACTTTGGGCCAACCGGTTTGGACCCAAGATTTGATGAAGTAACTTGTTTACCCCACAAATATAATTCTTCTGAATGCCCTTATGGGCTCTCGCTTGCTGTCAATCTTGGGCCTAAAATAGATCCAAGTTCTTTAGGCCTTAATTGGGCCTCATTGTCAACTATTCTGATGTGGCATTTCTAAATAATTCAAGTATAACATTAAAGCCCCTAGCTCTAGGTTGAAAAATCCTTTTCACCCCGAGAGATATCGCATGCCTATATATCACGTCAGACCAGTTGACAAGTCAACGGGACCTAATTAAGGCCCTAAAGAATCTTGAGCCTATTTTAGGCCCAAGATTGACAGCTACCAAGAGCCCATAGGGGCATTCAGAAGGAATATATTTGTGGGGTATATAAGTTTCTTCATCAAATCTTGGGACCAAACGGTTTTAATAGGTCCGTTGATTTTGCTATAAGGATCGTGCCCCCTATAAGTGTCAGTAGAGATGTAGCACGCATGCATAGGTTGACTCAGTCCAACACTCAAACAGAGAGCTCAACCTAAACCACTAATACTTAACAGTTTATGTCATATAAGACTGAATCAATCAGTGTCAAGCATTACTATTTGAATGGAATTGGTGGTTACAAAACTTCATCTATAAATAGATAACCACCCTCATAAATGAAGTATGCTCTCTAAAATTTGTTACTTATCTCTCTAGAGCCAATGCTGACTTAGGCGTTTGAGTATAAATACCGATCACAATCGGCACTCCGAACCTACTTTTTCTTTCTTAAACAAATACAGGTATCCCTCGGGACAACCATAATCCCGACACTTGTTCTCTTTATACCGGGCCGTATATCAAAACTTTTATACATTTCTTAGTTATTTTAATTGATTATTAAACTTTCGCCTACATAGCCAAATTGAATCTTTGATTTTGGTGTTGGCAAATTTTGCTTGTTAACACACTTTATTGTGTCTCGAAAAAATAAATATGAGTTTTTACTCTCTTATAAGGGAAGAACTAAACATAACTCCTAAAAGAAGTGCCACTAACATCTAAGACACAAAATCCAAAAGAATAAGATAGTTAAAAAAAAAAAAAAAGGTTGAAATGGAATGGGTTAGGAACAAAATTTCAACAGAAACATCTCAAAAATGCAGCTATTGTAATCAATGTAATTCTTTGTTAAAACAACAAAAGTAACAACCACATGCAGCAACAGCATATACCATCACCAATATCCATATTAGCAATTTTATAGGTTAGTTTTTCAATATTACATTTATCTTTACTTGCTCTATTTCTTCTAGTGTAAATAATCATGATAATAGTAATAGTAATAAAGATTTGTGATTATAATGATGAGGATGAAGGTGAGAATGACAAAAGTAGCAAATGAAAAATTTCTGGAGACATAATCCAAGCTATACTCAGCATTTTATTTACAGCTACAGTTCCTAATCCTGAGAAGAATTATACATACAGAAAAATGAAAGAATCAATAATTTTCTATCAATATGTTGCATAAACTGCTCAATGCTGCTGTAAACTAGATGCAACAAGGGGAAAAAACAATAATGAAAAATAAATTAAATCACACATGAAACAACTGTACCTGAATTACTGAATTAGAATTATGTACTTGCCATATCAAAGAAGTTATGCGAATTGAATTATATATTTATACATGTATGTATGTATGTATAATAGTCAAGGGGTAGCCATACCATGATCATTCACTTCTTGTGGCGGTATGAAGGATTTTGAGAAAACTGAATACTAATACAGGATTTTGTCACTTTAATAACGGCTCAATTTACCACATAGAAACTTGAGAGCTGGATTTATCCTGCAAGAAAAGGAGAGACAAAGAAATTATAGTCACAGGTGTTTATAAAGAAAAAGAAGAAACTATTATATTAGCAGACCATATCCTCATATCCGCAACATCTTAAAAGGGATAAAGAAAATGTTTCTGCAAGACTGCAACAACAATTGACTTCATGATACTCTTTTGACTAAAAAAGTGAAGTAATGACATTCTAAGTGTACACATTATGACAACCAAATTCATGTACCCAGACTATTTGAGGCAAAACTTCTTACAAATACTCATTGAAGAAGATGACATCACGACATACATCTTTAACTGCAAATGCAGTAAACCAAGAATCACATCAAAATTGAGTAAGGAAACATCATCAATCATTTTGTATAGTAGTCTTATGTACCTAAACTGCTTAGTTACCTCTTTATTCATTTATTTACTTATTTTTATTGTTTTGTATCTTAGATAAACCTGTCTCAGATTCTCTCCCCGTCTCTTCGGTTGCTTTCCATGCTGGGGACAGTTTTCTCAGTATGAATCATTTCTATATGGAATAACTGAAAGGGGGAAAAGCCAAAAAGATAAGGGGTCGGGATAGGGATAATAACTCATAGAAAACTACATCAATTTTAATGGTCTTGAACCTTTCCGACATAGAATCGCAAATTAAGTTTAAGAACCTGACACTAATCAAGGTTTTAACCAAAGAAGAAATTAATTCAACAGGGTACTAACCAAATGATACCTGAAATGTTTTTCCTCTCATCCTATATGAGACTTAAAACTGACATCTTCCAATTTAGTGGTTTCATACTTCCTGCAACTAATTCACTACAAGTCACAGATATCTGATGAAATAATTTAACCCCACTAATACAGCAGAACCAGAAACAATTGTTTTCTTCAGTATGTGGAGCTACCATGTACTAAAAGAAATATGAATTACAATATAAAACAAATACTTAAAAAGTTACTCCCAAATTTTCACTTACAGGCAATAACATAATCAATTTCATCCAACAACACAACCAACATGAAGCAAGATCAGCTCCATTTATAACAAAATCTGAGAAGCAAAGAATTAAATTAAAAACAACTCACAAAGCACTATCAAAGTTCACAGAAAGCAGAAATCTACTACAACCCATTAGAAATTAGAAACTGTTAAAGCAAAATCAACAAAAATGAAGTAACACTGAACTCACAGAAGTAATAGATAACAAAAAAAAAGCATGGAAAAAAGGTTACTTAAAAGAACAAATCTAGAGTCTACAAGATACAGGTGGTGAGAGTTGCTTACAGGGTATCTTTGATGCTGCAGAGTATGCTTCCTAAGTAAAATAAAAGCATCAAAATCAAAAAGTCAAGAAAGACTAATTGGTACTCTTTAGTACCAAAAATCGAGTGGTTAACAGGAGATAATAAGAAAAGGAGAACAAGAATGGAGATAAAGATTAGAATTTGTGAGAGAAAGAGAGAAAGGGTAGATGTACAAAATAATAATTATAGGAAAGAAGAAGTTTTTAATGAAGATGATGGAGGAAAGTCAGAAATAAAAAAGGGCAAAAAGAAAAGCAGATAACAGAGTGAGCAGTGAAGAGTGAGCAGTATTTTGTTGAATTTTGGGCTCTTCCAGTCTCCCAACAGCTACAAGTGAATTGAGTAGAGAGAGAGAGAGAAACATACAAAGAGACAAAGTTAGTGTATAAGGAAGTCCCACAGAAAAAGATAGTCTCTCTCAAATGTAGTGTGTCTTCATTCATTGATTACTTACTTTCTTCATTCTCTTTCCCACTAACTTTAAAAAGAGTTTTTGAGGTCAGATTCTTTTCAAACAGTGCTATTTACCCAACTCAACTTTTTTCTGTGTCAGTCACTTCAACACCTCCATCACCATCTCTCTCACTTCTTCTGCATTTTTTTCACATCTTTTTATTTTTGCCCATACAACATTATTTGATTTTGCTCTATTCTTGAATGTTATTTTGTTGTCTTTGGTTATTGTTTAAGGGACAGGCCTTGTCATCTTCATGGTGCCAGATAATGTTAAATGTCACTGAGCACTTGGACAACACTCTTGACTCTTCATTAACTGCCCACTTGGTCCCACTTTTTGGTTTCGTGTTATTCATAATACATATATTATCTTATCTAACTGGACAGTACTCTTGTGTGCTTGTCCACATCTTTTTCTTTTATTACCATACACTAATCACTAATGCTTGTCATAATTTGTTTAAAGATCACTAATGGTCATCTCTTGTGTCATTAATTATGATTACAACTGCTTATTTCAACATTATTCACCACAATATCTTATTCGGTGTCCAAATTTGATTGGAATATATTCAATCAAATATTGTTTAACTTTCTTCAATTTTTTTTTTCCTTTGATAGTATCGATCTATCATGGTATCTAGACCAAATATTTTTTTAAAACTTTTTGTTATCGATAGGATTCGAGTCACTGGCTTGTTAGTCATTTACCAAAACTCCAAGCTCGTTCATCTAATAACTGAACTACACTCCCGAGGCAACTTTCTTCAGTTTTTTATGTTTAACTATTGGTTGTTATATGCTTATATGTAATTTTACTTTATCAAACTATATAATAGTAAATAATTATTATTATTATTATTATTATATATATATATATATATATTTTTTTTTTTTTTTTGTCTGTCTTTCTATGGCAAATCTGGATTCATGGTGGTTGAGAAAGCTAATGTTATGTTACATCCTCATGTCAATAATAAGGCATGGTACCAACTTATTTAATCAACCCACTTGAAATTTTGTTTCCAAAAATTAATTCTTAAACCAATTGAAAAAATTGTGTTCAGTATCGTTTTTAAAATGATGTTTTTGAAAACTATTTTTAAAAATAGAAATCATGTTTTAAAAATGACGTTTTAAAAAATGTAACGTGTTTGGTAGTGTTTTTTAAAAGATGTTTTTTAAAACGGAAAACGATGTAAGTGTGTTTGGTTGTTGTTTTTAAAATGGGTAAAGTAATTGTTTAGAAGGAAAAATTGTCAATTATTTTGAGGATAATTTCACTAAAGTCCCTACTTTTTGGCGAAGTGTCACACATTTAAACGTTTTTGGCATATTAGCAACTTAAGTCCCTTATTTTTATTTTTTTTCAAAATACATCACTGTATTCCATTTGACCAAAATACTAACGGTCAACTCTAACTATATATATAAAAGTATAATTTTACCCGTGTCAAAATGATTTATTGAGTTTCAAAAATAAATAATATTAAAATGTTTTATAAAAATAAATTAACAACAAAAATATATTTTCTAAAAAATAATAATTTTTAAGGAAAACAAAAAAAAAAAACCTAATGGATTATGGAAAATATAAAGTTACATAAAAGAAAGTTTTTTTTTTTTTTTAAGTAAATGGATCTCCATCGTTTACTATTTTTAAAAAAGAATTCTCTTTATTTTTTAAAACAATTTCTTTTTTTAAATTTATGAAAATACTTTCGATTTATTATTTATTTTAAATTTATATTTTCCATAATCCATTAGTTTTTTTTTTCCTATTTAAAAAAAAATTAAAAATAAATTTATATTGTTAATTTATTTTTATAAAGCATTTTAATATTATTTCTTCTTGAAACTCAATAAATCACAAGGGTAAAATTGTACTTATATATAGTTAGAATTAACAGTTAGTATTTTGGTCAAATGGACTAAAGTAATGTATTTTAGAAAAACAAGGGACTAAGCTACTAATATGACAAAGATATTTAAATAAGTGACATTTCACCAAAAAGTAGAAAATTTAGTGAAATTACCTGTTTGTTTTGAAATGATTTTTAAAAAAAGGTGAAAAACAATAAATAGTTATTCTTAGTTTTTTAGTTATATATTTCAAAAGGTTGGTTTTTGTTATCAAAAACAATTTTGTAAAATGTGTAACCAAACAAATGAACAACATTAAAGTTGTTTTTCTATTTTTGAAAAACAAAAAACCAGTTTTAAAAATGGTTCCAAACAGCACCTAACTTTTTTAAAATGTTCACAAATCAAATGTCAATCTTCAGAGAAGCTGACAAATCGATAAATGGGCCTTAGTTAGCAAAAAATGGGCTTGTTTGACATAAGGTTGATGAATAGTTTCTCTACACCCCCATACCATACTCTAAATAACCCAACCTTGAACTGACCATTTTTGTTGTGGGTGCCCTTAGAAATAATTTTGATGAACTGTTGTTAGCCCATCACAGATAGCTATTCAACCGAGTTAACTCATTGTGAACCCAACCCAATCCAACCCCCAAGCCCAACCGATATCTCTACATATCTTATAATTAATTTGGGGTAAGGAGGGCAACATTACTCGAACTTATAAAGTGAACGGGATAAATTTAGTTAATCTCATATTATCGATCTTTACCTGATTACAATTTGTATGAGCAGGTTGAAGTGTTGTCAAACCGTTAAAAATTCTAGTTGATTTGAATCACTGTTAATTTACAAAAGCGTTAAAAGAGCTTTTAAATTATATGATTTGAAATATGAATCATCATTAGAAGAAGACTACTGGTCCCTTGGAACATTTGAAATTTGATAATTTTAGAGGTAGGAGAGGAAAGGAAGAGCCGACAATTAAGTGGGCACTCGAAAAAGGCCCAAAAGCACTTTTTTGAAAAATAAAATCAAAAAAGGTGGACCCAAACAGTAGCATATGCTGGGGTCGAGACGTGTCAGGTGAAAAGAGATGGTCCCCTTTCCAAATTTGATTTTTTGAAGTCTGAAGTCTGAACAGCTGGGTCAACAAGTGATTATGGCTCTGACTTATTACTGATTCTGTTTTGTATTTTACATTCTTACCTTACAAGTAACAGGATTGATGATATCTCTTTTCTTCTTACTCTTTCGATGCATCCTTGGTTGTATTTCTCTTCCAAAACATACATTATAAAAGCTTCATAATCATCAATTGAAGATGAAATGGAGTGTTTCATTCAAAATAATAATTATGCTATTGGCAATTCGTGGAATATCTTTCTATATTATATTTAATTTTATTTTTATTAAGAGGATACAAATATTTTAAACACACTCGAAACCAATTTTAAACTCCAAAAAAAAAAATCTATTTTAAACGGATGTTTAGCATTAGATTTAAATATAAATAAAAAAATTAAGATTTTAAAAATACAAAATAAAATAAGGATATAAAATTATAAATATAAATATATAATATAAGATTTGAAAACACAAAATAAAATGAGATTAAAAAATATAAAATAAAAATAAATATACTTTTGAAAATATGATATCACCAGAAAGGGCGAATGTGCTCATACGTCTCCGGTTAAAAGAGGTTGTTAACCTTCTTCAACAGTAGATAAATTCTATTTTATTATTAATATTTTATTTTAATTAAATATTATTGTCATTTATGTTATTCTTGAACTAAAAATTTGGAAGTATGTAAAGTGCGAAAATGCATCATACTAAAATTTAAGTTTAAATTCAGAGTTGTGTTTGTATTTTTTAAGATTTCAAATGGTTAAAAAAACCTGTTATATATATATATATATATATATATATATATATAATACAAGGGCGTACTCTTAAGAGGGCTGACTCTGGGCTACAGTCCGGACAACCTTCTAAAAAAAAACTATTATTGCACAATTTCCTTTTATTATTAGTAAATTACATTTAATTTCAACCAATATTATATTACTAAATTTACCCTTAAATGTAGCATTATTCATTACATTGCATTTTATTTTCATCCAATGTTATTTTCATACTCTATTTATTTTGTATTTGGCATGTGATACTGATATTTGTTCATTTGTTTGGGTTGTGATTTATAGAACTTTAATTTTACATTACTTCTAATTTATAGGTTTTAGTGCGTTAAATGTTTGATAATTTACCAATAATAAAAACCAAATTCATTACCTACTTTAACTCAATATAAAAACATTGTATTTGTTAAGTAGTCTTTATAAATATATAATTTTATGCATGCTTTATATAAAATATTTCCTTTTTTGTTTCAATTGTTTGATTATACATTCTATATTCACTTGATTTTGTTCTAATTATTAGATTAAGTATTTCATATTTACTCCATTTCTTTTTAATTGTTATATTAAACAATTCAAACTAATCTTTAAAAGTAAATGTTCATATGTGTAGAATTATTTATGTCAAAAAAAGAATCTATTTATATCCCTACACATATATAAGTTTAATCTGAGTAACAAATATTTTCTGGATCCACCCCTGTATATATACAAAGGCAGGCATATGAGAGGGCTGCCCCGGGCTTTTAATTGCCCGAGCAACCCTCTAGAAAAAATAAAAAATAAAAAATAAAAATAAAAATAAACAATTTAATACATAAATGGATAATTATATAAAACCCCTAAGGTTTAATAATATTAAACTAATATGATATTTTGTCTATTTAGTGAAATGTAACTATTTTGTTTTTCAAAGTAAGTTATAAAAATACACATAATATTATTACTTCTAATATTATAGAATTAAGTTATTTACAGGTTTAAATAATTTTTTTAACTATAAGTTTAAATAATTGTTTATGCATAAATTTTACAATTTATTTCATATTCTAAGTGATATATTATTGAATTGATATCATCTTATTATTAAAAAAAAAATAAACAAATACTTTCATCAAGAATTATATATAAAAAAAATATTCTTAATCAATAGGTAGCATGCCTTGCATTTCACTATATTTGTCTACATTGAGGAATAAAATAACAAGAGTTTTCTCTACAATATACACCGAATGTAATAAATTTAGTGCAAGAATTTGTGAGTCATTCATTAAGCATTATAATATATTGTTTAAATAAAAGTAGATAAATCTAACTATTGATAGCTAAGGAGCTGACTTTATAGTTTATAATACCGAGGAAAAAATATATATTATAAATATCTATATATATATATATATAATTTAGCCCGGACGGCAAATTTTTCCTGAGTTCACCCCTATATATATATATACCCATATATATATATATATATATATATATATAAATTTTTAAGTCAATGCATCATAGTATTACTCCATCAGTGCGTTGGATATGGACCATTAGATTTATATGTTTTGACTCAAAGTGTATGCATTTGTCAAAACTTCACCATAATCTATAGCCCACATGCAACGTACTGATGGAGTTATATCAGGACGCACTGAGAAGAAAAAAATTGTATAAATATATATATATACATATATATATATATATGATAGTTCTCTTATCAAGTCTTCCTGAAATTATAATTTCAAGACGACCAACCACAATCACATATTTTAATAAGTTCAAATATATATATATATTTTTAAATCAGTCTTTTATTAAAACATGAGATCGCAGGACGACCTGATAAGAGAACTATTATATATATAGGGGCAAACCCTATATATATATATATAGGGGTATATATATATATATACCCATATATATATATATATATAAATTTTCAAGTCAGTGCATCATAGTATTACTCCATCAGTGCGTTGGATATGGACCATTAGATTTATATGTTTTGACTCAAAGTGTATGCATTTGTCAAAACTTCACCATAATCTATAGCCCACATGCAACGTACTGATGGAGTTATATCAGGACGCACTGAGAAGAAAAAAATTGTATAAATATATATATATATATATATATATATATATGATAGTTCTCTTATCAAGTCTTCCTGAAATTATAATTTCAAGACGACCAACCACAATCACATATTTTAATAAGTTCAAATATATATATATATTTATATATATATTTAAATCAATCTTTTATTAAAACATGAGATTGCAGGACGACCTGATAAGAGAACTATTATATATATAGGGGCAAACCCAGGAAAAATTTACCGCTCGGGCTAAATTATATATATAGTATATATTTTTTTCCTCGGTATTATAAAGTCAACTCATTAGTTATCAATAATTGGATTTATCTACTTTTGTTTAAACAATATATTATAATGCTTAATGAATGGCTCACAAATTCTTGCACTAATTTATTTTAGCTCGGACAGCAAATTTTTCCTAGGTTCACCCATATATATATATATATATATATATATATTGGTTGAACAAAACAAATTGAACCAATTTCACTCTTCAATGAAAAAAAAAATAAAAATAAAAATAAAAAAGAAGATGTTTTTATAATAAAATAAAGTGTTTTTAGAATTTTTTTTTTTTTTAAAGTTAATGTTTTATAATTAAGTGTCTTTAGAAAAGGATTGTAAAAAGAAAAAAAAAAGATTGTAAGAAGAAAACCTAAAAAAAAAATCTGAATTCATGTGGATCCCACCTCACCTTATACGAGACAGGAATTTACCAAAATAAATGGCGTTGGGGTTCGATTCTTACGCGTCATTTTATAAACAGGATGGGGTTGGGATTTGTTGCTCCGTCCCACCCCACCCTTGCCTCGATCTCGTTTATTATTTATTTATTAATAATATTAAAATTTAATCAATAAAAAAAATAAAATTTATTCTTTTAATTAATATATATATATATATTATAAGTTCCTCATTTTTTGATTGACTTATTTCATTAATAAACCATATTGGGATTTAATGTGTAAGGGTAGTTTAGGTTCTTCATTGTTCGTGATCAAGCTTCTATGGCTTCCCCAAAACCTCAAACTCAAGAGCACTTCAAAGGTATATCACTTGTTCTTAATTCTTTGAAGAGATCTAGTTGTACAAACACACTATTCATGCATGTTTTGTTCTTCTTGCATTTGTGTTCTAATTATTTATATTTGTGCATCTATTACACACCTCACACTTGCACCTCTTTATTAGATTTAATTATGATTGAGTGTTATGTAATTCGTTTCTTGAAGTGTGTTCGAAAACGTCCACGCTTGTACGATATTTGACCCTTAGAGGAGTTCTTTTCTTCTCGTGGATTGGTCCTAGCTCACATGGCCTTAAGCATGTTGCTTTTGTGCCATTATGGCTTATTGGAGTCATTTACACAGTTCATGCGCTACTCAACTAGTGCACCACTAGCGTAAGTCATCTAGAGAACCTGCGCAGTTCATGTGCTACTTGACCAGTGCATGCCTATCAGAGATCCTACACAATTCATGCCCTACTCAACCAGCGCATCACCAGCGCAAGTCAACCAATAAACCTGCGTTGTACAACAGTTGGTCATGCACTATTCGTACAGCGCATAGACCCCAAAATTTGGTCACTTTGCCAAAACAATGTAGTTTTCATTTAACCTCATATATATATATATATATATGTTCTCTTCTCTCTATTTCGTTTCTGAGACTAAAATCAATCCTTAGAGAGATAAAGTGATTTTTAAAAGAGAGAGAGACTCCCAAGAATCTATTGTTACTCAACCAATCTCAAATCTCATGTGCATCTAGCATCATTCAAGCATCAATTCTTCATGGGTCTTCTTTGGTCTTATAACTAGGTAAGTTGAACATGCCCTAGAACTCATTGCTTTCATTATTGTTCATCTATGCCTAAGATTAGCATTTATTATGTTGATTAAATGCATGACTCTTTTCTTATGCTTATCTTGATTATGTTTAAGTCTTTGTTTGTTGGTTGAGATTGATTCTTCATTGATAGCTTACATCTAAGTCATTATTGTCCTCTAGCTAAGTCTTCTTACTTTGCATCTAGATATTGATAATTATGAATTGTTGATTGCATATTTTATTTCCTAATTAAGCATTTGATGTTTGCCTAGCATTAATTGCATCTAAAATATTTGTATATATTCACTTAAGTTGTTTGATCTCTTCTTGAGTCAAGTCTTGTAACTAAGAGTGTTAGTGTATAAACAATTGGTCTAGAATCACTATTAAAGACCCATGGGTATAATGAAATATGTTAGTGACTAAGGATGGTTTGATTAGAGGTCAATCTAGGTTGTAAATATTCATTTAAACAGTTGATATGATGACCGTGTGTGATTAGATGAATAGCCCGTGAGTTTTGCCCAGTTGGAGGGCTTCTCACGTAAATCAATCAACGTGTTTTTATTGTTTTCCGTACCTTTAAATTGTCGATTGATCGTTTGTTATATTTGGGTGATTTGATAATATTGATTAATCAAAATTTGGTAATTATTTTTGATTAAAACCTATTCACACCCCTTTATGTTATTTTAGACACTAAGTGGAATTTTATATAAATATATATATATATATATATATATTATTAATAGTAAGATATAAAAAATTAGTATGGATTTTTTTAATCCAATTTAAACCTTATTCTTATTTATGTTAAAAAAAAAAAAATCTAATTATCATACAGACTTGGGGCAGGGTAGGGTGGGGTCAGGGTTACCTTCCCTCATCCAAGAAATTCCCCAACCCTGTCCCTAGTCTTTAATTGTTGGGGTTGGGACAGGGTTAGGGGCACATAATTTTCTTGTGGTTAGGGTTGGGATTTGTTATCCCCACCCCATTAACATCCTAATTAATTTCCAAATCGGTAATTAGAATTGTCTAGGTCATTAAAATATGAGGTAGCTTTGAATTTTATGTGTTGATACATTCCAAGATAAATGTATTGAACCAGACCATAAATATGAAATCATCATTATAAAATTATTGTCACACTTATGAGAAGTAACATAGCAATTATAGCAATAACAGATCTTTATTTGGAGAGGTTGGCTCATATTGATTAATTACTTGATTTTATTTACCAATGAGTAATACTTATTTATAATTAATACATCGGTATGTTGGTTAACTCGTTATACTTAACATGGAGAATGTGCACACTCAAAAGAATTCCACAAGTCTCGTTAAATTGAGATGTAGCCATCCTATTAGGCTAATTATGTGATGGATGGTCATAAATTTAAACGTTTAGTTATTCTAGTCGAAGTACTAGAATATTTATTTGATATTTGATTCAAGAATTTTTTTTTTTTGTTTGAATTATATGATATATCACGATGATCTTTGTGTTGTGATTGATTTTAATTCGAGGAATAAAAAGACGAGGTCAGAAGATTGACAACACTCAATTACCTCTCTAAGAATGAGTATTTTTGTGTAGAATAATGTTACACGTATGACATCTAACTTGTAGAGGATTAAAAGAAAATTTTTGAAAAAATCGCTTTGTTATAATTAATCTGTTATTTTAGAATTTAGTCATATTTTTATAGTAGTATAAAATGTTATTCAGAAAAATATAAGCTAGCTCTAGTAGATGGATGAGTTTGGGGTTTAAGTAAATAATTTCAACAACAGTTCAAATCCTACTAATGGTAAAAAAAAATACATAATCAAGATAGACACCGTTAAATATATATATATATATATATATATATTTATATAAGTTAGGATAAATGCTATAAAGGATTTATGCACATAATTATATTTAACGGAATTCATAAATAATACAAGTCCTAAGACCCCTTCCTAACTCATTATATACTAATTAATTTTGATTAACTACTTTTTGGTCAATAATGGGTTTTCGGGACCTACAAGTGTTTAATCGTACCTTACTTGCCAAATAGGAATGCCATTTGATTAAAAATCCCAATTCGCTAGCTTCTATATTTATGAAAGGACGATTCTTCCTGATTGTGAAGGTAGAGGATTCCGATATTAATTCTTCTATTTGGTAGGGCATCATTTGGGGTCGTGGGTTAGTAGATGCCAAGTCAAGATGGCGAGTAAGGACTGATACGTCAATTTCTATTTAAAATGAAAATGGGTTCCTAGGCCAATTTCTTTTAAAAATAATTTCTCCTCAAATTAGAGATGACTTGCACTGGTTAGCCAATTGAAGACCATGCCGGTGGCTGGAATATCCCGTTGATTAAAGAGATTTTTATGGGTGATGATGCAGATGCTATCCTCTCTATACCTATCTCTAATGGGTATGGCTTTGGTTCGGTCTCCTAGTTCTTCCGGCTTACAAAATGGGGAGTCGTGGTGGAAGAATATTTGGTGTATTAATGTCCCACCAAAGGTGAAAATATTCCTTTGGAGAGCCTGTAAGCCATGGTCAACCTTGCCAGACTAAGAGTCCCACATAATGGAATGTGTTCTATCTGTGAGAAGCATTATGAAACAAGGGTGCATGCTCTCTGGGGTTGTTCAAGCTTGAAGAATATTTGAAAAAACAATTGGTTTATGCAGGGAATCTACTATGATGACATTGTGAGTTTTCTAGATTTATTCCAATCTTGTTTTAATAGTTTACTGGGTGATGAGATGGGTCTTTTGAGTATTATGTAGTGGCGAATGTGGTACTTGAGGAATCAGAACATTCATGGGAATACATGTATTGATAGGGAATCAGTGATTGCTTGGTCTGAAAAATTTTATGTCTAGTTTTATAGCTGCAAATGATAAGGGTGATGTTGGCAGAAGTTTAATTGGTTCTAGGTATGTTATATGGAAGCCTCCTATGGAGGGTGTTTAAAAAGTCAATTCGGATGCTGCTCTTGATATAGATCACCATGTGGTGGGGTTCGTGATGGTTATTAGCACCCAACGAGTTCATGTGGGTTATAGCCCATTGGTTGCCGAAGCGGTGGCTGTTGTGCAAGACATTACCTTAACCATTGAGACAGGGTTGATGTGGATTTTGATTGAGATAGATCATTTAGCTGAGGTGAAATTGATTAAAGCAGGAACTCCTTTTTAGCTGATATAGGTTTGATTATTGGGGAGATTTTAATAAGGCTCCAGAGCGTTGAGGAAGGGTCAGTTGTTTATGTCTCTAGAAAAGAGAATTTTGTTACTCACACTCTTTCCAAAATAGCTTTATCTGTCATAGAAGACCTTTTTTTGGTGGGAGGAATACCATGTGTGTGTGTGGCAACCTAGTGTGTTTTGCTGTTGTTTTAATAAAGTTTTTACTTAAAAAAAAAAATTGGTCAATAATAAAAAAGTTAAAAGAGGAAATGTGTAAAATCCTAATTACAATAACACAGCATATAAAAGGAGTTTATCATGGATGCGATGGTTAACTAAAACACACTTGAATCATTAGAAGGAAGATTAAATTTAAAGAGGAATTTATAATCTATAACATTCGATTACTAATCTATTTTTGTTATTATGAAGCGATAATGAAGGAATTTTGATTTCAAACTTCTGCCATGTTTTTCTCTATTAAAAATGCTTTGATTCCTTCAAATATAACACTAGGGTCTTTAGAGTTTAAACCCTATTTTACTAAGGAGAAAAAGAACATATCATGCAATAACTAAACACATTGATGTATGATTTCATAGAATCCAAGATTGGATTGTTTTAGGTGATTTCTCAATTTAAAAGGTTCATATAGATGAGAAATGTCATCAAAAACCTCATTTAAGACTTTATAAGAGATGTGTTTGATATTTGTTAAAAACCTTTAACAAGGGAAATTCAGGGGTAATTTTACTAAAGCCCTTACTTGTTAGCAAAATATCATCTGTTTAAACATATTTGTTATATTAGCAATATAAGTCCCTTATTTTTTCAAAATATATCACTTTAATCCTTTCGTCAGTCAAAGGTTAGTCAAAAATAATGTAATTAGGGATAATGTGGTCTTTTGAATAATAAAAGATGCAACTAAAATTAAAAATTATAAAAAAATTCAATGAACCTCCAACGGTTGAAATCGATTTACTCGAAAAAAAATTACTTTCTTTTTATTTTTTGAAAATACTTTTAATTTATTATTTATTATTTATTTTAACACTTTTTTTTTAATATCTTCCATAATGCATTCGTTTTTTTTTTTTTTTTCTGTTTTTAAAATTATTCTATATATATATATATTTTTTTTGTTTTTTTTAATCATCAATTTTTGTTCCTAATTTAATTTTATAAACCATATTGATATTATTTATTTTTGAAACTCAATAAATCATTTTGACAGTGGTAAAATTGTACTTTTATATATATAGTTAGAGTCGACTGTTAATATTTTGGTTAAATGAACTAAAGTAATGTTTTGTATTTTGGAAAAATAAGGGATTTATGTTATTAATATGATAAAGATGTTTAAATAAGTGACATTTTGTTAAAAAGTAAAGATTTTAGTGAAATTATCACAGAAACTCATGATGAATTTTCAATCTCACATTTTTTTATTTTATTTTAAAGTTGACGAGATTAGGCTCAACAAGCACGACCTATAATGTAACTTTCACTATAGGAGATGAAGTCTCTTCACACTTTACGATTTAATTGACAAATATAAAATTATATTTATAGTATCATGTTATAAACCTTGATGGTAGTGTTTCATTTTAAAATCTCCAACTACCATGGCAAGGACCCTTGATAATATAAGAGATTCACATGCATTGAAAGTTGAAACCGCTAAATATGAAAGCTGTATAATTGTACTTATTAAAAAGCACTTTGGTGAGATTAATAGAAACATTAACGAGGGGAATGCATGCACTGTTATGACTTATGAGAAATATCTGCATAATGGGCTAATAATTAATATAATAATTTTGATAAGGATTTGACAAAAGGTAAAACATGGTCCTTGCCCTTTCAAAACTTTAAAAGGTATCTTGCCACCCAAATTAAAAAAGGAAATTTCATGTTTCAGACTGCGTTAGGTATAACTTTATTACTATTTAAAAGCCTTTTTCATATATTATTTTAGTCGTTTGGCAAAAAATTTTCAAAAAATTAATATCGTCAATGACCTCTTGTCAATATGGTGTGACTCTCCAAGAGAAGACTCCACCACTATGGTTCAAAACCCATGACATACATGTATATATATATATATATACATATATTCATTGTCCCAAGTGTGGGTGTCTTCTCCCCATTTGTGGGAGTAGTAATCCGAGTTGTGCTTATAGAGTCTACGCTCGCAAGGTCCCGGTAGTTGTTATACAAAAAAAAACAAGTTAATATTAAAAAAAAAATTATCTATGGGAAGTTTTTTTTTTTTTTTTTAACTATTTTAAAACATATAAATTTTCTCAATTACCCTCCATGTTTTTTTTAAAATATTTTACCATAGATATATCTATTTCCTTGCAAATATTTTGTCAATTTTTTTTTTTTTAATAATTTACAACAACCAAAAATCATTTGAGGATATATTTTCAAACAATCTACTGTTGTAAAAGCTATTTTTTAATTGAATAACAAACAATATGCAACTTTTTTTGTTAAAAAATCTATGGATAAAAGATCTACTTCAGAAACACTAATTATTTTGATTAATAAGTACTTTTTGAAAAAAATTACTTTAGATTAATTTATTTAGTAAGCATTCTAATTTTTTTTTTAATTGCAAATAATGGGTTCTGTGTAATTCAAAAATGAAATAGATAGAAATGAGCCCAAACCCACTCAGCATTAAAGAAATGTACATGTAGGCTTAGGGTGTGCAAATGGAAATGGGCCAGAACAGTGACTACCACCAATACCATCACAGAAGAAGTCAAAAAAACTAATAATGAATTAATGACCCCCCTTGTTTTATTTTATTTTTTCAAACCAAGATAAATTCTCTGATTTTTTAATTTATTTAAATTTAAAATTTAATTCTTTAAAAAAAAAAATTAGAATTTTATTGATCTATTGAAACTCTCTCAAGGTTATTGTTATGGTTGACAGAAAACGGAAGGTTACTTGTGTAATTTTAATTGAAAATGTGTACTTTTTTACATTATACTCTTCTCTTTACATAATTTACCACTTTTCGGTTTTCATCTTAGTTATAAAGAAATAATTATGGTAAATGTCATTTTTTTAGTCTAACAATATATCATGTTTGAGTTATCATCACCACAATTATAAGAAAAAAAAAATTATAATTTCATTTTTTTATATGGTTATAATAAATAAATAAAAAATGACCTCAAACAATGAATATACTACCATTAAACAAAACAAAACTCCAAACTCTTAATAAAAAGATTGGAGCTATTTTGCCCTTCACAATCCAATTTTTGGTTAAGTTAAAAGACTCTCAAAACATGTTCTTTTAATGTGAAAAATTAATAATTTGATTATTTTTACACACAAAAATGCAAAAAACTTGTGCAAAATTAAGCTAACAATTGTTTTTAATTTGATAGGGAACAGATTAGGGGTATATCAGAATTTGACAAAATTAACCACCGTACATATGGTTTGAAAAACAACTTCTATTACAAAGAGAAAAACTTCAATACCCCAATAACCAATTATAATTGGTGCATCGGACCACATATAATATGATAAGCGGTAGTTTTTAGTTAATATATATTAAAGAAAACGTCGGTAGAAGCAAGGACCAGGGTGGAGGTATTTGTAAATTAGCTTGGATATATATATTTTTTTCTTTCTGTTTTTTTTTTTTTTTATTTAAGAAAAGAGTAAAAATATTTACAATTACAAAATTAACACCACTTGATAATTCATAAAAATGGTCCGGTTTATAATTTAATTTAATTGTGATAATTAATCTCAATATATTCATTAGAGTGATATGTAAAATATTTTATTTACATTTGAACATATTAAAGTTTCCATTTCCTTTCCATTCTTGTTTCATTCAATAAATAAAATAAATAAATTGTGAATTCCTTACTTCATTTGCTAAAGTTCATTGGAGCAAATATAATTATATCTTTCTTATCTAGGTCTATATTTTTTAATTAGTAAAATTTTACTGTAAAGTTTACTTAAAAAACTTTATACTACCGCCAAGTGTTGCTTAGGTAATATATTACATTCATTTAGCATGACAATGTCTTAGGTTCAAATTACTGCACTGCAGGTGTATATCAAAAAAAAATTTATTTAGTCCATCCGGACAAAATTTCCTGGTTTCACCCCTGGATGGAAGGAAAGATAAACAATATATATATATCTAAACAAAAATTGAAATGTATCTAATTTTTATTGGTCCGATGCACCATTAATCGGTGCTGTTGTACTTTGTACATCGAAGATTTCCTATGCTACGAGAAACATGTATCCTCACACTTATTAGTAATTTTATAGATCAGTTAGAGATTCGAAATTTACCACTTATATGAAATGGAAATATTCTACATCAAAACAGCAGAATAATTACTCATTACAAAAGAGTAGAACAAAAAAGGGGGAAAGGGGAAAAATGGATGGTAATTTTTTTTTCCGATAGTATCTATCGATCTATTTATTTAGATTCGAGAGAATCATTAACCTAAGTACTAAGTTTATCCGTATGTTATTATGTCCCAGGACATATTGTGTGGTAATTAAAGCAAAGTAAAAGCAGTACAATCAGAAAATACTACAAGAAGGACATATTGTGAGGTAACAATTTAAAGTACAGCATCAGCAAATCAGAAATCAACTCAACACAATCAGACTTTATTAGGGCACGTGGAAAAATTATGATAAGATGGTCATTGGTGAGTCAGTGAAACCACATGCATTTTGTGATGACCAAAAACTATAATTAAACTTGTGAGGAAGACCACCCTCAAGGCCTCAACTTCTGAGTTCTGACGGTCAAAAATAAAAAATAAAAAAAATTACATGTTATGTTCCCATCACGGCACAACACTCTCTACTCTATCACCCTTTTTCACCAAAATTTGGATTTAAATTTCAACTCATTTATCTTTTCTTCTTTTGTATGTGATTGCATTTTCATGTTTGATACTGCATTAGCACCATCTTCATTGGAATATATTTTTACTCGAGAGTAATGATAAAAGTTATATACTTGAAAAATGCACCCCAATTATGTTGTATATCCAAAGGTAAGCAATGATGATCATATACATATGTTCAAAATGATATGATTACAATTAAGAGGTCAGGAGGAAAATACGACTCAAACTCACCATCTATGTTACTTGATTGTACTGCAATTTAGGTTCTCTATCCTTTTTTTTTTTTTTTTATTGCTGCGGTTTTGTATCTTTTTGATCTCTGGATTTGTTCATCATGTGTCACCAAAACAAAAAAAAAAAAATTAGATGAATGAAATGAAGTTATTGTTCTTCTTAAAAAAAAAAAATGATGAGCATAGCATTCCCCTCATATTGTGTCAAACATTGATATTATTTTTAGGAATTTAGATTGATTTGATCTTTTTCCTGACCTTATCTAATCTCATTATATATAAGCATTGCAATAAATGTGTGTTAATACATGATTGATTTCCACAACCATTTTATCAACAATCAACTTGTTTTAAAAAAATCAACAACCAACTTGTTTTAAAAAAATCAAGAAAAAGATTAGATATCCAAATCCTTATTTTAGACAACATATATAGATTCAAATTAGGTAAATTAATAGATTGATAAATATACTTAAATACAATAATCATTAATTGGCTCAAGCCCAGCACAATTATGTAATTAATGGATTGGCCTCCACTACAACACTAAGGACATGTCCTGTATGCGTTTTTCAGTCTGTTTTCGTTTTTGTTTTCTAAAAATGATTTCGAATTTACATTTGGTAGCCGTTTTTTATTTTATTTTCAAAATACAAAAATAAAATGAAAAACAAAACCAGTGTTAAGAGTGAAAAATTTGAAAAAATAAATATTTTTCTTGAATTTGTTTTTGTTTTCCATATGAAGTGGGTCCAATATCATTAAGTAAGTGGGTCCCATATCATTAATTTTTTTTCTTCCTTTTTTCTCATCTACTAGAGCTCATCTTCTTTCGTCCTCATCTCTATCTTTTTTCTTCCTTCGTCGATCGCAGCCACCACCGATCTGCTCGCTACCACCGGCCAATCATCTTCATCTTCTTTCTTTCTTCTTCTTCCTTCCTTTTCCGATCGTAGTTGTCGGTCGATCAGCTGGACTTCTTCTTCTTCTTCTTTTCTTCTTTATCTCCATCTTCTTTCTTCCTTCGTCGATCACAGCCACTGCCGATCTGTTTGCCGCTACTGGCCGATCATCTTCATCTTCTTTCTTTCTTCTTCTTCCTTCCTTCATCGATCGCAGTTGTTGCCGATCCACTAGCCGCCGCCAACTGATCAGCTGGTTTTCTTTTTTTTCCTTCTTCTTCTTTAGTTGGACGACTTCTTCTTCTTCTTTTGGATCAATTGATTACATTTTGTTTATTGGTTAATTATTTAATCAATTTATTTATAATTGTTATAATATTAAACAAAAAGTAAAAATTGATATTTCAATTTTCAATAGTTTTCGGTTAGCCTACTAGAAGCGTTTTTCTCGTTTTTATTTTTAAAATATAGATTTCAGTATATGCTACTAGAGGTGTTTTCGGATTTCGAATCTGAAACCAAAAATACTGTTTTCATTTTTATTTTTATTTTTAAAAAATAGATACTGAAAAATACTTACAGGACGGGCCCTAATCTCCTCCTTTTCAATCCTATCTCACAATCGCTTCATGCGATACTTATAATAATGGATTTTGTTGAATACACAAATTTTACTACTAAGACATGAAAAGAACTAAAAATAAATTACTGAATTCGTTCCTCTAAAAAGTTTGGAAAAAGCCAAAAAAAAAAATAATAATAATTCTTATATATATAGAGAGATTCTCTTCTAAGGAATTTCTCATTTTAACAAAAAGAAATGATCTTGATGAAATCCATCAATTTTAATGAATTTTGATCTGAATTTTTTTTAAAAATAAAAAAATAAAGAACCATATTTAATAGGATCATATGAAAGAGCAAAATCTTTATGGAAAGAGCAGAGGCCATGACCCCAAGCCAAAAAATTTAAAAAGTTTTTGTTTTGTATTTTTATATTTTAACCTCATCACAACTTTAAAAAAAAAAAAAAAAAAAAATTAAACTAAATTAGACTATTTTGAAGTTACAACTATTTTGAATTTGACTCTTCTAAATTAAGTTGGTTGGTCAAATACATGATAATTTAAACTATATATAGTCTTATTCCTTTGATAAAATTTTTAATCAACTGATCTTATTCTTCCTCTTTATTCTAATCTCATTCAAAATGATGTTATCAACTACCCACCAACCATATCACAATTCACAAGACCTAAATAAATTGGTATATACCTAATCATCACAGGATGGCCTCAGCTCAAGGCTAGCCCTCTTGTGATTTGTGACCCTTAGCTATTGAAAATATCTTTATTCTTCTTATCACTATTATTGTATTTAATTAATTAAATTGATTTGGTTTTTATAAGGAATCTACCAATTAATATCATTAAGGAACATATTCTAACTTCTAATTAGATCAAAACTCATGTGAAGGTATGTTTTTCCTTTTTCAGCTTCTACTTGTTTCCATTTTTATTTTGTGGGTTCGCTTTGATCAATTTATTTTAAGGATACAACAAGTGCCAATGCTAATTTTGAGGTTGTGATACCAAAATTGATTGACTTTACTTGGTTCTTGTCAATCTTTTTTTTTTTTTTTTTCTTTTAATAAAGTGCATATATCTTTGGGATGCTGCAGCTGGGGAACCAAAACCAAATGATATTGTCTAAAAAAATGTTATTTTTTTATTTTATTTTAAATGCAACAACAAATAGCCCTTTATTTATTAATCATTTGGAAGAATTATTGAGAGTTTATGCTGTTTTCTAAGCTATTATAAGATGTATGTAACACTAAAACAACTAAATTGTCACATATAAATTCAATTCAATTGAATATTCATTTGTTAAAATCATCATATAATAAAAGAATCAAATTTAATTGCTTAGAAAATTGAACTAATTAGTTTAATATTCATTTGCCAAACCATGTTTACATGCAAATTGATTGCTCAGAGATAAAAACAATTTATCAAAAATAGTCTTGCTTTTTAAAGTTTTCTACATAGAAGGTGTAAAAAGTAAAACTCTGTTGTTTTCTAGGTTTTCTGAATCAAATTAATAAGATTACAATTCAGAAGAATTAATAACTTTTCTTTTCATAGGACAAACTTGGTTAGATTTCTATAACAATGGCAATGATAAATTGATAGTGATACTGATTTTCCAGAAAACAGAAATAAATTAAAAAAAAAAAAAAAAAACTTAAAGTGTTAAGAGGTACAGATCGAGGTCTGAAATTCTGAGGTGATGATGTTTCCAGCTGGTGGAGTCAATGAAGCCAACCATTTCTTCATCCTCTTGTTCAAAACTAGACTTGGACCCATATATATATATATATATATTCCCTTCTTTTTTTCCACAAACTTACATTACATCAAATACTATTTCCACAAATCTGATGATTGATGATGCTCTTTTTATATATATATATATATATATATATATATAATTTTATTACAAGGTCTGACTCCAAGACCTAATAATAGTAAAGAATAATTATCAAGTCATGCCTTCTTTTTTTTTGATAATATTAAAAGTTTAAACTTTTGGGTAAGTGGAAAAGGGACCCAAAATTCTACCGTTTAAAGAATGGTATATATCATCATATATTTGATTTGTCTGGTTTTCTGATGTTGCAAATCAGAGTAAATTAAAATTCGTTGTAGAGGGTAGTGTGCATTCTTTGAGCTAATTACTACAAATTTTGAAGTTGGAAAATGTTTGATCTTTTGACCAACGAAATTATCCTTTGTTGAATTATCTGATTACTTCTTAGGTTTTAAAGATATACGACACGACCGTTAACTGTAAGTCTGTAACAGTGGTTGACCTTGAATAGATACTAATGGTATCGGATGGAAATAACTTTTGTTACAGAGTCAAAGATGGGGACTTTGAAGAAACGAAAAATATAATAAAAATAATATGAAAATTGTAATAATGAACACAAAACGACGAATAAAGAAAGGTCTTTCAAGTTTGTAATTGGAAAAATGGGAATCGTATCTTTTGATCTTATTGCGTTGGAGAGATTTGCATGTCCAAATGACAACCAAAATCACACCAACCAACTCATTTAAATATGCTGTCAATTTCAACTTTGATTTTATGGCTCACCACCAATATTAAAGGATTTTTTTTTTTTTTTTTCTTTCTTTCTTTCTTTTACTATGGGTGGATTCAAGAGAGTGACTTGTCAATGTTGAAAGAAGAAGCTGTACGTATAAGATTTTTTTTAATTTTTTTAAAATTTTAAAATTTTTAATTTTTTTAATTTTTTTTTTATATTTTTTTTTTTTTCAGATTGTGGAAGCAAATGAAGAGAAATAGCTATGATGAGAATAAAAATATGTTTAAAATTAAATAAAAAAAAATACTTAAAGGTTAGTTTTGATATTTTAAAGAGTGTAGGGAGTAAAATTAATAATTTTAATTTTTTAATATAGACGTAAAAAGAAAATTAGGTGTAGAAAACTATTTTATGGGTAGCAATAGAGCCACCCTGAGAAACATTAAAGTTGCTAAAGGGATGTGAAGATAGTTTTGACATCCTAAGGGTGTACAAAGTAAAAACTTAATTTAAATTAAGTTTTTAACATGGGGTGATAAGAAATTGTTTGGGTAACAATAGAGCCACCTTTGGTTTTTTATTTATTTAATATTTTATTATATATATATATATATATATATATTTTATCAATTTACCTTTTTTCATTTATCTGTTTAAAATCTTTAACCGGATATTTAATGGTAGAAGGCCTTTTAGCTATTTTCTAACGGTAAGGGATAATGGGGAATATGGCAAACTTGAGGGAAAATTTTGGCCGTTAATAAATCTTGAGGGGTAAAATAGGAAATAGGATAAACTAAAGGGTATTTTGATAATATGCCTAAAATTTATTTGAGGCCTTATTTAAAAGATGTACCGATGTATATAAATAAATAAATAATAAACTCCCTTCGGTATGGCCAAAATTAACCTTATAATTTAGGAATGTTTGATTTATTTAATTTATATCGATAAACTTAAAAGAGGTTTTTAACACCTCGTCGACTTAAAGTCCACTTTCATTTTAACCTTATAATCGTTTGTGATGTTTTTTTTTTCTCTAGATCAATCTAATTTTAGCTAAAAAAGTTTTTAACAGTAAACTAAAAGCCTACTCTCATTTAGTAAACACACATCGTTAGATTGAGAGGAGTGATTTATCTAATACCGGAATGATGACATTATTTTTGGATCTTGTTGATAAAACGTTATAGAGATTTTTGGAAATCTTGATTTTAAAATTAGGTGGGTATGTTTTGTAATTAGTTGAAAGTTGATTGGTAAGTAAATTTAGGCATTGGACCACAAGAGTGCAATAAAAGTACCTGAGCATGTGGAGGTGTAGACAATAGACATGATGATGATGATTTATTGAAGAAAATAAAATCTTAAACACTTTTGTTTGAGAGTTGATGCCCAAACCCACATGGCCGACACACACTTTGAGTGGTTCTTCTTCGCAAAATGACAAAACCCAGCCCTTCTCTTCACAAATCACAAACAATACTCTAACTCATTGGTCCCCATCAAATCTTTCTACTTATTCCGTCTAAAGATATCCCTTCTTATTATATTCCATTTTCAATTTACTATTTTTATGTACGCATCGTATTAAATCTTTTACACCAACCAACGGTGTCATCAATTTCTTCTCCCATTTGACATTTTCCACAGGAATCATCACATGATCTTCCCACTCAATATTGAAAATTTTTGGGTCAGAGGGACCGTATTTTCTTTCTTCTATTCTATTACTTTGTAACCGATAATTCATTATATTACTAATAAAATAGATCGTTAATATACAATTTCATAATTTTACTATACTATAATCTCATGTGGTTTCAAATTTTATATAAATTTTAACAAAAATGTGTTAAAATTTCAGGATTTTAATACAGATTTTCGATGAATTTCAAATCAACCCCAACAATGTTACAATTTGTAGATCATCCACAGTAGTATCAGAATTTCAGAACAGACCTAAAAGTGTATTAAATTTTAGTTCAGCCTCAAATTTATCCGAAATTGTAAAATGACCTCACGAGTTTCAAAAATTACAAGCGTGCCCCAACAATCATCAACATCAATCGAGTGCCACCATTCATAGCCACCATCTTTAGCCGTGCGTCCACCATCAGTATCACCACCAATACCAGAAGCTTGCCTAGCTGCCATCCAACCCCCCTAAAAAAAGAAATATTTTTATCGACTTTCTATCACTGAATCATTGTCCTCAAGTCACATAAAGTTGTGACTTCTACCATCTTTCGACCACCACTTTCACTTGACATCTCAGTACCACCAAACGCTTCCACAACCATCGCCGACCATCCAAGCTCCCACCACACGCCTCAAGCTGTAAGTGAATTTATTTAATTTTTTAACAAGCAAAAATCGTTAGGGGTTCAATCTTTAGCATTTTTGTTTAAAGTTTCATATTCTAGTTTCAATTTTTAATGGGTGTCAATGGTTATTTTGCTTCCAATTATTATCAATGCTATAACGATTATCAAAAGAAGCTTCGATCAATTGTTGTTCTTGTTCATGACACTCAATGATTTTATTGAAAAATTGAATATTATTTTGATTATTGGAGGATTGAATAATGTAAAAAATATTCATCGGTAAAATATAATCTAAATATGTGCATGTTATCTTGGTGGAGACACTTGAAAATATTATAAGTCGACAGTGACAAGGAGAGAATTCGAACGTGGCATCTCATGAAAAAAAAAAAAATTTAGAGAAAAATTTCTTCCAAATAATAATGATGCTCAAATCTCATCTTAGATAAAAGTCAAAATTATCATCAAAATTTTCAATTTGTTCCTAAATGTTCAATTGTGAAAGAAACAATAAAGTAGAGAATTGAACAATCATTGACGAAATACAAGCCACGACATCAGTACACATCAGCTCAACAAGCCACGTGTGGCAGCGACAAACTAAAAAGTGAAGAGCAGATCGTCCATTAAAGAAACCTGCTCGCCGGAGAATCCTCAAACAGCAAATTAATAAGAGCTTGTCACCAATATAGCAAATAGAAGATATTCTCAATATCATTTGAAAAATTGGATTCCATCATATCTTCCATAAAACCAGTCTTTATATTAGGTAAGACAATTACTAACAATCCAGTAGTTGACAAATCAAGTAATAAATATGAAGATTCAAAGGAAAAATCCCACAAGGAATGAAGGTCCTTGTGCCATAAATGCACGAAAACTCGATTCACCAAAAATCTCGCCTAGATACGATCCTCCTAGAATCTCGCCTAAATCATAATATTTGCTTGCACACCAAGGACTAAAGCAACACCCTAATCCCTATATAAGCACATTTATCAAGCAAAGAAAGTAGAGGCACCAAAATCAATACATCACCTGTAAATTGCAATCATTTTTACATAGTGAACATCTCTCTTTCTCTGTTGTTACGACAATCATGGTTTTTTCCACGTACAAATCCCAGTGTCTATTACTGTTCTTTACCATTTTCTTTTATTTGTTATTTATTTCACCAACTTGCGCACTTATAAAAAAGACGTCCTGATCGTACCACATTGGTTGATCTAGGCGTCGAACTGTCAAAGTGTTGTTGTTGACTAAATTGACCAAAAATCGACGTCTACAATTGGCGTTAGAATGAGGAGGTGAACTTTCATGTGAAACAACCACCATTACAATCATCACAATGAGTCGGAATGAGGATGACAACCAGCAGTCACCGCCATAGGCTAAGACAGGGCACATAAGTGGTAATCAACTGCTCATGGGCCAAGACTAGCCTCTACCGTCGTAGGGAAAACTAGAGCCCTACGTGACGCTAACTTATCGCTAGCTCCAAACAACTATGGCCCAATGGTTCAATGCAGTGGGCAGTGGCACACTTGAAACCTTGATGGCAGGTTTGGACCAAATCTCAACCTTGCGATATCTCATGGGTGAAACTCATAGAGGAAGACTTCGATCCGAAATTCATGGAAAGACACATGACTCCTCTATGAAAGCACCAATAGAGAAACGTGTAGACCTAGAAGAACGCGATGCATTGATAGTGAGAAGGCGTTGTGAAAAAGGTAAAACCAAACTGGGGGGAGATGCGAAAATTGAAAGAAAGGCAATGTCTATGCACTCTCTCACTCGAAGCTTGAACCCCAAATCCTTAAAAAAATAAATCGTCGTCGCTTCAGTTTGCCATCACAAGGAGACTATGGAATAGACAAACAGAGATCAGCGAACTCCTGCTCTATGAGGACCAATTCAGGGAAATCTCGAAGTCGTCACAGGGACAACGAGCGTGAAAACAATTCAGACAACAACTATCCTTACGGGAGAATGACAATTCACAGGTAATTGGGACCGAATAAAGAATTGGAAGACCCACGTTATGTGATTGTCAAGGATATGGAGAGGCTTAAAGAGAAGGTCGCTAAAATGAGATCGTGGAACCAAGGTGCATTGGCTGGGCAAATATGTATCAAATTCATAGAGAGAATTGCAAATAAGCTCTTAACCACCAAGTTTAGGCATCCAGCAATGGTAGAATATCATGAGGGTCAAGACCCAGTTGAACACGTCAGTCATTTCGAGACTTTGATGGAAGCCCAAGCCATAGACCTCTATGTATGGCGTGAAGCTTTCCCGATGACACTAGGCAACCTTGCATCCAGATGATACAACCAGTTGATGTGAAAATTTAATTTTATTACTAAAGTTGCAAGTACACAAATCGTGAAGATTAGTACAACAACAAGTAGAGATCGTTCCCATGAGGAAAAGTGATTTACTGATTATAACTACTTCTAATTAAATCTAAATTTAAAGGAACCAAGTTTTTGAGATTGATGATTGAATTAAAACTAACTAAATTAAATTAACTATGAACGCAATTAAGAGAGATTTGGTTGTGGTCAAGACATGAGAAGAACTAGGCCATCAACGATTCCCAATTATGAGTACTCAATGTATGGAATTAACCTCGCAAACAAAATCCAATCAATTCAAGGGTTCATTCTTATCTTAATTATGACTATTACTGTATGACCGCGGGATGAGTCACGTATTCCAAATTCTTATTCACCGTTGGCCTATGGTATGAACAACAATCGAAATCAATTAAGCGCAAGAAATAAGAACCAAATTCTATGCTTTGCTTGGCCTATGTTAAAGATAAAATTCATTCAATCATGTGAGCATTAATCAAGATTAGGCTTGTTCTATACTCTAACCCTAATTCTCAAATAATTTTAACCCTAAGTCAATAATAATAATTCACCCTTGGCCTATGGTGTGAATCAAATAAAAAAAAAAAAAACAAAGATCAAGAATTAAAACTTCATGAATGAAATAAGAATTGTATTAATGAAAAAAAGTTAATCCAAACATGAGCATTCACATCAGGTTCACATTGATTCCCTAGTTATGAGATTAGTTACACATCATAGAAATAAAAAAGAAAGAGTCTGGAATAGAAAAATCAATGATAAACACAAAGTGCTCTTCGATATGGTTGACTCCACTCGAACAAGTTGAAATCTTCTTATTCTTCTCTCTAAAACTTTGATATGTAAAGATGGTATAAAAGATGAAAGAAATCTTATAGAAGTAGAAATCTTGTAGACCGAAGCACAAGAAGCTCCCAAGACAACCCAATCAACAAGATTTACGGGGGGCCTTCGACACTCACCAACAATAGGGAAAAAAGGTATGAGATTCGCGAGCTGATAGATGGTAGAAGAAATCCTAGCGTCTACCTCATCCAAAAAAGCATCAAGAGACCTTGCCAAGAATGTTGCCCAATTATCTTCTCGGTAGAGGATACAATGGATGTAGACACAAGGCGAAATGATGCCATTGTCGTTGAGGTGTAAATAAAGCACCGAGATGTTTGAAGAGTTATGATAGACAATGGCAGCTCAACGATATCCTACACCTCGTTGCTTATGAATAGTTAGGCCTCGACTGTCGAGATCTAGAAGTTTTTCATGCCTCATTGAAAAGATTTAAAGGAATGGAGATCCAACCTGCAGGGCTTGTGAAGCTCCTAGTCAAGATAGGAAGAGACCTCAACTATGGTCAATTCTATGGTGTTAGACCCACCTTACTAGCTCTACAATGCATTGTTGGGAAGACCCTTTCTTAATAAGATCTAGGAAGTTATGGCAACATACTGCTTAAAGGTTAAATTCCCAACCAAATGTGGAGTGGGTGAGGTTAAGGGCGACCAGGAAACAACTAGAATGACTAATTTGTCCATGTTCAAAGACAGTGAGATACCAGGTCCACAATAAGTGTGGGAAAAGCAAGTAATGAAAAAAGGCTGAGATCAGCTAGGAGAAGGATCATGCAAGAAGCAAGAGGGTCACCGTGCACACCATCATCACCCTGTTAGAAAGTATGCCTTAAAGCATGGGTTTTTTCTTCAATAAATCATTTAATATCTATAAAAGTCTTTAGTTTACAAATAAATTATGTAGCATGTATAAATCGTTTATTATATATTTCAAAAGCAAAATATTCTAAGGATTCAAGACTAAAAGAAACATAAAGAATTATTCACATAAATAAGTTTATGTGTGGTAGATATAATTTTTTATTTAATCTAAAAATGTTCACAACTTAAGATACAGTCTAGACGTCTTATCTTGATTAAAATTATGGTATTTTGTTTTTTCCATTGGGAAATGATGAGTCTAGAATCACCAAGTGAAAGAATTTGAACAAAAGACCTAGTACATATGATATATTGAAAGGATCAAGTGAATAGTATATTTTGTTTTTTACATTTAATGGAATAATACATTCACAATAGAGCAATTGAAATATCTATCTTAATCTTGAGATAAATAATGTACCATATGTATTCTTAGTTGTAATGTTTGAGCTATCAATTTGTATGACTGCAAAATAACGGTTTAATCTCGATAGTTTGGTGTTATTGATTCATATGTCATAGCGGACATATATTTTTAGATATGGACATCATGACTCTTAAAATCAAATAAGAGTAAATACCACTTTATGGGTCTTACGAGGACTTGGATAATAAATCTTGGTATCGAGTATTCAATAAGAAGTTATTGTATCATGGTTTTTGATAAATCAAAATTATCCATTAGAAGTAAGGACGATCTTAGTGAACAAAACAATTAATAATGCAATGGTCAAAAGAGGTGTTTTTCATGAAGATACATATTTCACACAATTGCTTAGGGTAAACATATTTAATATATTTTATTTTAATTCAAGAATGCAATTTCAATTTTTTAGTGGACTATACTAAAATCAATATATTTGGACTCAATTAATTAAGAGTTAATTGGTACTTGAGCCAAATATATTGAAGCTTATAATTAAAATAACATGTAGATCCCCAAACTTCACAAGTTAAATTGGATCATCTAAAGGAAACTTATTGGGCTCAAATGTTGGGTTCTAAGATGAAGACTCATCTTACTTTTTTTATTATTTTATTTCCCATTAGGAATTGAAAATAAATCAAAATAGGATTTTGATGAAAAAATAAATAAAATAAAATAAAAAGGAAATATCTTTTAATAAGATTGGACTTTCTAAATCACAATAGGCTTTGTGATTCTTGTGTACTATGAGAAAACAAATTATTCTTTTATAAACCTATAAATAGGTGGCTTAAGAGAAAGAATAGATTTATACCAAGCTTGTCATTCTCATTGGTGTTGACACAAGCTTAAAAGTAAGTTTTAAGTTTCAAATTCGATTTGAGCTTTAAGTCTTTTTCTTTAAGTCTTGTAGGTGGATTTACACAATGGTTCAAAGAAAAAAGAGCCCACACTCTCAGGTGATTCGATCTTGTGCTAAGTGCGGAAGATTTGCAGAAACTAAACTACAAAGATAATCTCTAAATTAATTTAATTGGCATTACGTTTAGAATATGATATGGTAATGTTTTGAATTTTTTTTTTCCTTAAAGTTTCTTAAATACATTTATTTTCAAAATGGTTATTTTTTTCTACACACCCATCTCTATTTTGATTTTGATTTTGATTTTTTGAATATGTTTCATTATCTTACGCTTGATTCCCTTTGAGGAATTGGGCCCCCAATTTCTTCAATAATTAATTGAATAAAGCTTCTTACATATTAAACAATTTCAATTTTAATTTCACCAACAAGGCAGAAAGAGGGCTCAAACTTCTAGCCAACACAACTAGCGCAAATAATAAAATATCTTCTAGCAAATCAAGCTCAAAGAGCCTGGTGAGGCAATAACCCCGACTCAACTACCTATATATCAGCTCTAAGCAACCGCAACACCTCGCCACGTTAAAGACTAGGCAGTTGATGGATCGTTGGCAACACATCAAAAAGATATTTATACTTGGTTTTGAAAACTGATTTTCAACCACTTGCAACCACACTTAAGCACAAAACTTAGTAAAATGGTAAGTAAGGGATCGTCCTCAAGGATCGGGATGGATAATCAAAATGCTTTCTAACCTATGTTAGTCTAACTAATTTGCATGAAAAGATAAATCATGGTTTGTAGAGGTAGATGTTTTATAACAAGATAAGTAAAATTGCAAATAAAGTAAAATAAAAGGGAATGGAAAATAGAAGCTCAACAATCTAGATAAGAAGATGATTTAAACAAATTAAGAGAAGACTAGAAAATTGATGTAGTCATAATTGGACCATGGGTAATGCTTAATTAGCTTCATTAATGCTCGATTTACACAATTAAGGACCGATTTCTTTCGAAAGTGTGCTTTGAACGTAGATACTAAACCAAACCGCTTCTCACTAAAATTCATCACCTATGATATTTAGAGTAAAGGGATAATGGTGAGATCGGTTAGTGACGACCAATTGGTCTAGGTAATTGGGAGCGATATTCCCACCAATAAACCTATCCTATTCAATATGAGCTCTAATCAATTAATGTTGTCAAGTCTCAACCAATTTTATCATAAATTATCTCACCAATAATGCAATTAAAGAGTGATGTTCAATTCAATCACATAAACAAAAAGATCTAATTAAGAAAGTGAATGAAACTATAATTGTGCAAATATATTATTGAAAGCTAACAAAACCTGTTATCTAACAATTTCTCACATCAATCCCCTAGAATGGGGATTTAGTTTCACATGATTACAAACAAAGAAAAGAGGTAAAATGTAGAGATATAACCCATGAGTCTCTCTTGTAAGCTTGATCCCTCCTTGATGCTCCTTGCTTGAATCTTGATGCAAATAATGGAAGCTTAGATGTGTAGTGAGGATGGAATCAATGGAAAGTGACAAGGAAAGATGTAAAGAATATGGGTAGAGATGAATGATTTGGGTGAGGTAATCTAGATTTTGATTTGTTGAGTTTTGGATGGAAAAGATGACTTCAAGATTAGAAATGGATGATGTATTTTCGAATATGATGTTTATGGATTTGTCTCTGCAAATAAATCTAAGGGGGCCTTTTATATCTGTCCAAGAAACAAGCTTGTAACCCCTCGATTTGTTGATGTGGCATGTCTCATGGCCCGATGGTCGCGGTTTGGACCTAGCGACATTGGTCGCGACAAACGGTTATACAGCCTTCTGATTTGGTTTTCGCAGTTATAGAGCTAGTGACCAAATGAGCGACATCTAGATTTGAGATTTTGCTAGAGGTGTCGTGGTTGTCATCCAACGACATAAAGGGGGCAACAATCCCTGGAATTGGCTTTGCTATTTGCATTTCCCATTGTTGCGGTCTTCTAATAGCGATGCAAATAGGGTGACAATCACGGGACTTAGCTTCACTGGTTTGCTATTCAAATGTCACGGTTTCCACCAAGCGACACAAAGCCAATGACATTCTCTGGAATCCTTTGGTAATCTTTTCACTTGCATTGTCGCGATTGTCATCTAGCGACACATTACCAGCGACATCCTCTAGTTCAGGATTCGCGGTCTTCACCTAACGACCATAACAGTGACCTAATACTTTGCTTCAAAAACTCCCTTTTTTTACACTTTTAACCCACAATTCTCCAAGTTAAGCTCAGATGCCCTTGTGATGTAATATTATCTACAAAGCTCGATTCAAGATATCGAATGGTTGGGTTTTACTTGAGAACACACAAAAAGAGTCAGAAATAGGGGTTAAAATCATATACATTTTTGGCTCGATCAGCAACACCCAGGATAACATGTTCGAGTAGCGTTAAACACTGAACTTACCCCGAGATAAAGCGTTGCTACCTCATTCAGCCACCTTGCCACGTTAAAGACTGGTCAGTAACCAGGATAACATGTACGAGTAGCGTTAAACATTAGGACTTACCCTTGGATAAATCGTTACCGACCTCGTTCGGCCACCTTGCCACGTTAAAGACTAGACGTCACCTAACATAACACGTGCGAGTAGCGTTAAACACAGGAACTTACCCCGGGATAAAGCATTGCCAACCTCGTTTGGCCACTACCTGTATTTAAGACTTTGCAATTTTAAAGATGGCACCAGCAAATAAGCAAAATTAAACGCTTGAGCTCTATTCAAAGGGAACATCAATCGACATCATTCAACCCTAAAAGCCCAAGAAACATGCTAGACTTGCTTTGCAACGAGAATTGACCAGAAAACATATACAAAAGGGTGACACAGAACATCAAAAGTTTTTTTGGCACAGTATAATGCAAAGAAGAAGCATAACACATCAGTGAATATGAAAGCCATTTTCTTATTCAAAATAGAAACAAAAATAACAGAAAATAAAAAAAGAAAAGCCAACATAAACTATTTTTGCTTTGAAGATTCCTTTTCAGGCAAACATACAGACTCATCGCCTCTAGTAGAAGGGCCAACCAGCACGCTGATAGGCCTCACATCCTTTAGCTACTCGCCATCTTCCTCCGCACTATCCGATCGCATGTATCGATACCCAACAACATGGCCCATATCAAAGTACTCCAAAAAAAATGAGAAGTGGCTTTATATTGGGCATAGAATGTTAGGGTAGCAGACTTGCAAACCATCTCCAAATGCATCGGCAGGGGGACGGCAATGAGCTCACCAATTCTTCTATTGATCCTTGATGGATCATAGGGCCTTTTCCCTTTCTTCTTCAATGAAGCCCTTGAAGAGATTGACCGTCTTCTTCGTAGCTTGCTTTTTGGTTAAGTAAAAATTGTTGGCTACCTTCGTCTTATTATAGTATTCATGATACATTAAGGCATTGAAAACAGGAGATCGCTTGTATCTATTCACAACCCTAAACTTCAATCCTCCTATTGCCTGTAGAAATGCATTATTCTGGGCGAAGAACTGCTCTTGCATTAAGCCTTATTTTTAGCTTCTTGAACCTGTAGTTCAGCACCTCGTCGAGATTCAATTTCTCTCTCCAGTAGAGGTGTTACCCTACTGAGTTCACCCTCATAATTGATCTTTTCAATAGACAATTAAGCAACATGGGCTTGGAGATCCACAATTTATGAGGCAAAAGACACCATTTCCTTAATGTGTGAAATCAGCTTTGACATGACCTGTAAAAAAAAAATAAATAAAAGAGTAGGGATTAAATTAAGAACCAAAATCTCAAAATGATGAGCAAAACAAAAGCTTCTTACCATGGAGAAAGTATTATAATAACGTTCGAGCCTTTAGGTAGAAGAACCACTCATAAGTTCTTGGTTGGAACCTACATCCTTAAAAAGCGTGAGGTAGTTAGAAAACGCAATGAGTAAATCCTTCACTGAGACAAGGGGTTTCTCGCTCAAACTACCTTTCTCGGCTCGCTACTTTGGTAGATTTTCTGAAGAAGTGAGGAGGTCAGCATCGGGCACAACCTTTGCAAACTCACAATAAGTCACCTCAATGAGAGTTTCTAGGGGTTAGCATGGGCAAAATTTTCCCCAACTGGGACGTTGGCCTTGTTCATGGCAACCTCCTCCTAAATCTTTTCTCAAAGGGAAGGAGGCCATGTAGCGCGATTGATATTTGAAGGCACTAGATGGGCCAAACTTGAAGAAGAGCCACTCCCTTTCTATTCCTTTTTTTTTCCTAATGTCCAGTTAAGGCTACAAAAACCATGTCGCATACCTCATCATCCTCCTCACCAAGAAGCGAGTTAACAACAGAAGCTATGAAACCCTCGTGACTTGAGAAAGCCAAGTAAGCCAAGCAAGTAGAGGGACTTCGTTTCCTTTTCTTTTTCTTCACATCTTGCTTAGGGGTGACCAGTTTGCTAGATGAGTTGTTTGCCTTAACATGATAAGGGGATGTAGACACTTCTGACTCAGAAGATTTGCTTATCCTCTTTGATGGGGTTCTGACCTTTACAGACATCATAGACCCCTCAAGAGCTATTTTCTTATTCTTTTTCTGATTCTTTGTTGCGTTGGCGAGCTCTTTACAAATTGGTTCCTCATAGTACACTAAAAAGAAGAAAGAACAAAGAAGACCCTATCAGCACATAAGAAAACATGACATAAATATAAAGAGGAAGGCCATAAGAGACACTTACATCAGGGGCAATCATGAGGAAACCCAGAAAAAATTCCCCTCTCTAAAAGAGTAAACCCTACGAATAGGATGGAGGCGCTTCTTTAGCTTAATGGATGGGTAACCATCATAGAAATCCTATGGACATCATCATCCCGTAAATCTTGTGGATTCTTTATCCATATAAAATATTTCAGGAAGTGGCGAGGGATGGCTCCACCAGGATACCCTGTAACACAATCCTTGGAGACCTCCCTCCCCTAATTTCCTGCCATAAAGAACCAACTATTCTTCCAAAATTTGTTTGAAGCATGGAACCCACACAAAAAAAGCCCTTTATTGTCTGAGGTAGTTTCTACCTCGATGTTAGTGGTTTTGAGCTTGGGATCAACTCCCTATGGCAGTAGTTTTTTCGTCTTGACTGAAGTCAATAAATAGGTCCATATATTAAAACCTTTGAGAACAAAAATATGCTTGACCTCATAGGAAGATGGTGTGGGTTCATTGTTGGCCAACCATAGTGACCATAAACTAAATAACTACCGATACCTATTAGACACTAATTATGTTGGAGAAATCTTTTTGTCATAGAGAAATCTGGCAATATACGACTGAATAGGCAGAGTTACACCACAAACAAGCATGGACCCATAGAAGGCCACCGCACCCTCTAGTGGATACTAGGTGACGCAACCCTCTGGTAGTATGAGCTCGATAGACTCTAGGATTTCATAATACTTGCGGTATTTTATAGGGTGAACAAATCCACCACGTTGGACTCACAGTCGAAGGCACAATGATCCTTTAGGAAAAATTGCATTTGGTTTACCCTGTGTTCCTCGACATCAGGGTCCGCCATAGTCCCTTGATCACTCAATTTTGACAATTTCTTAGATCTAGTCATCGCAAATGAAAAAGAATGAGTGAACGTAGAAAATGCATGAAGTAAGCAAGGAATGATCAATGTCGCTGGAAAAGAAAGAAGCAAACAATTGGAATGCAAATAGACTTAGGGTAAAAGATGAAGTAAAGAAATAAAAGGTCCCTTAACTTATACTTCAAAATAGAGGCATAAACGACAAGGTATGAATTCGTTTCGGGAACAGTACGCTTCATTTTTTGAAATGCACAGGAATCAAGAATATATCAAATCATGAAACGTGATGACACATCAAGAAGTGGTGGGGAGCGTCACATCAATTGAGCAACGAAAGGGTGTCAGTCCAACATTTCGAATGTTTGAAGGGTTAACAATGAAGCACAGTTATTTGGGTCACTAGACAGTCCATTAATGTAGTATTAACTACAAGATCTTAATAAATCCACTTCGAACAGCAAATAGCTCACCGAAAGAAGCAGCTCGCCAATAACCCTCATCGTAAATTTATGGGGTATTGTTTGGGGTAATTTTATTTGAATTGACACGTCAGCATAGAGTCCGGAATTCATGGAATCAAATAGCCAAGACAACAGGCCACACTAACTCAACAAGTCATGTGTGGCAGTAGCAAGCTGCAAAGCGAAGAGCAGATGGCCCATCAAAGAAACCTACTCATTGGGGAGTCCCCAAGAATTAATAAGAGTTGGCCACCTATAAAGCAAACAGAAGAAATCCTCAATATCATTTGCAAAATTGGATTCCAGCATATCTTCCACAAAATTTGGTCTTATATTAGGCAAGACAATTACCAACAATTCAGTAGTTGACAAATCAAGTAATAAATATACAGATTCAGAGGACAACTCCCACAAGGAATGAAGATCCTTGTGTCATAAATGCACGAGGACTCAATTCACTAAGAATCTCACATAGATATGATCCTCACATGATTTTACCTAAATCACAATCTTTGCTTGCACACTAAAGACTAGGGCAACACCCTAATCCCTATATAAGCATAGGTATCAAGCAAAGAAAGTAGAGGCACCACAAGCAAAACATCAAATGTAAATTATAATTGAAACAAATTAACGGTGTGTATCTAATATTAATCTAGAAGGGGGGGGGGGGGGGGGATTGAATAGATTTTAATCGTTATTACCCAATTTTCACGATTAATCAATATTTATGAAAATATCCCAAACTAGTTAAATTAACAAATCAAGCATATAAGTGTCGAAATTAAAGAACGCTTGATTTTTACGTGGAAATCTTCACGGGAAAAACCACGAGCTAGTAAGTATGCCACACTCGAACCTCGAATCCACTATTTGTGATAGCGCATACAATCTAATCCCGGTTTGACGGCCTAATTTCGGCCAATATCCCGCTACCACTACTCGTAGGCTTGTAAAAGTGGACCTTGTTCAATTTTCTTAAGAGACCACCTAATCCCGGTGTAGAGACCTAATCTCGGTCAATCTCACAAGACTTACTTCTCAATGAAGAGATAAAACATCCTATATGAATATATGATAATATTCAAGGAACAAACAAGGCTAGGGAACCTTAGATGCTTATCTAGAATGACAATATAACAATTAATTCATTCCTAGATGTCAAGAGCTAATTGACATGTTATAAATCTTAGCAAAACATATATTAGGCAATCCTATGAAGCTATCAAAATACAACACTCAATCATGTCAACACAACAATCTCTATTTTGTATCTAGAATATATATAAAAGAGCATACAAATAATATAAGAGATGCCTTGATAAATAAAACACTAATTATGTATGATAATAGTGAAGAACATATCAAGGGATGTGTGTTGAGCAAGACCCATGCAAGTAAGCATCCTAACTATGCTATAAAATGCTTAGATGATATTTGATGCATATGAAAATGGGTTTGAGTGATTAAATGAGCAATCTTGATTGCTTTCTCTCTTAAAGGTCTCTTTTTTAAGCTTAGGGTTCTTGATAATCAAAGAGTCACACCTAGACCATAAGAAAGTATTGTATTTATAGAGGGTCATAAAAGTTAGAGTGAAAAGACAAAATTGCCCTTGAAAACACCGATTGGCGGTTTCATCACCGCCGTCAAATTGTTGTTTTGAGACCTAAGATATTTTCAATCAGGTCTTCATCGAAGGTTTTGAATGGCTGTCATGGCCGCCGATCGTAACCGCATAATCGACCAAAGATATTTACAATGAGATTTGATCGGCGGTTTCAAACGACGATTTCAAACGGTGGTCTGGCCGCCGATCAAACCGCCGATTCACCACTATAGGTGAAACCAAAGGAGAAGCCATGGCATTCTCCGAAGGCAATCTTCGCGTTGAACCAAGCACACATTCGTGCATGCGTGGACGTTTTCGAACAATATCGGGAAACAAATTACAAGACACATAAACACACAACAATAAAGTGCAAGTGTGAAATGTGACATTTGAAGAGACTGCACACAAAAGTAAAGCATACATATGCAAACATTGCTAGTGTGTGTGTGCAACTAAATCTCTTCAATAAAAAACTAAGCACAAGAGATATACCTTTAGCGTGCTTATCCCTTGAGGTCTTGAAGAAGCCTTGAGCTTGATCCTCAATCACTAAAGCTACCCTTACAACAAATCACAATATGTGGTTTGTCCACGAAGTAAGCCAATCAAAATATGGGAATCCTTACAATAATCATTATTATATAGTAAACATCTCTCTTTCTCAATCGTTACGATGATAGTGGTTTTTTCCCTTCTTTATGGTTTTCCATGTATAAATCCCGGTGTCTTTTACTGTTCTTTACCATTCTCTTTTATTCGTTACTTATTTCACCAACTCGTGCGCTTATCCAAAAGAGGTCTTGGTACCACATTGGTTGATCCATGCGTCAATATGTTAGATTGACCAAAAATCGACGTCAACAAATTGTAATTTGAGATCATTGTTTACTTACTGTGATAACACGAAGGCTGAAATACATTAGAGGAAGAAGTTTTCAAAGGAGACGAATATTATAATCTGTAAATAAATGAAGAGGTTTGTGATCGTCCGGTAAAAGAAAAGTGACTTGTGATACCTTAAAGATTTTAGATGAATTTAATATCAATGATATTAATTTAGAGTGGTGCTATTGGCACACCAACTACTGAACTATTTATATCCCACTTTTTAAATTATTTAGTATTCTTTTTTTTCCCTTTATCAAATTACTTAAAGATACATACCACTTTTATTAAAAAAAAAATATTGTATAAAGTAAAACTAATAAAACCCCAATTTCCTTATTTCAAAACCCTAATGACATAGACTATTTCAAATCGTTGAATGCTAACTATTTTTATTTATATTTTCTTTCATATTTCGATCTCATGTTTCTTATGTCTAGTATTTTTTTATTTTATTGTTTGACATGTTTATTTTGTTTTTCTTTTCAAATTTCAGATCCATGTTTGTTATTTTTTTCCTTTCGGTTTATTTTCTTTCAGATCTTCCAGACTTACTATGATTTTCATCAATTCTTTTGTAAATTTTATTTCCGATCTTCCAAAGTTAGTTTAATGTTATTTACTAAAAAAAAAAACAAACAAATAAAAACAATGAAATCACAACAAGAATCACAACTAAGAAAACCTAATATCTAACGAAACCAAACGAAACCACACCCAAACCCTAACTCAATCACTCAAAAAAATCATCAGACAATCAATATCACACTCACAAACTACCACCGGCAATCCAATCGACCACAAGAAAAAAAAAATCGCATCTAATACGGATGGTTTCACCATAAAATAAGAAGAAGAAAAAATAAGTCTTACGAATGGATGTTAGAAAGCAGTATAAAGATTAGAGACGAAATGTATTTTTATTTTTATTTTTATTTTTAAAAAAAGATATGGGGTGTATTAAGTTTGAAAAATAAATGAAAGGGTAATCCTAAAAATAAATCAAAAAAATTAATAAAAGCATTTAATTTTATATAATTAAATTAAGTTTTAAAAAAACGGGGACATAAATAGTTAAGTAGTAGGCCAATAGCACCACTCTTAATTTATCACTATTTTTCATAAAAGAAAATACAAGAGGTTAATGAAAATTATAAAAAGTAATTATTAATTACTGTAAAAAAAGTAATTATTAATTTATTAATGTTATGGACATCAACATACAAATATGCATGAATTGTGATAACATTTGTAGCGGTTGATAAAGACAGGTTTAATTAATCAAGTGACAATGATTGTGGTCAACAGTCAACTCAGTTAATAGAAGATTATAAACCTGTTGGTCATTTTCTTTTCCCCAAGACACGTGAATAGTTAGTAATAATACTTTAAAGTAGCTACATGCCTACATGGATATTTGGTATTTCAACTTTTATTTGTTTTATTGTGGTTGGAGTAATGGTAATGCTTTTAAAAATTAGAATCGGCTTATTTATAATTTTAATATGAAATAATGTTGATAAAACTTCAAAAGTGATTAATTGATATTTTGAAAAGTTTTTATGACGATTTTAAAAAGAGTAATATTAGACGTTTTAAATTTCTTTCTCAAATTTTGTGTCAAATGATGTAACATGTTAAGTGTCAGCATCTTATGAATCTTGAGATTAGAGCATCTTTGATAGTAATGTGGTTTGTATTTGAAATAAATAGTGATATATCAACATTGTCAAACCAATTGTTTCATATGCAATATGTAACTAAACTCGATAGACATTCAAATGAAAAAGTGGTATGAATGCTTTACTTGTAAAATACATGTTTTTAATGACATGTCAATTTATTATTGGTCTCTTTAAATATACTTTAGAATTGTTAAATAAAATAAAGTAGAAGACATGAGTGATTGCTGACTGTGCCAACAAGATGGATGTCCAACAGGCCCTCTGAAATCAGAGAATTATGTTGATAGCCTTTAAAAAAAAAATTGTCACCTCAACTTGAAGTTGTACAAGAGAGGTTTCATTGAAGGTGAATTTTTTTAACAAAGTGACTGTTCATTGTATGTGTTATCTAATTTTTTTTCACAACCCACATTACCATTGGAGATGCTCTTATGCGGTGACTGATGTGATATTGACATCTCATGTGGCATCTAATTTAAGATAGAATTTGAGAAAAAAATTTGGGACGACTAGCGTTACTCTTTTAAAAAGTAGGTGGATGTTACTTTTAAACAGTGGTTATTGATTAATCTATTTCGACATTTAATGAGTTTTTTAAAATATCATTATTATTTTTATGTAATCATGTATATATATATGTATAAACTATAATTTATATATCTTATTTCATCATAAAATAAATATTTTACTTAATATTAATTTGATTTACAAGATCTTTTAAAAATATTTGTATTGTTCTTATGAATTTTTTTTATAATTTAAATATTCTACTTAAATATTAATTTAATATATATAATTAATGAAAAAAATGAAGTAGAGTTCTAAAGTCATGTCTATTTTAGTCATTGTAAATTTATTTTTGAAATATTTAATAATTCGGGATTTTGTGAGGGTAGGGGGAAGATACTCGAACGTATAAACTCGTGGTGTAGGCGTGATGAATTTTACTATTAGACAAACCTCATCTTCTTTTTAGTCATTGTAATTAATTTTAGTGCTTTTGCAATAAAATTACCAGATATATATATATACTACTTTTGAGCTATATAACAATTTTAAAAGTACAAAATTGACTAAACATATATTAATTAACTTCACAACTAATTATTCATTCAACACAGCTGATAGTGATCAGGGGAAAAGTATGATTTTTAAAGCCGTGAAAGGAATTAAAGCTGAATCCTTTAAGCAATCCCATCATAAAAAATAAAATAAAATAAAAAATAACCAATTAAGCTATTACTGTTTATTAAAGTTATTGAATTAGTTAATATTCATATAATAAAAACATAAATAACTTAAATTTTTGGACAAATTCTAAAAAAAATAGATTATATTTATAAGAATAATGCTAAGCATTACACATTTTGTATTACAACCAATGTTATGACAATTGAACACATATGACATATGACAAATAAGATAAATCATTATTAAAATGTATCTATTTATGAATTTCACATCAATGGTTGAGATGTAAGTGAGATATGAAAGATGAGATGTCTAGTTTTATTGTATTTCTCTACATCTCTACATGCAAACTATTTGTTTTGTTTTGTTTTTTTGTTTTTGTTTTTGTTTTTGTTTTTTTTTTTGTTTTTTGAATTATTACAATATTTCAGAATTGGGAAATGGTACATGACTCGAACCCATTACCTTTTGGATGTGTATATGAATGATTTGCCACCTAAGCCAATCTCATATTGTCCAATATATGCAATTATTTAAACCTAATAAAAGGGCGAGATGAATCTTCAATGTATGACAAGATGAAATTGACTCGGTATTTTGCCACTCACATTTACACCATAAGGTTATGAACTCGAGTCTGTCCCTTCCTCCAAATCCGAATTATTATATATATAATGTTTCGTTTTCTTATAAGTGTAGGCAATTTTTATTGTATTAAACATATTCATGTGCATGCATGTTTAAATCTTATTATACATCATATGCCACACATATTATGTTAAACCTATTCTAAAAGACTGCAAAGATAAACATTTACGGGGATGAATTACAATTATATAAACTTTAAGAAAAAAATGATTAAAAAGAAAAAAAAAATCAATTTATGAAATGTCAACTTCAAAATGAGTTAGGTCATCAAAATAATACATGAGGAATGGTCCTACACAAGTCAATTTGAAATATTAAAATCTTCATAGAAATTTTGAAAGAAATATATAAAAACAAATGTACCAGACATAATATAGGATATTACGGAATAATCAAATTGTTGTATCTCTAAAATAGGGACTGGAAAAGAAGTTAATTATAAATAAATTCCAACATGGGTTGCATAAAAAATTTGTTTGATATAGCAAGACTTGTACTTAGTTTGGACAAAAGGGATTGGTTAATACGTCATATCTACTTCTTAAATGCTAAAGTTTTTACTTGATATTATAGCATGATTTGTCATAGTATGGACAAATTTTAATACAAATGAAATATCGATGGGATTGTTAACATTTTGCATCTTAATGGGACAGCTAATATGTCAAATTTATGCTCAAAATAATAAATACTATAGTTTTTTTTTTTTTTTTTTTTTTTTTTTTTTTTACACTATCTATCCAATTATCTAGACTATGCATTTTTTTTTATAAGTTTTTTTGTTATTGGTAGGATTTGATGTGAGTCATTTATCCAAATCCCAAACTCGTCTATCAACCAGTTGAACTACGCTTTCAGGGACATAATAAATACAATCGTCGGTTTTTTTTATTTTTTTTATTTCATAGTTTAAACTTTCTAAATTAAGTTATTAATACATAGTATTGGAACTATCATATTTTTAGTTTTAAGTCATCTCTCCCCTTTTTTCTTTTCTCTCAAGTAAAATTCATTCAATTTTTTTTTTTTTAAAATTTTTATATTCCACTTATAATGGTCAAGACCTAGCGACTTAAACCTAAAACATTGTCAAACTGAGATTTCAAGGCAACTCTTAAAATTTAAAGGTTAATTAAAAACTTTAGACAGCTTAAATTCTCTTTAAATTTTGTTGAAAACTTTTATATATTCATCCCCATTAATATACATTTTAAATGAAGTGTGGCAATTTCTATTTGTTTATAGTAAAATTTTAATGTTAGGCGCTTGAATATTATAAAAGGAATATTTTCATCATCGTCCAATGTAGTTTAGTGACAAAGGGCACTCATTCAGTCAGATAGTCGGATAGTAGGACAACCGGACAATCAGACAAATATTTAAAAGAAAAAAAATAAAAGGAAAATTGTCTTTACGGAGAAAAGTACCGATGTTTGGGATAAGTAAAGTTGATGAAAATTTATCGAAATTATTTGTTCAAATGAGATATTAAAGTGATTTACAACTAGGAGAAAAAGTACCAATATTTGTTCAAATAAGTAAAGTTACTTGCTTGAAAATTTATGGAAATTATTTGTTCAAATGAGATTTTAAAGTAATTTATAACTAGCATATATATATATATATATATATATTGATATTGAGGATCTCGGACTTTTTCCAGAAACCCATCTGTCTGTCTTCCCCAATTGCGTGACACGCCCATGGCCTATTTGTTGGTTCTGACGGCCTATTTGTTGGTTATTATGGAGTATGACAGATAGTAAACCTCGGTCCACACCCCCGACGACACAAAGATGGAAACAGGTAAATCATAACTCGCCTTCGTCTGAATAGGATTCGAACCGCTGATCTAGGAGTTAGCTGTGCCCCAATAGAGGAAGTACTCAAAAACGTTTAAGATGCATTGTAAATCAAATTTAAGAATAAGTAGATGAAGATAAAAATAATAATAATGTAGAGAATGGTGAGTATGAGTTACGTTGCAATTAGTGAAGGGTACTCTTGGAATTTAGTGAAATAGTTAGGCGTTGGAGGTAAATTCAAAGGGAATGAGATCCGTGCCTTGTCGCGATGTCGTTATCGCAAAGATATGTGATGGTGATTTTTTGACCTCCACTCTCTTATTTTTCTTTTTTCAATCATTATTTTATTTCCAAAATATAATTTGGACCCTCTCTCTCTCTACGCGTTCGTAGGGAGATAAACAATCCATAATTAATATGAAGAATAAAAACTTATAAACTATATTTAGAATAAAAAAAAAAAAAATCACTTAACTTTTCAAAACACAATCGATTCACATGTTGAATCAACGATTACACTTCTTTGAAATCTAATAACAAATCTTTTTAGTTCACACTGGCTTAATTGTTAGGCTCATAAACTATTAATATGTTTCATATTATAAATATATATAACAATGGAGAATTCCAAAAATCACATTAGGTTTGACCTATTTTAATTGTTTCATAGTTTTTAGTGTATTTTTGATCGAAAAGAATCGCTCGACATTTCAATTTATATTTAAGTTTGTAAGATATTAATTTAATTCATATGACATACGGTGAAATAAATCATTAGTATATGACCCCTAGCACAGGAATTAGTGCAACTCTTTTCAATATTAATGGTGATAGGTTCAAGTTTTATTTTACGTATTTTATAAGTATTGGTAAGTTTTTTTTTTGGGTTTATAGATATAGATATTTAGATCACATATGTATAATAAAGTGAAATAAATAAATTATTATTAATGCATATCAATTTATCAAAGATTAACATTACTCATTTTAGAAAGTGTAGGAGTTTTTATATTTTGTTTATATGAGATTTTCTTTAAATTTTTATAAACTACTTAGTCAAAAAAACAATCAATTGACATGTAGAAAAAGTTATTAGACTTGTTTAAATTGTAATAACAAATGTTATTGAGTTCACATTAGCTTAATAATTAGACTAATAAACAAACAACAAGTGTAATAAATCATATAATTTCAATTTCCAAGCCTTACATCAAACGTTTGAAAATTGAAAGAAGTAGAGAAAGTAAAAAAAACTTTATTTTTTATTTGTAATATGAGAGTAGAAATAGGGGTGAGACAAAGAATGGTATATAAAAGCAAAAAAAAGACAGCAAGAGAGAGAGAGAGAGACATTATAGTTTACGTGGGGTTTGTGTCTATGGGGAGACAAATGCGTATCTACAAAAATCTTAAAAATTCGATTCAGTTTTGCTTTAAAAAGAAAAATAACATTAAAATAAAAAAGCATATATATATATATATATTTTTTATAATGTTTTCCAGTCTTCACATAACAAATTAAAAGAAAAAGAAAAAAAAGGCCACAGATCAAGAAGGAAGGTCCAAACATGTTTTCACTATTATTCAATGTATCTCCACCTCTCTACAGGTTAACATTGTTCCCCTTCTGACCTTCTTTTCTTCAACAAATTCTTTGTTTCCACTTAATAATTTATTATACTTTTGCTTTGTTGTGCTTCGCTGTTTGTGTTTGTGTTTCTGGGTCAATCCGGGAAGTGTTGTGAAGTTGATTATAATATTGAAGAAAAGCAGTGAACGTGCTCTTCTTTGTCTTGTTGCCTCTACTAAAAAAACTTCACGCTTGGGGCTGAGAAGTGAGAACATGATTAGTGTGTTCTCTGTAATGTTTTTAAACTAAACCCATTTCTGGGAATCTGGGCTGTTTTCCATCTTTTGAGAGCCATGCTTGTCTCTCACAATTCACAGACCTTCTAAAAATATTATCTTTTTCCAATTTTTAGTGTTTTTGGAGTAGAGGGTCTAACACTCTAAGCTCTGGAGAGAAATACAAATTTGTTCATTTCTTGGTTCTTGAAACCTCAGCATGAAGTGGGTGTCCAGAAAAGATCAAGTAAAGAAAGAGAGAGAGAGGTACTAAAACAACAAGAATAAGAACAAGTAGAGAGAGGTTTTGTTGTGTTTGTGTTGAAGATGGGACACAAGTCACAGAGCCAAGCTTACTCAGTTGCTGTGAAAGTGAATGAGCAAATGGGGTCCAAAAAAGGGTACACATTTATTCAATCGAACAGGGCTTGGCTTCCTAAATTTCTGGTGCTATGGGTACTGGTTATGGCGTTTCTAAGCATGTTGATCTACCAAGGCATGGATGCTGATAACAAGGTCAGGAGGAAAGATGTGTTGACCAGCATGTGTGATCAGAGAGCTAGAATGTTGCAAGATCAGTTCAATGTTAGTGTTAATCATGTTCATGCCCTTGCCATTCTTGTCTCTACCTTTCATTACTACAAAACCCCATCTGCAATTGACCAGGTTTGTGCTGCTACCTGCTTTTCAAATTGGAATCTTTACTAGGCTTTGTTTGGTTTGGTTACCTAGAAAATTCTGCAAAAGGGAAATGAATTTGGAATGTTAATTATATGTTGCAGCTTTGTTATGAAAGATAATTGTGCAGGAATTAGTTACAATGTTCCTTTCATTTTCTAGGGAAACAACAAAACTTATCATGTTTAAATTCAACATGGGATTTTTAGTTTTTTCTAATATGTGATTTTTGGGGGTGATGGTTTGCACAACAATTGCAGGAAACATTTGCTGAGTACACAGCGAGAACAGCTTTCGAACGGCCATTGCTAAGTGGGGTTGCTTATGCACAAAGAGTGATTGATTCACAGAGGGAGAACTTTGAGAAACAGCACAAGTGGACCATTAAGACAATGGAGAGGGAACCTTCGCCTGTCCGAGATGAGTATGCTCCAGTCATATTCTCTCAAGAAACTGTCTCTTACATTGAATCAATTGACATGATGTCAGGGGAGGTATATTATTGAATTTGATCTTCAATTTTCTCATGTTGCTCAAATTAGTTGGTGTCTAAGTTGGACCTGCAACATTTCAATTGCATGATATAGGAGGACAGAGAAAACATTTTGAGGGCTAGGGCTACTGGAAAAGCAGTTCTAACAAGACCATTCAGGCTGCTAGGTTCTCATCATCTTGGTGTTGTGCTGACATTTCCTGTTTATAAGTCCAAGCTGCCAGCAAGGCCAACTGTGGAAGAACGCATTGATGCAACTGCTGGGTAAGGCTTCATGGTTATCTCTACAATAATCATGTTCTATGTATGTTGGTGATTTTACGATGGTTGCATGTGAATCAATATTCAATAATCATGTTTAATTTATACTTGTGCCACGGGTTTTGTGGTAAGTATTTTGAAATTTCTGAATTTTAGTAAGTAATACTTTGCCCTGGCTTGATAAGCATTGCATATTGTTCTTACTTTTGGAAAGCAAACATATAAGTCTTGGCTTCCATTTTCTCAAGTTGAAGTTTGTTTACTTTTTGATGTCGTAAACTGCCTTTATGTCTAAAATGAAATTCTGGTGAAAGCAGATACCTTGGTGGAGCCTTTGATGTTGAGTCCCTTGTGGAGAATTTACTTGGGCAGCTTGCTGGTAATCAGGCAATTTTGGTTAATGTGTATGATGTCACCAACTCTTCTGATCCCTTAATCATGTACGGTCACCAAAATCAAGACGGTGATGATTCTCATTGGCACGAGAGCAAGCTTGATTTTGGGGATCCATTCAGGAAGCATCAGATGATATGTAGGCAAGTCCAGCTAGTTTAGTGATTATTGTTTCAAAATATAAATGGAAGAGTTTTTGGGGCTTTATCACGGAGACATACTTATTCAATTGAATTTTGAGCAGATATCATCAGAAGGCACCTACATCCTGGACAGCAATCACCACCGCATTCTTATTCTTTGTGATCGGTTTATTAGTTGGTTATATCTTATATGGTGCGGCGATTCACATTGTTAAAGTCGAGGACGATTTCCATGAAATGCAGGAACTGAAAGTCCGAGCAGAAGCAGCTGATGTTGCCAAATCCCAGGTATTATTATATATGCTTTTAGGAAATAGTTCACCTCTTTAGTTGACAACTTTCCATAACCTAATTGTCTATTTTGTTATTGTTGCCAGTTTCTAGCCACTGTTTCTCATGAAATTAGGACACCAATGAATGGCATCCTTGGTACGTTCAAACTGTTGTTTAATGTTTTTTTTTGCATTAGATTCTTGGTAGTGCTTGAGCCCTTCTAATTATGAACACATTCATATCTTGTGTGTGATTACAGGAATGCTTGCATTGCTCCTAGATACAGATTTAAGCTCCCTTCAGAGAGATTATGCGCAAACAGCTCAAGCTTGTGGAAAGGCACTGATAGCATTAATAAATGAGGTGCTTGATCGGGCCAAAATTGAAGCTCGCAAGTTAGAACTGGAAGCTGTCCCATTTGACGCGCGATCTATACTGGATGATGTCCTTTCTTTGTTTTCTGAGAAGTCTAGAAACAAAGGCATTGAGGTAAATAATGATTGGAGCTTAATAAATGAATATCTTTGTATTCATATAATTTAAGGGTTTGTAGGGTCCTCGACATACTTTCGTTATTCTCAATATGTTGCTTTGGTAATGTAGGTGTAGTTTATGAACTAGAAACAGCCATGTATTTTTTCATTTTGAACCGACTCGGAATTAACTTTTCTTCTTTTCCTTTTGCCTTTCTGGGGGTGTTGACATCAATCAACAATGGGGATATGAAGCTGGCAGTGTTCGTTTCTGATAAAGTTCCAGATATTGTTCTAGGGGATCCAGGCAGGTTCAGACAGATTATCACAAATCTTGTAGGCAACTCTGTCAAAGTATGTAGATCAATTTTAGCACTACTAATTTAGTAGTGTATTTTAATTCTTTTGCTATATTTGGTTTATTGTTGATACTGTATTAGTGAAAGATAATGGTATCACCCAGATAATTATTGTAACATGAATAATGCATCACTGAATTAATTTCCCACCATCAAATCACTATTGTCGTTGCAAATTAACTTCTTGATTTATTTTTAATTATTATATTAAATTTTTGGCAGTTCACTGAACGAGGACATATATTTGTTAAAGTCCATCTAGCTGAACGCTCAAAGGCCATGATGGATGTAAAAGGTGAAAATTTCTTGAATGGAGGATCAGATGAAGGTGCCCATGTATCTGGTGCTTGTAAGCTTAAAACCTTAAGTGGATTTGAAGCAGCTGACGAACGGAACAGTTGGGATACATTTACAAATTTAACTGTTAATGAAGAGTTACGACCAAATGTTTCAATTATAAACATGATGACAAGTCATGAGGGCTCAGATGACGTCACTTTGATGGTTTGTGTGGAGGATACAGGAATTGGGATCCCTTATTTGGCCCAGGATCGGATTTTCATGCCCTTCGTGCAGGCAGACAGCTCAACCTCTAGACATTACGGAGGAACTGGTATAGGGTTAAGCATCAGTAAATGTCTAGTTGAGCTGATGCGTGGTCAAATAAAGTTTGTAAGTCGGCCTGACGTTGGAAGCACATTTTCGTTCACTGTTGTTTTTGGGAGGTGTGACAGAAATAGCATGAAAAAATCTATTTCTGAAGCTCTACCTTCTGGTTTTAGAGGATTGAAAGCAGTAGTAGTTGATGGAAAACCAGTCAGAGCTGCTGTAACACAATATCATTTGAAGAGGCTTGGCATCGCGGTTGAAGTTGCTGGTAGCATCAAGATAGCAGCTGCCGTCTGTGGAAAAAATGGTTCTACAATATCTGGGTAAGTTTTATTAGCTTCTTATTATTGGCAATCCGCATTGATTGAGATAATTTAAACTATCATAATGAAATACTACAAACTATATGCTTTTCGAAAAAATATAATTGAGCTTACTGAGTAGTGTGTTACTTTATTGAATGCAGCAGAAACAAAATCCAGCCTGATTTAATTCTAGTTGAGAAGGATTCTTGGATTTCTGGCGAGGATGGTGGTTCGGACATTCGACTATTGGATTGGAAACACAACGGGCATGTCTTTAAGTTGCCAAAGCTGATCCTTCTTGCAACAAATATTAGCAATGATGAATTTATTAAAGCAAAGGCAGGAGGTTTTGCAGATACAGTGATCATGAAACCTTTAAGAGCAAGTATGATCGCCGCTTGCCTTCAGCAAGTGCTCAGTGCAGGAAAGAAGAGGCAACCTGGGAAAGATGTTCCCAATGGCTCTAGTTTCCTCCAGAGCTTGCTTTGTGGGAAGAAAATTTTGGTGGTTGATGACAATTTGGTGAACCGTAGAGTTGCTGCAGGTGCATTGAAGAAGTTTGGAGCCAATGTAGAGTGTGTTGCCAGCGGAAAAGCTGCATTGGAAATGCTTAATCTGCCACATAGTTTTGATGCTTGTTTTATGGATATTCAGATGCCGGAAATGGATGGGTATGTCTTCTAATCTTCATTTAACTATACCAGTTTAATGGTTCATTCGCATGAGATGTCCGATTTGTTAGTTACTATTAGACTTAATAACTTAAGCCGATAGGAAATGATCCAACAATAGTACTTATGTACTCTTGACTTCTCATTAAATTTGTAATACCTTTGTTTTATGCACAGATTGTTTTTTGCAGGATGAGTTTAACTTAATTATTTCATTATTCTGTTTTCAGGTTTGAGGCAACCCGCCAAATCCGGCAGATGGAAAACAAAGCAAACGAGCAGAGAATGAATGGTGGGTGTACAGTGGATGGCATTGGCGAAAAGGGTGATGAGTGGCATTTGCCAATTTTAGCCATGACAGCTGATGTGATTCATGCCACATATGATGAGTGCCTGAAATGTGGAATGGACGGATATGTCTCGAAACCCTTTGAGGAAGAAAATCTGTATCAGGCAGTTGCTAAATTCTTCAAATCGAAACCGGTTGTCTCAGATTGATAAATAAAGGCAATTGTGCATCAGGTTTTAAAAGTTTAAAGCCAGCAATTTTTGATATTCTGCTGGTATACATTGGTTTCGATAAAGCAGTGGTTCTGGTAATCATCTCATATGTTACCAACTTGTGCATTGACAAGATTAGAATCCCCAGTCCCCAGTACATGTATACTCACTCCCCAGTGAAGCCACTCCTAACCCCACTTGTATGTATAGATCTCAACTTTTTCTATGGATTTGTTTCAACAAGCCTATTAATACCTTCATTTGTACCATTAAATTCTAAACTATGAGTTGCTAAGAACCAATCATCAGCATCAATGCAATTGGGAGAAATTGTACCCGAATGCCCCTCCGCAGCCGATATGTAATCCACTCCACACCATGAAACAGATCATTTCCTTTCTAATCTTGTGCATAAAATAACCGGTAAACCCTAGGATCACAAGAAACACAAGGTTCATCAAAGTAAAACACATGACGTGAGCCCATTTACAAGGAGGAGTATCTGGGCTTGGTATGGACTGAGACCACTGTGAGATGGAGGAGGACAGAGACAAGCACATCAAGTTTCTTCATTATCTCAACAAAAGTATGATAATAAGTTTGATGTTACTGCAGGTAGAGCTAGCAGAAAGAGTATTTATAATCTTATATACAAATCATGCTTTGCAGGTACGTAATTAATTACTCAGAAAGAGTATTTATTCTTTCAATGTTTTGACTTCTCTTCTTTGTTCAAAATTTGGATCTTCAATCAGGACAAAGTTATCACAACAACTCATTTTCTACTTCTCTCTCTCTCTCTCTCTATATATATATATATATATATATACCTACCAGAAATGACAGGCACGATTCAAGAAATAAACTCTTAATTTGTGTCATAATAAATAAGCCATAGAATTATAAAACATCTTACACCAGCAAGCAACCATTAACCATACATATATACCTAGCTTCTGAAATTGAATCACTTCACAGCAAATTTAAAACAAAGTAAAATCACAAACTTATTTGTAGCAAAGTACTCATATTCAAAGATATGCTGATGAGGTTGGTATCCATTGCCTAGAAAGAAATGCATTTAATGAAAAGAATGAGAGAAAACGACACTCACACGCATCAACTATACTAAAGAAGGTGATTTTGGAAACGGTGAGATAGTGATGACATATGGAATGAGAGTCGATCTCTGTGTTTCAAATATTTATTTGTAATTAAGTTACTGTGAGATTAAGTGAAGTCAGGAAAAAAAATAAGGTAAGGAAATGATTCAAATCTAAATTATACGTGTTAATTTTCAAACTTTTCAAATATTAATCGTGTTCTCGATGATTTCTTGTTTTTTGACGATAAAAGTTTTACTTTTTGCTCTTGATGATTTGTTTGGGTGCTGTGAAAAGAAAAGTAAAAAGTAATAAAACAAATCAATTGTTATTTTAAATGATACAATAATACCAAACTGATCGTAAATGGGTGAATAAAATGTTGAATTTTGAAGTAACAGATTTCAATTACAAATTTGAGGCGTGATATAAATAACCACACCTTTTGTATCAAATATTTGATTAATAACGACACTCTTTTTGTATCATGTATATATTTGACTATATTTCTCCGTCCTAAATATCCTCAATAGACTTGAAAGCACATTTTTCTGTTATATAAGCCTCCGCGAGACTCCCTCGGCTCTGCGGAATTTGTTCAATATTTTGAAGATCTTCTTCCGTTAGCTTTCAATCAAATATCTCAAGGTTTCCTTCATTCTTTCTTGGATGAAATTCATTTTAGTCCCTTTAGTTTGACCTAATAGCCAAATTGGTCCTCCGGTTTTGAGAATTGTCTTGACAAATCCCTATAGTTTCCAAAAATCTATATTTTGTCCCTGCCGTTCAATTCCGTTAGGGTTTGGAAAGATTCCGTCTAAGGTTAGAGGGTAAAATCGTAAAATGATCTCTTGAACTTCTAGAAACTATGTGAACGAAGGGTAATTACATAAATTGATTTATAAATAAAGCAATTTAAAAATAAATAATTAAAAATGAAAAAAATGAAAAAAAAATCTTATCTCTCTCCTCTCTCTCTCTCTCACGATCTCTCTTCTTTCTCTCTCACAATCTACACACCCCCACCATTCTTCTTCTTCTTCTTCTTCTTCTTCTCACAGATCTTCTTCTTCTTCGTCGGGGTGGTGACTGTAGATCTAAGGGCTTGATCATGGGGTCTTGATTGATGCGTTTGGTTGATGGGTTTCTGGGTTGGTATCAGGCTTGATTGATGGGTTTCTGGGTTTGGGTGTGTTAAGAATAGCGTTCGGTGTTTTAGATTTAGGGGTGGTGGTTGTGGTTGCTCCGGTTTAGTGTGGTGGCCGTGGTCGGTGGTTGATTTCGATTTAGGTTTGGGTTTAGTGTGGTGGTGGCCATGGTTGCTTCGGTTTAGGGTTATGTCTTTGATTGATTGTTTTCGATTTAGGTTTGGGTTTGGTGTGGGTTGTTGTGTGGTGGTGGTGGTGGTGGTGGTGGCAGGATTTTGGGGATGGAGATTGTATCTTTTAATTTTTATTTATTTATTTTGAATGTAAAATCTGAAAATTTTTCCAGATTTCCACATCTTTCGGAGAATAATTTTTGCTTGAAATTGATGCATGTTGATCGGTTGTAAATCATAAGCTTTGTTTGTGGTATTTTTAGATTGATTTCATGTAAAAAGAGATAATATTATTGGTGGGTTTTCATTTTTTTTGGTGGTCTTGTGTTTGCATGAAATTGAAATTAGATTCCTCATTTTGTTTGATTTTTTACCCTGAATTTATATATAAATTTGAAGGGTTTCGGTTTTGGATTCAAAGGGTTTTGGTGTTTTTGGATCAATAATGGGGTAGAATATCTGTTTATGGGTATTTTAAACGGAATTTGGGGGTACAAAAGTTAGATTTATGGTGGATTTTTATAACAAAAAAAGTTAGGCTAAAATGAATTTCACCCTTATTTTTTGGTATGAAGAATTTTGGAAAAATTTTGTTTGATTGAATTCTGAAAAAATTCTAGGTATGGTGTCTGGGTTTAGTGGTTGAATCTAATAGGTTGATGAATTTCTAGGTTGGGTTTAGTGTGTAGAAAAATTTTGTTGATTCAATCTGTTGTTGTTCTTCAGAAGATGGATGGATAAGAAGAAAAAGATGAAGTTGGTAGAGAAGAAGAAAATATGTTGTTTATGTTGTTGTTCTTTAAAAATCAGGGGCAGTATGGTCATTTGACCCTGTCCTTGTCAGATTTCATTTTATCAGGGGCAGCAGGGTCATTTGGCCCTCTGACCCTACTAGTTTGCACTTTTTCAACAAAATTGTTAACAGAAAGACTTAACGAGATAATACTAAAAAAGGGGGGATCAGTTTGGCTATTAGGTCAAACTAGAGAGACTAAAATGAATTTCACACTTCTTTCTTTATTAAAGCTCTTCACAACTACACTTGCTCCTTGTTCGCAAACCCACCTCAGACATACCTTCACATGCACCAAAATTAAATCACTAAAGTGATGTGACCAAATCAAAATCAAAGATGTGGATCAATGTAAGACATGCCCTCTTGAGTCTTAAGTATTAGCTAACAAATTTAAAGGGTTGGCACTTGGCTGCTATACATGGATTGAAAAATCCCTGTATATGCAGCGGAAAATTGATAATTGAGTTCATGTTTGACTGCTGAGTGGCAGCAAATAATAAAGAATTTAAGGGAACAGCCGGTTGTAAACCTACAACCGGTTGTTCCTTAATTTTTTTAATGAAAACAATATTAATAATGAAAAATAATTATAAAACTTTTAAAAAATTAAGTTAAAAAATTAAATAATCATATTAAATTAATATAAATTAAATAATTATTTTTTTTCACGTAATTTTAAAATTTTAATTTGTGACCACTTTCACGGTTTTGGTGACCACTTTCACAGCTCCGGTAACTATTTTTATGGCTTTAGTAACCATCTTTACGAATTCGGTAACTATTTATATGGCTTTGGTAACAATTTTACGATTTTTGAAATTTTGACTTGTAACCACTCTAATGGTTTTGGTAACCACCTTTACGGTTTTGGTAATCATTCTTATGGCTATAGTAACCATTTAACGATTTTTAAAATTTTGACTTGCAACCATTTTCACGGCTTCGATAACCACCTTTATGGCTGCGGTAACCATTTTTGCGGTTTTGGTAACCATTTTTCGATTTTTGAAATTTTGACTTGTAACCACTTTCACGGCTTTAGTAACCATCTTTATGGCTTTGGTAACCACCTTTACGACTTTGGTAACCATTCTTACCGCTTTGGTAACCATTTAACGATTTTTAAAATTTTGACTTCTAACCACTTTCATGGCTTCGATAACCACCTTTACGGCTTTGGTAACCATTCTTACGGCTTTGGTAACCACTTAACGATTTTTTAAATTTTGAATTATTACTTTCACGGCTTTGGTAACCACTTTTACAATTCCGGTAACCATTTTTATGGCTTTGGTAACCATTTCACGGTTTTTGAAAATTTGACTTGTAACCACTTTCACGGTTTTGGTAACAACCTTTACGGTTCTAGTAACCATTCTTAAAACTTTGATGACCATTTTACGATTTTTGAAAATTTGACTTGTAATCACTTTCACGGCTTTTGTAACCACTTTTACGGTTTCGTTAACCATTTTTACAGCTTTGGTAACCATTTCACGGTTTTTGAAAATTTAACTTGTAACCACTTTCACGGTTTTGGTAGCAACCTTTACGGTTCCAGTAACCATTCAAACAACTTTGATGACCATTTTATGATTTTTGAAAATTTGACTTGTAATCACTTTCACGGCTTTTGTAACCACTTTTACGGTTTCGTTAACCATTTTTACAACTTTGGTAACCATTTCACGGTTGGTTTTTAAAAATTTGACTTGTAACCAGTTTCACGGCTTTAGTAACCACTTTTATGGCCGTGATAACTATTTTAACGACTTTGGTAACTATTTTACAATTTTTGAAATTTAGACTTGTAACCACTTTTAATAATAATAATAATAATAATAATAATAATAATAATAATAATAATAATAATAATAATAATAATAATAATAATACATTTTAATATAATAATAATAATACATTTCAATATAATAATAATGATAATTTTATATATTATACAAAATTATATATTGGTTATTTTAATATTAGATTTTACATTAATTAAATATTAAATAAAGGTGAAAAAAATATTATTATAATAGTATAAATCTAAAAATTATTGAAGCTAAATAAAATATTTTAAAAAATTGTCAAATATTCTTTAAATTTATTACATGAATTATTGTTTTTAATGAAATATTATTTATTTTGGGATTTGAAGGAAGGGGGCATGACCGCAAGACTCTCACCCACAATCTCTTAGATTTATATGTGAGAGGCTTATCACTTAGCCAACCTCATATTGTCCAACTTGTGTATATCTTAGTATTTTCTAATACGCACATCACCTCTTAGCAGAAGTGGTAATGCACTTTTTCATTAGGTTTTGACTTGTATTCTTAAGTGAACCCAATGTGAACCAAACGAGACTCAATTGATATAACACTTCCTGGAGATGTGGGAAAACGTTTGAAACTTGGAGATGGTGTTTGAGGGAGGTTTGAAGACCAAGAAGAACTGAAGAAACGAAGGACTGAAGAAAACCATTGTGGGTAACGCTATGGGATTAATAGCGGTTCCCACAGTGGTCGATCCTAAAAAAGTGTTGTGCTTTGCGCTGTGCAATTGCACAACGGTAAGGACATTGGTCCAATTCTAGAAGCCTCCGTTGCCAAGAGTGATATGGGAAGTTGACAGCGGTGGGAAATCAGTTTCAGGTGCATGGATTACAGTTTTTTGGGCGGTCAATTCCAGGTGACTTGTAACGGTGTAGGGTGAACATGACCTGAACCGTATTTAATCATAAGCACATGTGAAGTGAGAAATCTACAGCGGAAAAGACGGAAGTTATTTATTTTGGAAAGTTCTTGTGCCTAAAGGAAATAAAAAGTGAAAGAGTTTCTCTTCGTGATGAACATGAAAGTTTTGTGCCTAAAGGAGAAGAACTTTACATGGAATAGGAGTCTTGTGCGTGAAGAAAAGAGTTTCCTTATAGGTCTCAAACATCCAGAGTAATACATGTAATATTTGTTTATTGTGTGTGGAGCAAAAAAGAACACCTGTGACATTAGAGAGTTGGTGGATTTGGGGGGAGACCCTTTGGAATATCCGGGGAGGGATTAAGAGAATATCTGAGGATTAAGAGGGAGATCCATGGGTGATATTTAAGGGAGACTTAGGGGAATATTCGAAAGGGGATGTACTCGGAGGAGGACCCGGTGAGTGTTGTGAGCTGAGAGCCATGATATAAAGCTCGGTTGTGAGCTTAGGGGCTTGGTAAGGCTCGATGGTTTGGGGTTTGGGGTTTGGTTTGTGAGAGAGAAAATCCTGATTCGTGGAGTATATGGTTGTAACAATTTATCATATAGTGAAACTTTCTCTGTCATCCTGATGGCTCGTGGTTTTTTTCCCTGATTTAGGGTTGTCCACGTGTATGTTCCTCAAGTTTGATTGGCTTATTTTGGTGACAAACCACAAGTGGGGTTTGATGTAAGGGTAGCTTAGGCATTTGATGGTTGATGCTTTGCACAACTAAGACCCTCTCAAGATCTCAAGAGAAGAAGCACCAAAGGTAAACTTCTAGTGCTTACTTGCTTTGAAGAGATATAGTTGCACACACACACACAACTCATGCATATGTCATATTCTTGTATATTGTGTGTTTTTATATGTGTACATTTATGTTTCTGATATCTTTTCATGCATGTTTATTTGATTGCATCTTGTGTGTTAATTTCCATATCATGCTTAGGCATTTAGGATGCATTTTATATGGGAGGCGATGTACACCTGCCCTTGGGTCGCCCTACGTACAGCGCCTACCAAAGGCATTGAGCAAAATATCTCTTACCCATTGTATGTTCTCCCTACGAACAGCGGGGCACCTGATGGATTTTTTCCATTGCCTTATAGCCGCTGTACAACCGCCAGCGGGTGAACATCGACTCTCAAAAACCCAAAAGCACTCGCCTTTGGTTTGTCCTAATGTTGCTCTTGTGTAGAGTGGTTCATGAATAACATGTTCTTCATTTCCTAGGTGAACCGTTGATCAACCACCCTACGTAGAGCAGGTGAACAACGGTCAAGGCCAATTTTTTGAAAACTTATCAATATGACGTAGTATCATTTTGAAACCCTATATATATATGCTATTTTGACTTTAGGTTGTTTTTAAGAGAGTCAAAATCATATTTTTGACTTAGCACTTTTCTAAAGAGAAAAAATTACTATAGAACTCTCATTTGATTACTCAAACACATGTCCATGTGCATTAAACATCATCTAGCATCATCTTTGATCATCTAGGTGTCATCTATGCTCGGGTTTCATTTAACGCACTTTGCTTGGTAAGTTGGTCACTAATATCTTACATATTTTGTGTCTTACTTAACAAGCAATCTCATTTATCACTTGTATGCTTATGGAACATATTTTATTGACAACATTAAGATTATTGTGTTGATTGTTTGAGAGTTGTATTTTGATAGCTATACTTAGGATTGTTTAATTTAAGTTAGCTAAGCTTTATGCTATGTCATATAGCATTTAATATCTAGGATTGATTTAATTGTCATCTTATAATCTTAGATAAGCATTTAGTGTTCCCTAGCTCTATTTGCATTTTGGATATCATTTATATTCACATAGGCTATTTAATCTTTTCATTGAGAAGTAAGTCTTATGGCTAAGGTTGCTTAGGCCACAAGCAAATTGGACTAGGTTCACTTTTAAAGGCTTGTGGGTAGTAGTGGTGGGTTATAGACTGACATGTTTAGGTCAACCTAGATTGTAAACACCATTGCAATTAGTGGATTCGAGGTTCATGTGTGGTGCACATAACCTGTGGTTTTTCCTTGTTGAAGGTTTTCACGTAAAAATCGAGTGTCTTTTAAATTCCGCATTATTACACTTGATTTTATTTTGTGACTAGTTTGGGGATTAAATTTGGAATATTGAATAATCAAGAATTTGGTAATATAACTTGATTAAAATCTATTTACCCCCCTCTAGATAGTTTTATACACATCATGCATTATTAGTTTCACCACATATATATTGTGTTGTGTGATCGATTTATATTTTCTCATTTTATTTTTCTGCTAGTAGACATTTATTTGTTATGTGTGAATATTAGGCATGTCGCTTCTGCGTTTATCGGTTAAATTCCTAATATTTTCTTCTATAGTGGTGGTGAGAGGTTTGAGTCACACAATACGCATTTTACATGTATGTGTGGGGAGTTTTCTTCTGGTATGTGAGAGTAGTTATCCAAACCGTACATGTATTGTCTGATATTGGTAGGTCATGGCAGTTCTATTGTAATAGTTGTACTACTTCAAAAAAAAAAAATTATATATATAAAAATATAGTTTAATACAAAATATCACAAAACATGAGATTGTATATGTATATCACTGATACAATATAGTCTAATCTAATTTAGTCTAATCCAGTAAAATCTAATGTAGTAAATAAGTAGTATCTGTTACATACCTAAGTAAACATTTTTGGTTATTAATTTCAAAAGTGTATTCACTTTGTATATAGTCTAAAATATTCATCATTTCATTTTTCCTATTCGATAACTGATAAAACAATTTGAAATGAAAATTGATATTTGTGGTAGCCAAAAATGGCCTTTGGGTCCAAATGTTAAAAGGCCCAAATCTTTATCCAAGCCCACACATAGCAGGTCGACCCAAGGCTTGTATGATCAAGACTTGGTAGTTTCAAAACCAGGTTAAGTTTCAGTTACAAAAAGAGAGTAACGTTTGATTCAAAAAGAGAGAAAATGTCTCCAAAAATCACACCCACGATAAAGACCACTACTAGGTGAACGTTGGGAGGGGTTTTTCCTATAAATAAGAGGGGAAAAACCATAGAAACTCTATAAAAATCTTAACTAAAAACCAAGCATATTAGTGTCTCGAAACTCTGTTTACTCTCATTTCGACCATCAGAATTCAACCTGAATCACAACCACGATTTAAGCATAACAATTGCTCAGTCCAAGCATATCTAAAACTAATAATTCAATCCCCATTCTAATTTGTCTTTTATCACTTTTTTTTTTCTTTCTGTTTGTATCTTGTCTTTTGCATGTTCTTTGGAGAAGACAACATCATCCATTCGACATGCTTGATCTAGTTGTCTTAGGCATCATACAAACCCGCCCCAATCCACATTAACCATAGGTCGACCCCCTACAGTTTGGTGTCCACCGTGGGGCCTATCGTAATTCAAAGACGAGCTAGTTGAGTCAGTTACACTTCTTCTCAACATGTCTAGGGATGGAACTATATCAACTATCGAAAAGTAGATCGCCTTATTGACTGCCCAAATGACTGTGAATACAGAAAAATTATGAGTGCTCGAAGCAGAAAATGTTACGATCCGATCGATAAATGGCAAACTATGGGCCATGATCGACGGAATGCTAAACAACGCGGTACTGCAGCTCCCAACCCCAATGCTGAACGACGAACAATCAGTCGACAGGACACCCCGATCGCACCCACAGATCTTGTGAGATCAGGTGCAAACCTTGATGTCGAGCGAAGTCAATATACGACCCAGAAAGCTTGAGTCGAGATCGATCTTGACAATCCACCTATCCGACGAAAGGTAGCACACAAGCAAAATCCAATCATGGATCAACCCGAAAACACCTTTAGAACACCATTGTCACTCAAATCGACATCGAAGTTAGATAAACCAGGTTCTAGATTACATTTGTTTGTTGACCCTCAACTTTTCCGCAGGTTTGTAGAAATAGAAGCCTTCATCCATTACCAATCAAGAAAAGCACGGCGAATAGCTTCGCCGATTCATCTTTTGTTGATGCAATAGCTTTGGTCGAGATGCCCAGGAAGTTTAGCTTCCCTAACATGAAGCAATTTGAGGGTACAACAGACCTAGACGATTACCTAGCATAGTACCAACAAAGAATGTTTTCTGCAGCGATCCCACGCTACCTTAGAGAAACATGCATGTGCAAGGACTTCAGATCCAGCCTGAATAGCCTCGCACTATAATGGTATACCAATTTGCCTACTAACTCTATTGCTTTTTTTGTGCATCATACAAATACGTTTGTGGAGCAATTTGCGAGCAGTCGAAAGCTGAAAAAATAATCAGACGACCTATATACCATAATGCAGAAACATGGTGAGAACCTAAGGACCTATGTCGGACGCTTCAATAGGGAGAAAATGAAGATCCCACACTGCAACCAGGCTACATCAATCTCTACCTTTAGGAAAGGCCTCGGGTTCGACTCTGATCTATATAAAGAACTCACCAAATATCCATGCAGAACAATGGAAGAGTATTTGGGCCTAGATCAAATGGGAGGAAGATGAAGCCAACTTCATCAGAAAAGTAAACAACTATGCGAGCAGACGAAATGATCACATCGACAAAAGGTCGAACGATATGAGAGTAGAACCTTACCTAACCAATGATCGATGCAACACTTAGCCCAGCCAAAGCGGGCCAAGAGATAAAAGGTCATACGGACATAACCCCCTAAGGTCGAGTTCATCATATGTCCCAATACCAGAATACAATCTCAACATTGAACATGTCAACCTCATAGCGGTGATGAGGGAAATGGGGAAAATATCAAGTGGCCGTGAAAAATGAATGTACCCCCAGAACATCGAGACACGAGACTTCGATGTGAATTCCACGGGGATCATGACCATCGAAAAGAGGATTGCGTCTCTCTCAAATTGTAAGTTGCGGAACTTCTAAAGCAGGGACATTTGTAAGAATTTCTAACAGACAAAGGAAAACAAACCCTCACCCGACGTGATGAATAGAGGCAAACCAGTGCAAACGATAGGCCACCAGAATCACCATGACAAGATAGGGTAATCAACAACATTGTAGGTGGATCTGAGGTTAGTGGCGTAAGCTACTCTATTTCGAAGAGACACACGCAGCAAGTGTCGAATGCTAAAATTCAACCCAATAGAGAACACCATTTGAAGATCGACGAGACCATCACTTTTGGCTCAATGGATAAATCATATTTGTTTTCTCTTCATCATGATGTTTTAGTTATTTCATTACATATTGTGAATTGTTTAATGAAAAGAATTCTAATTGACAATGGTAGTTTATGTAACATTTTATTTAACAGTGCCTTACGAGAAATGCAGGTCGAAGAATAAAAAATCAGCCATCACACGACAATCTTAATAGGGTTCAGCGGTGAACAGAAGAGTACCTTAGGAGAAATTGTGCTACCAGTGTACATAGAAGGTGTGAACCTGTATATTACTTCCTAGTACTCGACTGCCAATCTCCCTATAGTGCCATTATAGGAAGACCCTGGATACACGAATGAAAGTGATTCCTTCGACCTCTCATCAATTGAGTTCCCTACCAGATAGGGAGTACAGGAAATCAAAGGCGAGTATAGAGCATCTAAGGAATGCTACCAAAATGCCATGAAGAAAAAGAAAGAGGAGTTATAGCAATTATAAAAATCTACAGTCGAGCTACCCAAAACAAGCCAAGGATGGAGGAACTCGACGAGGTGTCGATCGACCCGGATCAGCCATAACAAAAAGTTTTCATCGGATCCAGACTACCTAAGGAGATCTATGAACAACTGATCAATGTCCTAAAAGAACGACGAAATAGCTTTGCCTGGTCACATTCGGACATGGTCGGTATCGACTTGGAGGTAATAATTTATCACTTGCAGGTAGACAAAAATCATCAACCAGTAAAACAGAAAAGAAGAAAATTTGCACTAGAAAGGAAAAAGGTGATCAACGAAGAAATCTAGAAGTTGTTCGACATCGGATCGGTTAAAGAAGTGAGGTATTCTAACTGGTTGGTGAATGTCGTTGTCGTAAAGAAGAAAAATGGGAAATGAAGCGTTTGCATCAACTTCACGGATTTTAACAAAGCGTTTCCCAAAGATTCGTTCCCTCTTCCCCACATCAACATGTTAGTCGACGCTACAGCAGGACACGAATTGCTTAGCTTTATGGATGCATACTCTGGTTTTAACTAAATCCTGATGCACCCTAACGACCAAGAAAAAACTGTTTTCGTCACAGAGCGAGTTATTTTTTGTTATAAGGTTATGCCCATTGGTTTAAAAAATACAGGTACAACCTACCAATGACTGGTCAACAAGATGTTCGCCAAAATGCTCGGATCGACAATGGAGATCTACATCGATGACATGCTGGTTAAGTCCTTAGTCGCTCAATAACACATCGCTCACTTGAGACATTCGTTCGACGTACTCGACCAATACGGTATGAAACTAAACCCTACAAAATGATCTTTTGGTGTGTCATCAGGGAAATTTATAGTTATTTGGTAACCCAGAGAGGTATGGAGGCAAATCCCAACCAAATTAAGTCGATACAGGGAATTGAATCACCTAGGTTCACCAAAAACTCACTGGTCGGGTAGTGGCTTTGAACAGACTCATCTCCAAGTCGTCTGAACGTTGCCATCCTTTTTTCAACACACAAAGAAAGAATAAGGCATTCGAATGGAACAATGATTGTGAGAAAGCATTACAAGACCTGAAGAAATACCTGACCTTACCTCTATTGCAGTCGAAGCCAAAAGATGAGGAGATATTACTAGATTTGTGTTGGCTTGATTCCATTGCAAAACTCATTTTATTTGTAATGGTTAGTTTCTTAGGTGGTTCTTGGTGAAAAGAAGTTTGAAAGGAGAAAAGCAACTTGTCATGCAAATATCGTCTTTAAAAGGAAAAATACATTCTTGGATGCTAAGGTATCAAGACATTTCTTTCTAGTGGTGGCCACGGTTCTGGTTGAATTGTCGATTTTGTCCGCGGTTTAACCAAAACCGTACGACCCGAACTAAAACCAAAACCAAAACCAAAACCGTAACCGAAACTACCAGTTTGAAAACCGTTGAAAACCGGTCTACACGATTTCGGTTTCAGTTTCGGTTTTGGTTTGACATTCCTCAAAACTGACCAAAACTAACCAAAACGGACGGTTTGTCCACGGTTAAACTGTCAGTTTTAAAAAAAATAAAAATAAAATAATTCAACAAATCAGGAGCTACCACTTGGCAAAAAAAATTGAAAAAAAGAAGAAGTTAAAAACTGAAACCGAAACCGAAACCGAAACCAAAACCGAAATCAAAGTCGAAACTGAAACCGTAAAACCAGTAGTTTGAAACAGTATACCAAACTGAATTTTCAGTTTGGGTTTCAGTTTTAGGTGGCAACCAAACCGAAACCGAACAGAATCGTGGCCACCACTACTTCTTTCTCTTGCAAGACGTAAGCACACACACACACACATTGTATTCATATGTGTCCCTGCATTTTTTGTTCATTTGGTATGACACATTCACACATTTTTTGAAGTATGCACATGCATTAGTCTCTATTTGACAAACATTGTAGAATTGCATGCTCCGGGACTATTTCTAGAAAATGGCATAGTTGTGTGACTTTGTATTTATTTGTTTGTATTTATTTTATTTTGGACTTGAACATGATTTCATATGATTCCTTATTGAGTTCCGGTTGTTTCGGTTACTCACTCATTATGTTTCGTGTTCAAACTAGGAAACTACACTACTTTACATTCTCATACAATTTGTTGTCTTAGTCATCATGTATTGATTCGAATTCATAACCTTTGGTCAAATTTTCATACTATTTCTTATGTGTGAAAGAGTCATAGTTGGTAATCTGAAAATAGATTCAAATTCGGAGTTCAGAGGTCGGAGGACGGTTGAAGAATGCGAGAGGAGCACGAAGGTGGCGATGGCCAAATGCCATTTTGCACAACCTTCTTGTAAGGGCGCATGAGCCTCACGGGAATGCCACTTCTCTGCCTTGTGAGGGTCATGTGCCTCCCATAGGGAGCTAAGGTGGAAATACCTCATTTGGTGGCTGGATCTCTCTCTTCTCCATCTCATTTCCCTCCATTTAAATTGAAATCTCGAGTAGAAATGTTTGTAACTTTTGATTTCTTGTTTTGATCATATCTCTCTCTCAAATCAACTCCGAATTGAGTGATCCAAAAGCAAATATCATTGGTCTTGACGAGAGAAACAAGTCCTAAGAATTTTCAGAGTCAAAAGATGTCCAGGTTTAATGCAATCATCTGATTTCTGTTCGTGGTTCATCTTTGTGTATGGTAATCATCTTCTCTACATTTTTCTTATGATCAACTTCATGGATCTACTTTATTGATTGATGAAAAATGTTTAAAATATCTTTGATTCTATTTTTAGACTTGTTTTATTGATACTTGAGTTTTAGCTTTGTGATTTTATTTGAACATCTTTTAGCTAAATTTGATTAACTTGAAATTAATTCTAGAAATGACTTGTGTGATGTGCTTCATGATGTTTTCTAGGTTTAATTTCATAATCTAAGAACTAGGATTTTAGTGTGTGATTTTGAATATCCTAATCTAGTTCTTATTAATTCACATGCTTTGATTTCTAGATAACTTCGTGATTGAGTGTTGATAGCATATTCTAGTTATCTCTTGCATGTTCATAGAGTTTGTGTGATTAACTTTCTCTATTTGATTGTGTTTGCATCATTTGCATCACCTAGATCATTTTGCCTTACAAAATGTTGAAGTTTAGAAATGACTTGTATGTTGTGCTTCATGATAATTTCTAAGTTTAATTTCATAATCTAAGAACTAGGATTTTTGTGTGTGATTTTGAATATCCTAATCTAGTTCTTAATGATTAACATGCTTTGATTTCTAGATAACTTTGTGATTGTGTGTTGATAGCATATTCTAGTTATCTCTTGCATGTCATAGAGTTTGTGTGATTAACTTTCTCTATTTGATTGTGTTTGCATCATTTGCATCACCTAGATCATTTTGCCTTGCAAAAGGTTGAAGTCTCTTTCAAAGTGAGTGAAGCTTTGTTAGAGCAAGAAGACTTGGCTAGGACATGTGGTCCGAATAGTCAAGCGTGAAGTCTTAGTTAGGATCAAGGAGATCCAAATAACTAAGCGAGAAGTATTGTCTAGGATCAAGGGGATTCGGATACACAAGCACGAAATCTTCCTAAAGACGTAAGCGTCTTGGATAGGAAGTTGTTTTCTAGAGGTGTAGGACACATCTCGGATAGGAAGTAGGCTAGGTGATTCACTAGGCCCAAGGGTAGACTATGAGTTGATGGCTTAGGGTGGATATCATGTGTTGATTGCCTTGAGTGTGCATCTCCTTTTTGTCATAGTGAATTGCTTGCCTGTGGTTGCGGTATCAACTCGTGGACGTTTCCTATTAGGAGGTTTTACCGTGTAAAAATACTTGTGTCATGTTTCGCTTTAAGTTTCATTATCTTTCATAACTTGTGTTGATTGCATTACTTGTGCATTGAATTTCTGCTTGTGTTGATTAAAACAATTCATTTGTTAGACACACCGAGTGTGCATATCATTGTTGTGTTTGAGAAAAAGAAATTTGGAAGAATTTGGGCCTATACCTATTCACCCCCCTCTGGGTATATATTACACTATATTGCTTAAGGGAATTTCAATCCGACACAACAGTGAGTGCTGTACAAATCAGGGAAGAAGATGGCATACGTCATCCTGTATACTACGTAAGTAAGCCTTACTCGACGTAGAGACCCGATACAGCAGATTGGAAAAGTTGGCATTAGTTTTCATCGTAACAGCACACAAATTGATACCATATTTCCAATGCCACTCAATTAAGGTACTCACTACATTCCCACTTAAAAATATACTGCATAAACCCGAACTTTCAGATCGAATGACGAAATAGGCTATCGAACTCAGCTAATATGACATCCAGCCAAGAACCGCAATGAAATCACAGGTATTAGCTGACTTTGTTGCAGACTTTACCCTTTGTAATAACCTGCGGGCTGAATAGTAGCACTCATGAAAAGTCTCGGAAGTGGAAAATGGACACTATCCGTTGACGGTTCCAGCAATATCAAAGGAAGCGGACTAGGACTGGTGCTCAAAACCTATAGGGGGAAACACTAAAGCAATCGATCCACTGTGAATTCCATGCGATAAACAACGAAGCTGAATATGAAGCCCTAATTGGTAGACTCGAACTTGCGAAAAGCCTGAATATAAAGAATATTTAAGTACAGAGCAACTCACAACTAGTCATTCGATAGATGAATGGGACCTATGAAACCAGAGATCAATGGATGGTAACGTATTTGGCCAAAGCCAAGCAACTGCAGTCGACCTTTGACGAGTTCAATATTCAATAAATACTAAGAATAGAGAACACCAAGGCAGATGCATTAGCAATCCTAGGATCGACATCAACCAATGACTCCAAGTCGATACCTGTAGTACACCTATTGTCACTGATGATTCAAGAAAAGGACACGGTTGCCCTTGTCGACCAAAATTCGAATTGGATGGATCCGATAATGAGCTATATAGGCCGAAATATTGCTAGATGATAGATCTGAAACAAGGAAAGTAAAAGCGAAAGCCGTAAAATTTTGCATTCTATATGGTAAGTTTTACAAAAAATCTTTTACAAGACCCTATTTGAGGTGTGTTACTCCACGTGAAGTTTATGACATCCTTAAAAGCCTACACTAAGAGGAATGCAGAAACCACTATAACGCTCGAAGCTTGTCAAATACAGCGATCATAGCCGGATACTATTGGCTGACAATGCGATCTTATTCCCAAAAACACGTGAAGACCTGCGACAAATGTCAAAGATTCGCCCAAGTGTCGCATCTACCCCCAAGTATGTTAAATTCAATTTCGACTCCTTGGCCCTTTATGAAATGGGGGATGGATATTGTAGGCAAATTCCCAATATCTCATAGTGGTGTCATCTACATGCTAGTATTGATAGATTATTTCACCAAATGGGTCAAAATCAGAGCATTCCAATAGGTACATGACATGGGTGGACAAACTCCCAAGATACTCTGGTTGTAAAGGATCACCCCCCATTGAGCGATAGGAGAAATTCCCTTCTCGCTTGTTTACTGCTCTGAAGCAGTGATCCCTATAGAAACAAGGCTTGCAACGACTCGAAGCGAGAATCCATTCGAGGAACAAAACAATCCAGAACTCGCTTTCGAACTATATCACCTAGATGAATGTCGAGATCGTGCTGCGTTGAGGATACAAGCATACCAGTAATAGGTCACATGACATTATAACAAGAAAGTGAATGTCAGAGTATTCAAAATCAATGACTGGGTACTACGACGAGTCTTACAAAACAACTAAGAAGAAGGCGTATGAAAGCTGGGTCCTACATAGGAAGGCCCCTACTAGATAACCGATATAAAGGGACGGGATGGGGAGGTGTATAAGCTATAAGGATTCGACGGTCGAGAGATAACCAACAGCTGGAATGCCCTACATCTAAAATAGTACCACTTCTAAAACTTATCCATTTCAATTTTTTATTTACGCTATTAAATAAATTTCATCAACATTCGATACTGACAAATCGACTCATAAGGAGTAATGATGATAACTTAGTTGCAAATAAGTGCAAATTTGAGCTTGCAACCAAAAAATATATTTCTCACGAAGCCATGCTCACCATTCATAAGCTGTCAACATCGACAAGTGACCAAAATTTATTATTGTAGGAATGATCGACTAGTTAAAACCCTATATTCAAAGGCCATAAACGACATGACATCCGGATTTACTAGTGGTCACCAAAGAATCAATACAACTCTTAATATCTTCACTTCGACATCATGTATAGGGAGTTGGGGGAATAATACTGGGGACAAATGTCGACCCAATCACGCATGTATGCAATTTTCTATGTTAATATGGTTGTGTCGACCCAATAATGCACGTATGCGATTTTCTATGTAAATATGGTTATGTCGACACAATTATGCATGTACACGATTTTCTATGTAAATATGGTTGTGTCGACCCAATTACGCATGTACACAATTTCCTGTGAATAAAATGTCATGTCGACCCAATTACGCTTGTGCTCAAGTTTACAGACTTGTCACACGCAATTATTTATAAAGCGGTTGTGCAAATGTCATTACACAATTATCTATGAAATGGTCGAATCAACTTTATTATTATTATACGCAAATATAATAATAATAAAGAACTTTATTATTGTTAGAGAACTGATACGATTGAGCGAACCTCTCATTTTTAATGATGATAAAGAAATTTCAGACAGAATCAAATCAAAGGTATGTGATCAAAAACGGAAATATATAATGGTCGATTGAACCATATCATTCAAAAATTACACAAAGTTGACACGGGATATTATAAATAGTACACCCGTTCGACAAAGATAAATAAATGAAAGTCAGATAGAAAAAAGTTGTTAACAAAGAAATCAATTCTAGGCCATGTCGTCAACAGAGACGTTTGGATCCGTAACACCGTTAAGGCCCTTCTCGACCTCCTCTTCCGCATCTCCCTCCTCATCTACTTCTTCCCCAACTGGTGACCCCTCGAGTCTGAGACGTACCAACTCATCGTAAATGTCAATCTCCGTTTGCATCTCGATAGGGCCATACTTCACATGCTCACTAGATAAGTATTGTTTAAAAAGCTCTGCCCTGGCTTTACATATGGCCTCAGTTGAGATCGACAGAAGTTGTGCATTCAAACTAGCGACGAGTCACTCTTGCCTTATGACTGTCGTTTTTACCCTATCTGACTCGTCGTAGTGTCGATCCCTCTTCTCCCTCAATGCTCTCACTCCTCCTTCAAAGTCAAATTTTCTTCTCTAGCTCTATTGGCTCTGTTGAGTGTATCACCTCCCTTTCTGAGGGTGTCGTTGGCCGTTTGAAGCTTTGCACACCTCTCGATGGTAACTTTATACCTGCCATGTAGGTGAACCTGTACCTGCAAAGCCTACACGACGAACGTCGTATAGTGAGCATTCAACTTTGAAAGTTAAAAAAAACAAATATATACAAATACATATATCAGAAATAGATCAAGTTACCTGGAAAGTTGAGAGCAGACCCGCTTCAAACGCCTCTTCCACCTTCTTCCATTTAAGATACTTTTTATCTGCAGGAAAAAAGAGGTTGCTCGACTTCTTCAAAAATCCGCTCGACTCTATAAATGCAGACACCCTCATAGGAAACAAATTTAGTGTAGAATCAAGCTCGGACGATGCGTTCGCAATTGACTTCCCTTTCGGGTTGCCTTCAGCATCTTTTCCAGCATCGATGTTGGAGGCTTTACTTTTTTTCTTCTGCCTCAACGGACTCATTTCTGGTGAAGAAAGGAAAACATGTTACGCTATTTCAAGTGCCTTTTGCTTTGACTCTTCAGCCATTTGCTTCTTCTTCTCATTTGCTGCATCCTGTTTTTTGCTGATATTCTCCCTATATAACCTCAAGGCCTCAGCGGAGTCGGGCAAGTTGAACTTTGCCCTCCACATCGATGTCACTACTAAACGACGTTCGACGTCAGTTATATCCAATAGAAATTTCATATCACATTGGAGAATTTTAAGACTCCATCTAATCCAAACATACGACACGAAATCCTTCACATGAGGATACGAGGTTTGTGGGATATTCAATGTCGACCTGCGCCATAAACTACTAGGTCTAAGTTTACCTTCTGTGAGTAGTACCCTCCAACTTTTGTCTTTAATAGGAATTGCTACGTTATGGGTACGCTCAGGTGCTTTAGTACACGGTAACTTACTCTCAAAACCTACTATATCTACAATGATAATTAGACTCTATCAGTGCTAACGATAACTAAAAAACAATCTATAATGACATTGGGAATTGACACTCACCATATCGGTTCCAAGTACGTAGATAGAAGTATTTTGATTTCCCAAAAGGTCCATCGATCAAAAGACCCTTAGCAAACAAGAATGTGTCCTTTCAGTTCCGGTCGTTTGTTGTAAGGTCAGCAATAAGTTAACTGTCTTTAGACCTTAGGACCAACATGTAACTACCTTTTTCATGGACATGTTCCTTCAGGTAATAGTTGTGTAGAAGGCATCCTATACCAAACATCAACTCTCTCCTTTCTCGTAGAACGGTCAGACTTAGGAGTATCCTTAAAGTATTTTGCATTAGCTGACCAGGGGTGATCTGATAGTATAACAACATCCGACAAGCCAGAGAGGGAACTGAGAACCTAAACCCTAGTCGAAGGACGTATTCATAAAAACACGTCCACCTCGGTATAACCCAATCCTCTCGTTCGTGCTCATTCGGTGCGTGTAGCTCAATAGACGCAGGAATCCCATAAATCGTTCATAAATGATCCATGTCGTCATCCGTAAGCACACTCACTGGGCTATCGTTAGTTAAGATACCCAGTGAACGACTCGAACAAGATGGTTCTCCTACATCTACATACTTTGGGAACTCGACCTGCTACGCAATAGCTTGCACAACCCCTTGCTCTAACATGCCTGCTCTATTAATAGTGACATCTAACAGGTCCACAACGAAAACCTGTCGCTTGACATCTCTAGCGTCATAGTCGACTCCACCTTTGACTTCATCTTCATCTTCTAAGTCACTAGGGGTCTAAGTTAAGCGGGGATCAAAGACCGTAGTGTCGCTCGACATGATATCTCCAAAGCAGACAAATGCAAAAAATGCACAAGTCAGGCATAAACGAAAATACTAGATTCACAACCTAGGGTCTAAAGATCAAAACCTAGGGTTTCCACAAACAATCAAAACCTAGAAAAATCAAGTCAAAGCTAATGCGTCTCCACGAGGCTTCAACTAAGCTAAGTTGAGCAACTATCAAATCCAACGCCTACCAACAATGCAATAACGCAAATAGTTAAATCAATGAAATACTGCGTGAATAAGCTACAAATCGGTTATCTCAAGCACAATCAGGAACACAATAAAGAACACAGTCAAGAACATGAGTTAAAAGATCTAAGCTTCCATCTTTTTCCTACAAATACATAGAAATAAGTTTCATGTGGAAAAAGTAAAAACAAATGAACTTGCAAAAACAAGAAAAGCTCTCACTAACCTCGAAAGGAATCCTTGAATGGAGGTTACTGGGAAATCAACCAACAAGATTATAGGTATCTCCGCTAGAAAGAAGGCTTTTTGCTAAGATCTTTGTCTTTTTTATTGAAACGATTAAAATGGCTATGTGAAAAGCTTAGTGGTTCACTTAACCACACCGGCCACATGTCACAACCGCTACGGTTGCCCACTGACCATAGTAACTCTCGTGGTTAATTTAAAATTTAAAACCTAGTTAAATGCGCCAAAAACAAGGCATTATGTTGACCACTCCAAAGGTGGCACTCACAATCGTACGAGGCCGGGAGTGTAGTATATGACGACAGTAACTCCCTTGGTTAATTTAAAATTTAAAACCTAGTTAAATGCGCCAAAAACGAGGCATTATGTTGACCACTCCAAAGGTGGCACTCGCAATCGTACGAGGCCGGGAGTGTAGTATAATAACAAGTGAAGTTTGTTCCCACAAAGATTGAGTGATTGATTACCGAAATTGATTAACCTTATTGCTATTCAAACAATCAATTAGAGATGATTTTTAGAATTTAATCCTACTATTAAGCTAAATTATACTACTCAAACAACTTTAAACTAAAATGGTAAAATAATGAAAAATAGTGAAATCAAATGTAACAATATGAGATAAAATGCCAAGACTAGAATCCACCTCACTCTCTCTTATTTAAGCCCTAGACTCACCTAAATACCCGATTTGTGCAAATGTGAATTGTAGACTCATGTACCCGACAATAATCTTTACTCTCAATCGAGTTATAGAAATTACACCCAAGCATACCCAAAGCCTATCTCTCGATGACCCTAGAATATATGCATGAATTCATTAAGGACTTTGGCACACTCAAAAGAGCTCTATACGCTAGCCTCACGTAGGTCTACCTAACTAGACATACATATAGGACATTTTATCAAACACGTTGTGTGAGTCTTCGGTCAATTCACAACACACAACCAAAAATCATTCAAAAGGAGATCAATCTAATGAAAGCATTAAGTACTCAAAAACATCCATACAAAACATACGCATAAAATGGATAAATTCGGTGGTCTATGTATAATGTCAATGGTTGGGTTTCATCAAGCTTTAGCACAAGAAATTTAGCTCATGTTACAGATTGGAGCCATACATCATATATATGAAAGTAAATACATGGCTATATAATAAGAATAAAAGAGAAAGAGTTTAGAGAAAACTATATGGAGAGCTTCATCTTCTTCTTTGAATCTTCTTCTCTTTCGATCCTTCTTCAACTCTCTTTTTCCTAAAAAGATGAAGTGATGATGCATATGGTCAATAGATGTGGTGGGTGTGTTTGGATGTTAGGGAAAGATGGAATCTTGGTGGCTTTTTAAGGATGGAGATGGTGATGTAATAGGAATGTGTAAAGATGAGGTCTTGGTGTGTATTCTTGGGTAGAGAAATTCGTCCTAGGTCTAAAAATATCAAAGGTTTATATAGGGGAGAGAAATAGGTGTTGGGATTTATGCCTTAAAGCTTGTAATATGTAAATGTTATAAATTCAATAATAAAAGAAGTAGTTATTTCATTCAAATATATTAATTCATACGGTTATATTATATATGCAAACTTCCAATATTGCCAGATGTAATCTCAAATTGAGTATATGAATGTCATATATAGAGATATTCAGTTTGAGACATGCAATATAAATAGTCCGTAGAAAGCAAATAATGATGGGTGCTTTATTTGTGGTTAATCTACAGCTGCGGTCTATTCCGTATTGTACGGTGGTCTTATCCTAGACTACTCATATGGTGTTATGAGAATGGATGCACCTTATATGATGTGATCATATAGGACTGGGCCACAATCTATATGAATCTGTCACTAAGATCAGTTAGTTGAAAAGATTCATATATATCGACTAATGATGGCTATATATGGATGATCTAAATCTTGAGTGTCTTACTGACTCCTTGAGGTTAGATCGTGGTTTTTGATTTACCATTGGTGAGATCGGAATATCATTCTTGGTCAATATCTCCATATCTAGGAATCATGGTTTAGCTTGTGGCTAGGAAGGTATGACCACAATAGTGGAATCCACTCCTTCTTGAGAGAAGTAGATAAGTAGTTCCCTTAATGGTTGATTCGGGGCTTGAACGATTAAGAGCGCTCTCATTTTTCTGTAAAGGAATGAAGGATATAATCATTCAAGAGAATCAACGGTACTTAAAGAAAAAGATATAATTAGAGAGGTATAATAGACTTTATGACCTAGCTCTAATTATGAACTACTTGTGGAGGATCATACCATATGTAATAGCTATATCGATGGATACTAATATTTTAGTTTATGTAAAACATCTACAGTTACGAGAGTACAACCTTGGGTTTTTAGTGGAATAACTCCAAGTTTAATAATTGTGAAATATTAATTAAAGATTTTAATTAATTTTTTCTAAGTATTATTGGAGCTCAAAACTGTACGTCCATTAGGTCCTCTTGCTGGCCCTATATGATTGATAGTAACAAGACTCATGAAGAATTGGTCCAAGTAATTGTGTTACGAAAATAACTTAAAATATATTTTGGGAATTAATTAAATGATGTGATTATTTAATTAATATATCATTTAATTGTTGAATTAAATATTATTAAATAATATGATTATTTAATTGATATATTAATAATTAAGAATTATTAATTGTCATATGGAGGTTTCTGTTTCTAACCTTGACAAGAGCAACAAAATAATAAGTGATTATTTTTATTTAATCTAAATAGGTGAAAGGTTCAAACCCTAGTAAAAGTAATAATTAAAAATGGATTTGGAATCCTATTTTAATTTGGATTTACTAAACCCTAGGTTTCTAGTATATAAGATATACTTATCAGGAAAAAGACACTATTCGGAACCCTACAGAGAACAGATTTGGGCAGCAACTATAGAGGGAAAAGAAAAAAGATATACTTTTTCTCTCATACTAGGGTTGGCCGAATTCATCAAGGAGAAGCAAGGTGTTGTCTTCCAGTTCTCGTAAGCCTCCATTCAACCACTCCCGGAATCTGTGACGTGCCCACACACACAGTTGCTAGATCGCGGGACATAGATAAGAAGGCTTAGTGGTATTGGATCGAAAAGAAAATGAAGGAGTGTTCTTCAAAAGTATGAAAACAAATCTCTTCCTCATATTTGTGTATATACTAAAGGTCCCAAGAAGACAATAGAAATTTTTTGAAACCTATCGTTCTTAATTATATTGATTAGTTTCAAATAAAACTCTTTATTTTCCGCTGCGTGACTTACAATAGGTTAAGGGTAAGGAGGTAATTTTCTGAGATTATACCTTTTCTGGGCAAAATAGCGACCTTGGGTTGGGGTCGCTCTAGGGTCGCTTTTGCAACTTGTTGATATGGCTTGAACCCGAGAAGATAGCGACCTTGGCTAGGGTCGCTTTTGTGACTTGTTGATGAGGCTTGAACCCGAGAAGATAGCGATCTTAGGCGCGACCTTGGCTAGGGTCGCTTTTGCGTTTGGTAAAGAGGATTTTGAGCATTTTCTACTTCACCCCAACATCATCCAAGACCATTAAGCCCTAACTCTAAATTAAACTTGCACAACTTATTGAAAGGGTTAAAAACATGGTTTTACCCGAGAAATGAACCCAAAAAGCTAAAGAAATAAGGCTACACAGGGTGTAGAAATGAAGCAATCAAATACCCCTAAACAAATCTTTTGGTCGTCCCCGAGCAAAACCAAGACAAACAAATAAAATAAAATAAAAAAAGAAAGAAAAATAAAAGAAAAAGCCCATTTTCATGGGTGACATGATGGCACTTGGCATGTGCCATAAGCTTTTTAAACCCCTAGGTGATCCCTAGTGGACGAGTGAAGTCTAGTGAGGGTTTATAGAACGACACCCACAAACATCTTTCCTGCTGAGCCAACTAAAGACAGAGATGCAACAATGGGCGAACCGGAATGAAGGCACTTGCATGCTAAGACCCCTAAGAGAAAGCTTCAGAAGTGCAAGCTAAGGCGCTACAATAAGAGAGATTGTAATTCCATTCTTCTTAATGAACATAGCTTCAAAAGCATTGAACACAAGAGTCTTATGATAGCATTTCACCACGACTCTATACCTTTAAAGATCTCTCTCATATTACCACTCAGAACCTAGGCTCACTGAAAATATATATGTAGTTGGAAGTTAAGCACAAGAAATTTTCAAATTTTACACTCATATGACAAATTTTGAAAAACCAGTAATGTTTCAATGCAATTAGACCAAAAGAACAAATTTGAACATTAAGAAGAACAAGAGCAGAGCACCATTTGACACCTTCATCAACAAGCTAAGACCCTTCCTAAAGATCAGTTAGGATTTCTTTTAAGTTCAAGTGAGGTTATGGTGAATTGGAGGTGCAGAGGCTAGGTATGTATTGTATTGCATTGCGGGCTAGTTATCGATTATGCTTAAGATTCTATTTGGCATGTTCTTCACAATTATAGGGCCTAGACATGAATTATCAATTAGTCATTTTGTGCTAGTGAAGTTGCTTTACATTTTGGCAACTTTTATACTTTAGAGCTTAGAAGGCTTTTTGTATTGAAGCAAATAACGGTGTGTATAATATTAATCTAGAGGGGGATGAATAGATTATTTTCAATTTTACCCAAATTTTCGTTAATAGTCAATGTTTCGAAAATACCCCTAACTAGTCAAAATAATATCACAAGTGTAATATGTGCGGAATTTAAAGAACACGTGATATTTACGGGGAAACCCTTTTAGGAAAAACCACGGGTTGTTATGTGAGCCACACACAAATCTTGAATCCACTAAATGTGTTAAAGATTACAACCTAATCCCAGAAGTAATCACACACCTACCTAATCTCGGTATAAGTGGACCTAGTCCAATTGCTTGCGATCTAAGCAACCTACTCTCGGAAGCTACACACAAGACTTACTTCTCAATGAAGAGATAAAATGGCCTAAGTGAATATATGATGATGTTCAATGAACAAACAAGGCTAGGGAACCTTAGATGCTTATCTAGGATGATGAATATGCAATAAAAAGCAATCTTAAATATCAATAGCTAAATGACATGTCAAATAGCTTAGCAATCAAGATTAAACACAACCTAGAAGGCTATCACAATATAACACTCAATCATTTCATAACAAACAATCTCTATCTTGTATCTAGCATGTGTTCTAAAAACATACAAGTGAATAAAGAGAAGAATTGTTAAGAAAGACACTAAAATTAGATGAAGTTAGCGAGATTCTTACCAAGCAAGATGTGATGATGTAAAACCATGCATGGATGCACTCTATGTGAGCATAGATGATGCAATATGAAGTTTGATGCAAAAAGGAAATGCTTTGAGTAATTAAAGGTGAGTTATTGAGGATTTTTGGCTCTTAAAAAGTGTTCTAAGAGAAAAATATGCTTTTGGAACTCTTGGGGACAACGTAAAATGAAAGTGGTATATTTATAGGCTCCCAACAAAACTGCAGCGTTTTGGTCGTTCACGCTCAGACAGACTGCCACGGTCGTCGACTGCCGCAGTTGGTTAACCACGGCATAGAGAAAGTATCTCTGTTGCTTGTGTGCCGCGGTTGATCCAACCGCGGCACTTCAACTGTGGCAAAGAAGGGACATCTCTGTTGCTAGCATGCCATGGTTATCCAACTGCGGCACTACAACCGCAGCAAAAAAGGTCAATGCCTTCTCATGCAGCTTCTCACACATAGATCATGCAATAGGTGCATGTGTGTGAGAATGCATCATAATGACTAACATGTTATGACATTTAACTAGCAAGATGCAAACAATTAAACATGCAAGAAGAGAGATTAATGAACATTAATGCACACAATGTAAACACACACAACATACAAGAAAAGACATATGCATGGGTTGTGTGTGTGTGTGCAACTATCTCTTCAAAGCAAGTAAGCACTTAGAAATTTACCTTTGAAGTGCTTGATCTCTTGAGGTCTTGAAAGGAAATTTGAGCTTGAATCTCAATCATCTAAACTACCCTTACATTCAAACCCCAATATGTGTTTTGTCCACGAAATAAACCAATCAAAATATGAGAATCCTTACATGTGTTATTCTTTTTCTTTTAGCACTTTTTTTTTTTAATTTTTAATTTTTACAATTTGAGCCTTTTTCTTTGCATAATTTACACATTTAGCTTGAGTACACGCTACTTTTACAATTTTGATTTTCTTGACTTCATTTCACTATGATATCAAGCCATAATTGTAGCAAAGGGGGTGGTCTAGAGTTTAGGTAAATGTGGTGAAGTGTATGATATGGGAGGATATAGTGATGAGGCTTAGTGTGTAGGTCAACAAAGATAGGACATTCAAGCACAAACACAAGGCAAGAGACTTGTTTGGGACATTTGAAGTGACTAACATACATAGCCTACGTCATCTCTAAAGGAACGGGTCAAGCAAGCAAGCAAACAAAGGCGAAGACTATGGTGATGCTCTTTAGATAGCGCTCTTTAATGCCCAAAGTATGGAGTGAGGTCCTTTTTGTTTATGCTTAATTATCTAAAAGAAGAGTGTTTAAGATATGACAATAAAGATTTACACTTATAAGGTATATAGGCTTTGGCCTTACATGGGTATTCTTCACTAATGACCTAGACATCTTAAGCGCGATACCCATTCATTAAGGCACCCTAGAGTTGGTAAGGTGCGTGCAAGCAATGTGGTGTAGCTTTAATTAGCACAACCTTTGCCTAGACTCAAGGGGACAACACATGCCAAAAAAATACCTCTAAATGCACAACCCAAAAACATCTCATTAAGAAAGATAATGCTCCAAAATTTTGGCTCGAAGCAGGAGAACGGACAAAAATCGACTCTACAATCACAATCATGCAGAATATTTTTTTTTAATTTTCATTTTTTTTTCTTTTATGGATAAATTCAAAGACGATCATGCAAAGAAAAATAAAATGACACAAATAAAATGACACAAGATGGTTATTGGATGGCCGCATCCCTAAACTTAAACGAAACATTTTCCACAATGTTTGCACAAAAGCGGATTGGACAAAATAAGCTTAGAAACTGGAGGGAGGCCAAACACAACCCTATACAAGCATGATGCAAACCTAAAAACTAGGAACAATGCAACACCGCACACTTAATCTAGACAAGAATTTATAAAGAAAGAAATAAAAAGAAAGAAATGAAAGTCAAACACAATTAATAATCCTAAGCAAGCAAATATGTCCACAAAGGCAGTAAAAGAGTACCAGAGTAAAAGGAAAAAGAAAGCAACAAAACCAAATGAAAGTTTTTCTAAAAGTAGCAAATAAAATAAACTAAAGCAATTTCGGGTGGCCGATCTCTATGGTTCCTGATGGGGCATGGTGGGATCCAGAGGTACCTACCGGGAACTGCTTCCTCTTCCGCTGGTCGTACGTCTAAAGGTTCTTTGGTATGTAAAGGGGATCTCGATGCCCTCATTGACCATTCCTCTCTGAAAGGCATCCAACCTCTGATTGACGCTCGTGAATTCTCCCATGTAAGCTTGGTGGTTGATGTCCATCTACAAGCTCATCCTCTGAATGGTTTTTAAAATCTGAGCCATCACCGGTTCCTAACTAGCTGTGTTTGTATCTAGGTCACCCTCAAGATTCTGCTCATTGTAATTTGCATCATCTTGATCATCATCAGGAAAGTTATTTGAATTCACACCCTCTTCGTCCATGGGAGGCCCAAGTGGCATGAGTCCTCTAGGCCTAGCAAGTTCATTGTAGGACTTTTTATCCACGTTTGAGGTTGGATGAAACATTTCACATGCTCCCCCGCGTATAGGAATTCTGGCCTCACCGCAAAAATGGGTTATCAAACAGGGAAAGGGCAATGGCTCTTTTGTTGAATTCCCACCCTTGACGAGATGTTTTACTATGATATGGCCTATGTCCATGTGAATTCCATTCCTTGCACAAAATAAGTAGTGTGTGGCATCAAAGCTTAGATCAGAGCAGTGGGTTTTAGGCGCCAAGGAGTAATCGAAGAACAAACAACAGAAGGCAGCGTCTAACTTTAATTGATTGAGCAATAAGTGATAGTGATAATCATTCAAAGCTTGGTCACCATCCATTATTAAGACGGCAACTAACTGGCCATTGAATGGTTCAAAAAGCTCATGGTTAGGGAGGCCATCAACTAAACTGCTGAGGTCCTATGAAGTGCCAAACCGTTGGTTGATTCTGGAAGCTGTAATCAGGACTTCTCTCTCTTGAACCATGACTCGCCCCCTTGAGGTAATCGATGTGGGGTCATAGCATAGTAAAATTCCCTTACCAAGTCTAGTGCCACCATGTTCGGGGTTCTAAAAAAACCTTCCAAGCCCATTGGTTTCACTGTTTATGAAATAAAAGTAGACCCAAAAACATTCAAGTCAATGCCCTTTTCCACCCAAATCCTCCTATTTCTAAACAATTCCCATATTTCCGAGTCATGAGGATTTGGGGGCTCCGTGATCATTTCACCATTCCCATTTCCTGAGGGTCTTTTCTATCACCTCGATCTTCGCTATGTCTACTTCAATTCCTTGAGAGGATATTCTATGCCCTAACACAATCCCCTCATTGACCATAAAATGACATTTCTCCCAGTTGAGTACGAGATTGGTTTCTTCACATCTTTCAAGCATCTTCCCTAAGTTTTGTACACAACTATCAAATGATGACCCAAAAACGGAGAAGTCATCCATAAAGATCTCTATATAATGCTTCACCATGTCTAAAAAGATCACCATCATGCATCTTTGAAAGGTGGTCGGGGCATTGCAAAGCCCAAACGACATTCTTCTGTATGCGAAAGTTCCATAAAGACAAGTGAATGTTGTCTTCTCTTGATCCGCGGGGTCTATCTATATTTGATTGTACCTTGAGTACCCGTCCAAGAAACAGTAGTACTTGTGCCCCGCAAGTCTTTTCAACATTTGGTTTATAAAGGGTAGGGGAAGTGATCTTTTCTTGTGGCAGTGTTGAGCTTTCTGTAGTCAATACAAACTCTCCAACCTGGGATGGTTAGTGTCGGAATGACCTCGTTATACTTATTAGGCACCACTGTAATCTCTTCTTTCTTTAGCACCACTTGTATTGGACTGACTTAAAAACCGTATGAAATTGGGTATATAATACCCGCATCTAGAAGTTTTAGAACCTCGGCTCTAACTACTTATTGCATATTTGGATTCAATCTTCTTTGGTGATCCACCGTTGGTTTGAATTCTTCCTCCATCAATATTTTGTGCATGAAAATCAAAGGGCTCAATCCTTTAATATCGGAGATAGACCAACCAATGACTTTCTTATGTTTTCTTAGAACCCTCAACAATTTTTCTACTTCAAGCTTTGATAAGGAGGCCAAAATTATCACCAGAAGTGATAATGACTCACCAATGAAGGCCTATCTCAAGTAGTCTGGTAGTTGCTTCAATTCAAGCTTATGAGGTTTTTCAATAGACGTGGGTAGCCTAGACTTCCCCTCTCCTAACTCCTCGAACCTCCTTCTTCCTCTAAAACTCTTCAAAGGTTGGGAATTTAAGTCTAGGGTATATTCCACAACTTCCTCATCTTCATCCTCCTTGGAGGCTCCATGAACTATACAAGCCTCCAATGGTTCCCTAGGAATTTCTTTTCTAACAAAATCTTCAACTAACGGCTCTACAACCTTAATCATCAAACACCTATCTACTTCCATTGGTCTTTTGCCTGCCTTTGACAGGTCAAACACTATGTGTTCGTCACCTACCCTTACTACCATCTTGTCCTCCTTCACATCTATCAAAGCCTACTGTCTTCAAGAAAGGTCTACCTAGAAGCAAAGGTATTTCCACATCTTCTTCCATCTCAAGTATCAAAAAATCCATAGGAAAGTACAAACTCTCTACCTTTACCAAGACGTCTTCCATGACTCCCTTCTAGTATTTGACTGGCCTATCAGCTAGTTGTAGGGTAACATAGATATGCTTCACTTCCCCAACTTCCAACTTCTGAAAAATTGAATATGGCATTAAATTAATGCTTGCTGCGGAGTCGATCAACGTCTTTCCAAACTCCGTTGTGCCTATAATGCATGAGATGGTGAATTTCCTGGGATCCTTTAGCTTAGGTGGGAGTTTGTTTTTCAAGATCACACTACTCTATTCCGTTAAGGCGATCGTCTCATGTTCTTCTAGCCTCTTTTTATTGGAGAGCAACTCCTTAAGGAATCTCGTATGGGTAGGCATTTGAGAAAGTGCTTCGGCAAATGGGATGTTGATGTGAAGCTTCTTAAATATCTCCAAGAACTTGAAGAAATTGTGAGCATCCTTGTGTTTCTTTAACCTTTGCGAGTAGGGTATGGGAGGAACGTAGGCCTTGACTTGGGGTTGTGGAGGAGGATCATGTGATATGGTAAGCACTTTATCATGGCTAGAACTCTTCTTTTCTTCTATAACTTCTTCTTCGACAACAACTTCTTTTCCCTTTCCAAAATCTTTCAGCAATTCAACCTCTCTTCCACTTTTCAATGCAATGGCCTTGCATTGTTCCTTAGGGTTAATCACCGTGTTGCTTAGTAAAGACCCTCGTTGTCTTCCTTGTTGTCCCCTAACTAGTTGACCGACTTGTATTTCCAAGTTTTGGATTGAGGCTTGAGAATGTTTGATTGAACCAACGTTCGTACGATTTTGGCTCATTTTCTTCTCTTTTTGCTTGATTCTTGGGCAATATCCCATGATTTAATAGTGTTAATTAAGTGTTTTCAGGTATTTCTAAAGTTTAGGGGCATTGGTGTAATATTGGTCCATTAGGTGTGAAACTGCAATTATTGAGGAAAGATTGAAGATATTGCAATTTTGAAAGACTACAGGAGGCTGTCCGTAATTCACCAGGCAAATCAGCAACAGCGCGTCACGTCACTTAGTGATGCTGTGCGTTTTGAGAGGTGGGCTTGAGCGTCTAAGCGAACCCCAGCCACCGTCTAAGCACACCCTAAAGATGAGTAGACCAAGCCTAGCCCAAACTTACAAGCCCAAAGTGAAGCTTGCCTTGCTGTAGCACCCCAACATACTGCTGAATTCACCCTATCTTCTCCTTCAGCCTTCAGCGACCAGGTCTATTTCGCCTGGCAATTTACAGAGAGTACTCCTCTGAGGGACTTAATGGTAATTTACCATGCAAGGGGCTGTTTTGGTAGTTGACCACCCGAGCCCTAATTTCAAATTCCTATAAATTCATCATATTTTTTCCCCTTGTAGACAACTCTTGACAATCAAGAAACCTCCTTCTTCCACCATTCCTAATCCCACCATTTCTTTTTTCCAATAAACACTTAGATTACTCCACCTAAATCACTCATCTCTTTCCATTTTCTCCACACCTTTCCTTTGTCACTTTCTATATGACTCCATCTATCTAGACACCTCCTCAACACCCAATCTTTGCAGTAGCCACAACAAGGAAGGTCAAGGGAGGATCAAGCCTACAAGAGAGACCCAAGAGTGATTTCTCTACATTTTAATTCCTTTTCTTGTTTGTGATTATGTGTAATTAAACCCCCATTTCAGAGGGATGATTTGAGATACTTTTGGACATTGAGTATTTATTAAAGCTTGAATATTATGTTTGCATAATTATAGTTCTATTTACTTTTTAATTAGATCTTGCACTTATGTGATTGATTGAGTATTGACACATATTGATTACAATATGTTGTAGGCTTATTTGTGATAAAATTGGTTAAGTTATTGACACACTTGATTAATTGTAGCACATAGTGAATAGGTTAGGTTGTTGGTAGGGATATCACCCCAATTTCCTAGGCATTTGATCGACATAAACCGATCCCACCTTGAACCCCTTTCCTTAATCGGTTAGGCATTTTGGTAGGAAGTTGTTTAGGCTTCGTAGTGACGGCCTAAACAACAGTTTTGAATGAGATCTGTCCTTGATTGTGTATATTGTATGTTAATGAAGCCATAATGAATTCTTCAATAGTCCATTAGCTACTCTATAATTTCCCTACAATTCCTATTAATTGTTTAAGTCATTCTCTTTTCTAGGTTGTTGATATTGGATTCCTATCTCTATTCATTTTCTCTTTACATTTTGTTAATTTTAATTTACATGTATGTTTGGTGGTTTCTCAAACCACACACTATCAAACTACCATGATTTACTTTCTTACACACTAGTTAGACTAACTTAGATTAGATTACAAATTGATTAATCTAACCTAATCCCTGTGGAATGAATCCATAACTTATCGCTTTACTAGTTTTCAAAACTTAAAGCATATTGCGTAAGAATTTATTTATAAACATCTTTTGATAATTCGCAATTTGGTAACGACACAAAAAGTTTGTCATCAATGTTGAGCAACTTGGTCAATCTTCGTGTCAAGCTTTCTCAAGGCTAAGTCTTAGGTCTCCATTCTAGTGTCCAACTTGCCCATATATTTGGAGAAGAGGTCCTCTAGGTTAGACTTTCTCTCCACTTGATTATTTAGGAGTTGGTTAGAGTAGTTTTGTTGTTGTGGTTGTGGAATCCATAGGGTTGTCTCTAGTTGAGGTTTTATTGTTGTTGTTGGGGTTGATTTTCTTTCCATGAAAAGTTGGGGTGGTTTCTCCACCCCGGGTTGTAAGTGTTTGAAAAAAGGGTTGTTTTGGGATTTTGGTTGGCATTTTAGTGGTTGATGGGATTTTTGTAGTTCCGGTTGTAGTTTACAAAGGAGACTTGTTCTGATGAACCCGAAGCAAACGGGTTTCCAACTTGACAGTCCATGCTAGAGTTGAATACAATAGACAGGCCTTTCAGAATATGGAAATAGCCTCTGATATCAAAAATATGATTCACATGCTGCAGACTCCCATAATCCTCTATACTGTTAACCCAGCCAACAGCCTTCATAGAGTAACTAACAATCTGAATATTCCTATCTAACAAGCATGTCTTTGTAGCACACACCTCATAGGCCTTCAAAATTGCAAGAAGTTCAGCTGTGTTCGAATTTTGAATGCCAATCGCTATAGAAAACTGATATAAAATCGATCCCACAAAATTCCTCAAAATGCCACCAATACCAGCAGGACTGGGTTTTCCTCTAACTGACCCATCGACGTTAAACTTTAGAGCGGTTCCTTCAGGCAGTTTCCATCTCTCATCCTCAGCCTTCTTTGGGGGGTTATTGAACACACAACTTTACCTTATGTTAAGCATCATGATTGTAACAGGGATTTTGTTACCACGACTATAATACTTATACCACCAAGCCACTCGAAATTTCACATCATCCACCTCCTTATGAATCATAGCCTCCTGACCTCTGAAAATCATATTGTTCATTACCTCCCAAATTGTCCATATCACAGCAAAGAACAAAATGGACCAAGCCTTCTTGTACTTATTTGCAGGGCACAATCGCAACCAGCCATCCATTCAATGAATAAAATACAAGTTAGAGCACCAACTCACCTCCCAGCAGGCAATGTAGTGACTCCAAACTCTGCACGACCACTGACAATGAACAAACAAGTGATTCTCGTTACCATTGGATTCCTCCTCCGCGTTTGGCAAATTGGGGCCCTTTATTGCGCTACCATCACTACCAGCTGCTGCGTCAACACCTCAACCTGTTGCCATAATTATATAATCTCATCAAGTTCATAGACTTCATCCAGTGGGTTCTAGGGTGGGTTCGATACATTTGGACATCTTATTGGCGACATGACGATGGAACTTGACCTTGCTCTGATACCAACCTGATGTAGAAGGAAGTGTATGATTATGAAAATACTGACACAAACCAAACAACAAGTTGTTCAAAACCTATTGTTTCTGTAAAATGCCAAGAAAAGAACGATAATATGAGTGAAACTCAAATAATTTTTATTCACCAAAAGTCTAATTCTCCAAACCCTAATACAATCTACTGAAATAAAGGGAAGAAAAAAAATACCTTAATCCACAAGGATTCGATATCTCCTAGAGACCTAAAAGTACTAAATGAAATTGGGAAAGAATCCCGAACCAAAATGCTAAAAACAAGTCCTAACGAAAACAGGAAAGAAACACCTAAGTTGCGTAAGAAACTAAAAGTCTTCGAACAACAAACTAAACGGCCAAATTTGGGCCTTCTGTGATACGTTACGGAAGACATGTACCAAAACCTTAGTAGGGCTCGTCTTGGACTTTCTGAAAAAATATTATAATAGCTATTATGAGCCCGTATACCCATTTTAGAAGCCCGTAAAGTTCAGCCTCATTTTGGGTGCTCTACATGACCCAGATACAAATTTGCCACTCGTTCCGCATCATCCATTGAGATCGTTAGCCTCTATTGTTGAGTTTTGAAGAAGTCGGCGACCTCCTCCCATTAAAATGAATAGGAGGAGGTCCTATCCTCCTCCCTTTAATCAGGAGGAGGCTGACTGGCCTCCTCCTATCAAAGCCTAGAGAGGAGACGGCGCCATTGCCGCCTCCTCCTAGGTTGATTTAGGGTTACAATTAATAAAATTAGGATTTTATCAATAGGGTATTTTGATAATAATTAAATTATATGTGGTTATTTTAGAAATTTAATATCAACTTGTTCATTATGTCTCTAACAATTAAGTGAAATTTCAGAAATTTTGGCTTGACATTTCCACTTAATTTAAGATTTAAATTTTTTTTAAAAAAATTATATTAAATCACTTAGTTCAATTAAGATATAAGTTGTAAATTTGTAATAAACAAACATCCCATTAGTCACAACTCGATCCTACGAAAAGATATGAGATAAAACAAGGAATGAATGTTAGAATCTCATGTGCTACATTAAACTGCAGAGAGCTTGAGTGCAAAGGGAATTTTTTAATGAAAGAATATCATTTACGGCCATATATAATAGTGAATATCCACAGGCAGCAATTAGCAAAAGAATTACAACACTTGTATATACTTATTATACAATTTATTTTTGAAAAACAAAGTTACACCTTAGATACCGGAATAGTACGTAGAGAAAAATACTTTAAAATGAAAAGAGAAAAAGAGAACGCAAAAGGGGCTTATGATCATCAGATAGACCTGGCAAGGTTTCGGTTCCAACCGTGGAACCGGACCGAAACCGAAACGGGAAAAACCGGAACCGGAATTGGTTTTCCGATTTCGGTTCAAGAACCGTAACCGTAACCGGAACCGGGGGAGGCAAGACCCATAACCCTTGTCCAAACAATTATGTGTCCCATTCCCTTCTCCTCCTTTTTATATAGGTTAAACATCTCATTTACTTCTCTATTTTTCCAATGTGCGATGTGGGATGTGGGATGTGGGATGAAGGATAAGAAGTCATATTATGTATTTTTAACAAATATTTCAATTATTTCTTTTTGTGTTAGTTTCGAATTATACCACAATATGGAATATTGTAATAGTTCAAAAAAAAAAAAAATTAATGATTCCAATAGGTTATTAATATATGAAATCAGTTAATAATGTATCAAAAAAAAAAAAAAAATCAGTTAATGACTTCTTTTTATCCCACATCCCATATTGGAAAAATAGAAAAGTGAATGAGATGTCTAACCTATAAAAAAAGGAGGAGAAGGGAATGAAAAACATAATTACTTGGACAAAGGTTATGGGCCATAGCTCAATACTCTACAATGTTCTTTCTAACATTTTATTTTTTTATAAATAAAATGTTATATTTTGTAAAAAAACAAAAATTAAAAAAAAAAAAAAATTTTGGCCGGTTCAGAAGCGCCGGTTCGGTCGGAACCGGAACCGGAACCGGAACCGCCCTAGGCCGATTCTGGTTCCGGTTCCACCCAAACCGAGAACCGGAACCGCCGGTTCGGAACCGGAACCGGAACCGAACCGGAACCTTACCACCTTTATCATCAGATAACGACAGAAACACCCATGACTTTAGGCAAATCGATAAATGAATTCGATATGTTTGATAAGCATAAAAATGGGTCATTTAACCAATTCATTGAATTGTAATCAAAGAGAACTCCAACAAGGCAACGATATAAACATTTACACTTATAAGAAACTAACTAATTATAATGAAGCAAAAACTTAGTTCTCTTGCATTCAAAATTTAGCTTAAAAGTTAAAATCTGCTATTATACTCTTTCTTGCTATTTGAATATTCATCACTTGATAATTTTGGTCCCCAAAAATGAGTCAACTTTCCATTGATCTTCTACAACAATTTGCACACTGAGTTTTATTTTTTTTATCAAATCTTACAAAACTTAAAGCATAAAATAATGGAGGTGGAGTCATGAGAAAGAGAAAGATCCCACCAACATTACTATATATATATAATCAACAGATAAAATGCATGGAGCTGTGCTAAAGCATAAACAGTGTAAGGACATGAATATGATAAGAGACCATATGCATGTTTTCTGCAACAATTGTCAGCAATGGAAAGACACAAACATATGACGTATACCATATAATTTTTTATTCACATTTTTAAGAGACAAATATAATGAATGTTTTGTATTTAAAAATTTGGTGCGAAACAAAATTGTGATTTGAAATTTAAATTAAAGAAACTTTCATTCATATTTTAAAACTCAATATTTTTTTTCTCTAATACTACATATTAAAACTAGGAGTAATGATAAGCTTTCCAAAAAGAATTTGCCCAAATTCTTTTACAAGTGATGTCGTATGTGAATTGTCAACATCAATAATGCTAAACATCCCATCTACAATCCAACTATTTCCATCCCAACACATGTGGCAGCTGAGATATCACTTGGTGAGTGGATACACATTAATTGTTACTTATCTCTCTTACCTATGTATTCACTCACCAATTAATGTTTGTCCACTCACTAAGTGACACTTCAGCTGCCACATGTGTTAGGATGGAAATAGTGGGATTGTAGGTGGGATGTGTAGTATTACTGTTGTCAACATTCATGTTGACAATTACATATTGACAATTCACATGCCACATCATTTGAAATGAATTTAGACAAATTTTTTGGAAAACCTAGCGCTAATGTAAAACTAAATAGATCGATAAGATATTAAGATGAACCACACTATATGATGATACTGTGAGCTAATAAATCCATTGTATTGACATGACTCAAAGACTTTTAACTGTTGGGTTGTGAAGTCTGAATCAAAATATTGCGTCTCTGAAGTCTGAACAAAATTTTATAAGAACATCTCCAATGCAAAAGTGGCTTGCATATCAATAATCGTTGACATAACAACAATATCAAGAGACTTACTTTCTATGCGGCATAAAAATAGATTTGATAATCAACAAAAAAAAAATAGCTGTGCAATAAACTGTCTGAAGTAGACGGTCACATTGACAATGTCTAATATTTCCTTTTTTGCCATGTCAACTTGAGGTCGAATATGCACGTTTGCATTGGAGAAAGATTTATTAACAGAATGTCTATTAATCCTATTTTGCATCTTTTTTTTTTTTACAAGCCACTTTTACATTGAAGATGCTCTAAGTATTATGTCTTATTCATGAATAGTTTCCTTTTCATTTAGGAGTGACAGGTTTTACTGTGTGTTTTAGTATTTAATCCATTGTATTCTTAGGGTTTTAGAGAGAGAGAGTGTGAGTTTCACCATTGTAAACAACAATTGAGTGTTGGAGTGATTCGTAGATGTAAGCTTATGCTGAATTACATAAAATCTCATCTCTCTTTGTTATTTTTTATTTATTTTTGTGTGTGATTGTTTGATTGTCTTTGGTTTACATATTCTATAACACTGACAGCAGTAGAATAGTGATTTTTCTTGTAGCTTTTAATTTTACTTCATGGTATATTGGGCAAATTGCTAGGTTGCGGAAATTAAATAGAGTTTACTTGGAATTTTTTTATTGCGACGAGCAAAAGGTGAGACGGATACTCGATGTGATATGCAAAACCTCATATGCAGCCATCTCACTTTCATTGGCTCTCCAATCATCAGACAAGATTACCGACACCCATTACAAAAGGAAAAAGCAACCATTGTTTCATGCCTTGGAATAATACAAAACGCTCCATAAAACAACATAATTTAATCACAAATTTGTTTGCCAAATCATTGTCCATCTTAAACCAACCTTTTTATGACTACTGGTAATAATATCTAGGACAGATGTTGTTTCATATAGAATAGTTTCAGAGCTTTTTTCGATTATGATACGTATAGCTCATTCCACTACATAGCCGTCCAAAAAAGCTAGATTAGGTAGGGCTAATTAACCTGATATATTTAGGGTTTTCTTTTTAAGTTGACCTCTAACAGTATCTCTAATTTGCATTTTTTGTTGTATAAATCTAGGGTTTTCCTCACATTTTATCATCAACTTGAGAAAGCTTTCATAATTTCTGCACAGTCCTTTACAATCCATAAAATGGATATGAACCTAACCTTAAAGGAGACTATAACGTTGAAACCATGTCAACAGTCTGATAGAAAAACTGTCGAGCTTTCCGGCCTTGACAGGGTATCTCCTGCCATTCTCTACACCATCTTCTTCTATAAGTCTCAGCAGCTGAAAAATGAAGCTGAAAACCATGTGGAGAGAGCCAAGAAATCTCTTCAAAAGGTGTTAATTTCTTGGTACCCGGCCGCGGGGAGGTTTAAATTCAATGAGACTACAGGGAAGTTGGAGATAGACTGCAACGATGAAGGAGTCATATTCGTAAGTGCTGTGACTGGTTCAAAACTTGAAGAGCTTGCTTGTTTGCATGAATACAAACCTTGCTATGAAAAGCTGGTTCCTAAGCTACCTCAAGCCAATCATATATCAGAAAATCCTCTCGTTGTTGTGCAGGTTTGGATTTCATTTTCATCATGAAAAAAAAAAAAAAACCCTAGATTTGAATACTCTTTCTAATTACTTTACCTGAATTCTAATTTCTAGATTTAAACTTTCATCAAATTAATATGAACATTAGTCTAGGTAAGTCATTGTTGGTCATGAAGGTTTTGGTTAACTCTAATTACTTTATGAAAGTAATATTGCAGTTTTCTTTTTCAGATTCTACTGCTGCCATAAATAAATAAATTCATAAGAGAAAGTTGCCCTTGTGACTTGTGATCGTTTAGGTGCAACTGAAGAAATTTTCACTTAAGTTTCTTTCAGTTGTTTTATCATCTAAGTTGGTGGCAGCATATATCTCTGTTTTTTCATGAATAGTAAAACCCTAACCCTAGCTAGGTACATGCCTTATATTTCAATCACTTCACCTATATATGCTAGCAACAGGGTTACATACATCTCGTTTTGCTTGATTGAAGTAAGGTTGCACTAGATAAGAGTAAAAAGATTAAAAATGATCAAATAAGTACTGATGGGCTAATAATTGGATCACCATCATTGCTTATATTACACTCAAAAAAAAGATAGATTATCCCACTAAAACATCATAACCATTGATGGTGCTGCAACTTTCATGAATGAATAATTGTTTATACACCAGGTGAGGACGAAAAGAAGAAAAATAAAAAATCTAGATACACTTGAAAGGGAGAGACTAGAGGACAGCCACGTAAAGCTCATAATTTTTATTTTTTATTTTTTATTTTTTATTATCTTTATCTTTATTTTTATCTTTTTTTGTAGCTCATAATTTAACACAAACTTTTTTTCATCCAATTTCTACTCAAAAGGTGAAGCGTTTTCCATCTAATATTACCTTCCAAATTCTTGTTGAAAGCAAAATTAGTTTCAATATGCATAGTAAGGCTAGGTGTAGCAATTTATTACTTCTTTTAATAAATTTCATTAGTACCGTGAGGTTTAGTAGCAGAATGTCAAGAGAGGCCTTACACTGAATATGTCTGCAGATTACAATGTTCTCTTGTGGGGGAATTTCAATTGGTTTTGGTGGTAGCCATGCGTTGTTCGATGGCATCGGCGCATTCAACTTTCTGGCATCTTGGGCTCACATATCAAGTGGGAAAGATGACTCTGATCTTACATTGCCAAACCATTCAAGGGGTGCTCTTTTGCATGCAATTTATTCTCCTAATTCATCAAGACCTTCAACAACTTCATCAATATATGAACAAGAGCACATCACAGCTATCCAAGATCTCTACGGCATACCAATGCAAGCCATGGCCTCTGATGACCAATGCTGGGAAACCGCGCTATCAAGATTTGGCCAGATCGACCCTCAAGGTGGGCTTGTTCTTGTTACACTGAGCATGAAGAAGGAAGCTATAGAGACTTGGAAAGGAGTAGCGATTAAACAGGGAAAACTCTCTAAGTGCTCTACCTTTGATATTTTATGCGCACATGTGTGGAAGGTAACATTTTTAATTATAGTTGTATGTATTGGTTCTCGCGTGCATAAATAATTACAACAATCTTTCTAACTTAAATGTAGCTGGACTCTTAGGACCACTATAACTCCACAAGTCTTTGGAGTACAATTTAGTTTTTAAAAAATGAATGTTTATTATCTTATGATAACGAACTTGGTTTACTAACATTCAAATTTAAATTCAATAATGTCAAGGCGATTTGCTTTTCTTGTAAACAAATTGTAAAAATGGATTGATGATTTCGAGCATATCAATTGAGGATCACACGCGAGGTGGGAATTGATTCAGAGGACATATATGAAAAGACAAAATCACTTATACAAAGACAATTCCGATTTTTTTTCATTTATTTCATCTTCTTGTATTTATATGTTAGAGTAATTAGTTTAAATACTATTAGTTGAGCCATTACTTTACAGTTTAAATTTTTGAATCTAATCATATCTAATATGATATCAGGTCATATTTGATCTAGTAGTCGTCAATTTAATTTAATATATCTTGATTTTATCCAAGATATTATAATTGGTAATACTTATACTTTTCTTATATTAATGAATTTTGAATTATCAAAACATATTATAGCATGCATATATAACATCTCTTGGCTCAGCTAAAGACAAAATATAATTTTAATGTTCTTAATTAATCACAATATCACATGTACATGCATAGTCTACTCAAACATCTTATCATAGTGATCGTTGTTGTGGAGATCTTGTACTAACAACTCGACATAGTGTTTATACAGGCAAGAGTTATGGCACTTAAGCTACATCCAAATACCAATATATGTCTACAATTCCCAGTGGATTCCCGGAGCAGGCTCCGACCCCCACTAGGTGAAAACTTCAGCGGCAATGCCTTTGTTCTTGCCTCGGTGTCATGTTTGGTGAAAGATCTACTAGAAGAGCCTCTTCATTGCACAATTCAAAGAATTCAATCTGCGAAGAATGTGATCACCAACGAATATATTAAATTATACGCGAAGGCTCTTGAGTCCCCGGATAAGTTTTTCCCCTCTATGCGAGAATTGACAATCATAACGGATTGGTTGAGGTTTCCCTTCCATGCCCTTGATTTTGGATGGGCAAAAGTTTCCAGTGCAGCTCTTTTAGCAACTCCTGTGCCAGAAACAGCTTTTCTGATGTTAAATCTGGAAGAATCTGGAGGATTTCTTGTTCGAATTGGTATCGAAAAACAACATGCGGACGATCTTATCAACAACTTCAATAACTTAAACTACATATCAATTGGCAGCTCTTCCTCCTCTGATTGATATCATGGTTACGTTCATGGATATATATCCTCTAGTAATTAAGTCTGCACTTTATATATATTTTCTTGTGATGATGGCCTTCCGTTTGATTTCATAAGTTGTTATAGAATGAAATAACTTTAATGGAATTGTGTTTGTGTGATGTTGTAATTGTAATTGGTTGATTTTGGGCTTGTTTTCTAGGGATCTATCGAAGTGTGACATATGTCAATGACTATATTAGTGTGTGCAAATGTTTTTTGCGTGAAAATATATACTGTCCATGTAAATGTGATATAATATAATTGTTATATACAAACCTTATGACCATGTAAATTTATGTGATTATTGTTGTTTGTAAATCAAAAATAATTCTAGCTCGAATCTGGAAGAAACAGAAAGTAATAAACCAATAAACAACAGGTCAGTAAACAGTTTAAAGAAATCGAGGCCCGTGTTTCACACGGTATCCTTAAGCCAATTTTGCCAATTAACACCCTATGTGTATAATGATTATCTCCCAGGATACAATGATTTAACAGTGGCCGTGCAAAGTACAATCTACTCTCAGCGAACTCAAATAAAGTTTAAACTTACCAAGAATTCAGAAAAAGAAGAAAGAATATTTTTGCTCTATATTTCGTGATTATGAGAGAATGAGTCTTTGAAGAGAAGACTAGGGTTTTTATAAAAAAACCGAATCAAGAGGATTGATATGGAAATACTTGAAAATCACGTTTTTAATGAATAAGGATATTAATTAAGAATCAATCTTCAAGAGATTTAATCATAATTAAACACTGGTTCTATTTTCTTATTGATCAAGTATCAGAATCCAAAACGGAAATTAATTCTTTCCTTATCATTAAAATGTCTAACTTAGGGAAAAAGGAAATTTAAAATAGTAGCAAAAGGTCGGTTGTGCAGTCATGGTCCAATTGGTGTACATAGGATGCGCCCACACACGAGTCGTCCAAACAAAGGTTCAAGGTCTGTGATTTGCAGCCCCCCGTGTGTGAGAGAAAGCCTCTATGCTTCACACATGTGTTAAGCTACTATTACACATTCACTTATATTTTCCCTAACCAATAGGGATTCACATTTCTTTCCCTACACAATGGGTTTACTTTTAGATTCAATTTCTCATTCACTTATTTATCATTTTAGGAGTTTGAGTATACCAATTCGATGCTCTCACAGAGGAGAATTCAAATATACTTTGATCTTCCATTTTCATGAAATCGATCATACTCAAATAACACTCTCAAAATGCGCGTTTATCACAAAATTTTCCAACAATCCCTCACATTAATGAAATTGACTTAGGAGACACGATAAATGACTTATGATAAGTTCAAATGGTCGAAACCGGCATAGGATAGGTAGGTGCTAACCTTTGAACCTTCCCTCGTAAATGTATGTTTACTTTACTAGTTGATAAGTAGATATGATATCTTTGAACTGTTTTATCGTTTATGTAAACGATAGCACACCTTACACAAGTATCTTCTAAACCCAACTTGGTTCTCATTGTTATGTTCGTTTTGGCCATGAACATGTGTCTGGTTCTATGAGAGTCGCTGGAGAATATAGCCCTTCATTATTCTCTTTTAGAATCGACCACACTTCCCTCTCACATAGATGATTTCTTAATTAAGAGTAACCTGCAATACTCTACTCAAATTTTCATTGCTTGGAATTTCGCCGCATAAGAATCAATAAAAACAGAGTTTAACATTTTCCCTACGGGCATCGCTGTTTCATCATAGGAATGGACATGAGGGTAACCACCACGGTGATCCAACTAGGTCTTACAACTTGGTTGTCTCATTGAACCTAGATATTGGGATCTCCAGCCAACTAGGTTGAGTTTCCATTGTATCGACTTATTAATTGTTAGGCTTTAGTCTCATTCCCCTCGATAATGTCTTAACTAATTCTTTATTTAACCCTTTTCATTAACGGATCTGCAATGTTATCTTTGACTTTACGTAGTCAATAGAGATAACTATAGTTAAGAGTAGTTGTGTAATGGTATTATGTCTTCGACGTATATGTCTAAACTTCCCATTATACATGTTGCTATATGCTCTTCCTATTGCGGATTAACCATCACAGTAGATACAAATCGTTGGCACAAGCTTTGTCCATCTTGGAATATCCTCTAAGAACTGGCATAGTCATTCAGTCTCCTCACCACATTTATCTAAAGCAATAAACTTAGATTCCATAGTGGATCTGGATATACATGTCTATTTGGAGGATTTCTGGGATATAACTGCGCTTCCTAGTGTCAACACATACCCACTAGTAGATTTTGAATCTTTCATATCAGATATCCAGTTTGCATAAGTGTACCCTTCTAGAGCAACATGATATCTGGTATAATGCAGCCCATAATTATGAGTGAATTGTAAGTACCTCAGTACTTTTACTATTCCTTTCTAATGATCAGTGCCTGGATTACTCGTGTATCTACTTAATTTGCTGACTTCATTAGCTATATCTGGTCTTGTACAACTTGTTAAGTAAATCAGACTTCTTATCCCTCTAGAATATTCTAGTTGAGAGATGCTCTCACATTTATTCTTGGACAGATGTAGATTTGTATCTATTGGTGTTCTGGATACTCCATAATCATTTTTTTTTTTGAATTTGTCATGAATTATGTCAATATAGTTTGACTGACTTAGAATAAGTCTGTTCGATATCCTTGAGATTTTCATTCCCAACATTACATCAATTGGTCCCATATTTTTCATATCAAACCTTGATTTTAACATATATTTGGTAGATTTGATCATTTTATCATCACTACCAACAATAAGAATGTCATCAACGTAAAGACACAAAATGACAGAGTCATTTCCTATGTCCTTGACATAAACATATTTGTCACATTCGTTGATTTTTTTTAAACCATTTGATATCATAACATTATCAAATTTCTCATGCCATTGTTTTAGTGCTTGTTTCAAACCATATAAAGACTTTCTTTCATTGCCTTGGAGCAGAAAAACCCTTAGGTTGTTTCATATAAATCTCTTCATCTAGATCTCTATTTAAGAAAGATGTTTTCACATCCATTTGATGTACTTTAAGATTTCATAATGCCGCGATTGCAAGTATCATCCTAATAGAGGTTATTGATGCAACAGCAAACATGGCAATGGATTACATTGAGGAGTGAGATCGCAAGAAGGCTAAATGATTTCTACTAATGCTGGCGTCGAAGTCGGAATGACTTAAAACTTTCACCGTTGAAGCGAATCGATGACATCTTCAATAGTCTCGACCAAACGACCTCTGATCTTGAGGTATGCCTTTTTTCGGCCAAATTCCATCGTTTAGGCCCCATAATTGCCTTTTTTGTCATTTTAGAAAAGTTTTGTTTTTGTAATAAGTTGTGTTTTACAAGTCAAAATTGTCTGCCGTCAATTCTGGCTTGATTTAGGTCCTTAGTATTATTTGTTTCCGCAATTATCTCAATTTTCCCTTTTTTGGTAATTTTCATTATTTGAGCTCATTTCCTTGCGAAACAAAGTTTCGGATTAGGGTTAGGGTTTGTTTCCTTAATAGCCTTGTAAGCCAAAAGGCTACTCAGTTTTTGATTAATAAAAAATATAGAGAATTGTTTGTCAACTATCCAACTACATCATCTTTGTGAAGATTGGCGTATTTGAAGTTTGACAACAATCATTCGTGCGCAAAGTTAATTGTTGCTAGTAGGTTGCTTTTCGAATTAGTCTTGCGAGTTTTTCTCATTATAGCTTCTGCCACACCAATTGGTATCAAAGTCATGTTCGTTCGGGACATCGACATGCCACTGAAGAGACGACAACCTAACCGGATCCCTGTAAAAGAGGCCAATGAACGTGACCACACAGCACATTTGGAGCAGCATGTTGCGTAATTAACCAAGCAACTCGTAATGTTAATCGCCAACCAAAATCCCTTACCAGCTTGAATCCCTCGCATGAGTCGAGACAAGGAAGAAATCAATAAGAAGAGTTAGGAGGAAGAAAAGGTTTCGCAGCGTAGACGATAGGCGTGGGAACAGTAAGAGAACCGACAGTGGAAATCAGGTATGAGGACAGAAGTCCCGGAGTTTCAAGGAAACTTGCAATCGGAAGAATTCCTCTAGTAGCTCGGAGTCGTGGAAGAAATTCTAGAGTTTAAAAACATTCTGAAAAATGTAAGGGTAGCCTTAGTGGCGACTCGGCTTCGGGGACGGGCAGCCGCGTGGTGGCAGCATCTCAAACTCACCCGGAATCGCTCTGGAAAGACAAAGATCACAGGTTGGGAGAAGATGAAGAGAAAGATGCGAGCGGAGTTTTACCCCACAGTTTTCAGAGGTTGATGTATTAGAAGTTATAGAATTTAAGGCAAGGATTGCAAATGGTCGATGAGTATACAACAAAATTTTATTAGTTGCTAGTGTACAACGATATTCAAGAAACCCAAGATCAGTTGGTGTCTAGATATTACGGAGGATTACGTCTACAAATCCTAGATGTGGTAAACCTGTTTAACCTAGTTACGGTCTCGAATGCATACCAAATAGGCTTACAGATAGAAAATACCATGACATGAAGGACTGGGGGTGGATCATTAATAGGCAACAATACGAGTTCGATAGGAAAAACAGGGACCAGCAGCAGCGAAGGTGCTCCGCGTCCGACCACCAACCAAGTCCAGTCGTTGAGAACAGTTTCAGACGGGTTGCGGTGCTTTAGTAGTGGCAAAGTAGGACACCAACAATCGGAGTGCTGAAAGTTGGGGAAGAGAGCCTTGTTCAATGAAACGGACGATAGTGGAGAGGGAGATGTAGAGGTTGCAGAAGAGGCACAGTTTGATGAAGAAGACACCATCGGAGAAGACCAAGTCGATGGCGATTCCGGTCCATTATTGGTAGTACGACGCACATATTTGACACCACAAGTTGACGAAAGTGATTGGCTCCAAAACAATATGTTTCAATGAACTTGCACTATCTTAGGCAAGGTGTGTCGATATATTATCGAGGAAGGAAGTTATGAAAATTATGGTGACTGAAGTGGTCCAGAAGTTGGGACTTAAAACGGAGGAACACCCAAAACCGTATAAGTTAGTATGGCTACAAAAGTGAGGAGAGATAACAGTGTCACAAAGAGTTCTTGTCTCTTTCTCGATGGGAACGAATTATAATGACCAAGTATGGTGGGATGTGGTCCATATGGACGCATGTCACCTGTTACTCGGAAGGCCGTGTCAATATGACCGGAAGGTGCAACACAATGGATTTCACAACACCCACACTCTGTGATTCAACAACACCAACATAGTGTTATTACCTGGTAAGAATCCGGATAAACTCAAATTAACCAACGGTACAAGTCTACTCTCTTTTGCTAGGTTTGAATTGGAGATGGAGGAAGCTGAAACAGTCTTTGTGTTGCTAAACAAAGAAAGGACAGCTAAGGTCTAGATACCTGAAGACCCAATTCCACTACTATCAGAATTCTCGGAGGTGTTTCCCGCCGAATTACCTGAGGGGCTTCCACCACTATAAGACATTCAACATCAGATTGATTTAGAATTAGGGGTGATGCTACCTAACCGACCACACTACAAGATGAGTCCCGTGGAATATGTGGAGTTACAAAGACAAGTTGAAGAACTGCTTCACAAAGGTCACATTCATGAAAGCCTTAGCCCAGGTGTGGTACCAGCCCTCATAATTCCAAAGAAAGATAGGTCCTAGAAGATGTGTGTAGACAGTCGTGTGATCAATAAAATCATGGTGAGGTACCGGTTTCCTATTCCACGATTGGACAACCTGCTTGATCAGATTAGTGGAGCAACTGTGCTCACCAAACTAGACCTGAAAAGTGGATATCACCAAATAAGAATCCGACCCGGAGACAAGTGGAAAACCTCGTTCAAAACGCGAGAGGGTCTATATGAATGGATGGTCATGCCCTTCGGCTTATCTAATGCACCGAGCACATTCATACGAGTAATAAACCAAGCATTATGGCCATTCATCGAAAAATTCATCGTCATATACTTTGACGATATCTTAATTTACAGTGCACACAACAATCTACACCAACACATTCACGAGGTGCTAAGTGTCCTTCTCACCGAGAAGCTAGTTGCAGTGACAAGTATATGTGTTTTCATTACAGCCAAAGTGCTATTTTTGGGTTACATAATTTCACGGAAAGGATTACAGGTTGATGAGTCAAAAATTGAAGCCGTCAAACACTGGCCTCAACCAAAAACCGTCACAGAAGTAAGGAGCTTTCACAGTTTGGCAACCTTCTACAAGTGTTTCATCTCACATTTCAATAGCATCATGGCACCTAGAACCGATTGTATGAAGAAAGAAAAATTCGAATGGTCTCCTGAAGCCGAAGAAACCTTTAAACTCATCAAGTTGCGATTGACAACAGCTCTTATATTGATCCTACCAGATTTTTCACAACCATCCAAGTTTCATAGTGATGCATCCAAGCTAATCATAGGGGTGGTGTTGAGCCAAGCAAGCAAACCAGAGGCATATTTCAGTGAGAAGTTGGTAAGGGCAAGGTGGCAGTATAGCACCTTGACATCAAGTTCTACGCAGTGGTCCAAGCCGTGAAACATTGGAGACATTACCTTTTCCATCATGAGTTCATCCTTTATACTGATCACAAGGCGTTGAAACATCTTCACAGTCAAGATAAAATTTTGGCTCAACATGCATCTTAGTCAGCTTATCTACAACAATTCATGTTCGTCCTGAAACACAAAGCGAGCACCTCCAATAGAGTTGCCAATGCATTGAGTCGACGAAGTAACTTGTTGTCCACCATGACTCTAACAGTACTAGGTTTCAAATTATTTCGAGAGTTGCTTGCTATGGATCCTTATTTCTCAGTGATTATGACTACCTTACAGTCCTGAGAGAAATCTGACTTCTTGTTGTTATATGGGTCTTTGTTTCGAGGGAATCAACTATGTATTCCCGACTACAGCTTGCGACTACAGATCATTAAAGAAATTCATGGGGAAGGACATGTAGGCAGAGATTGCACCTTCCAATTGATCAATGCGAGCTATTTTTGGCCGACTATTCGAAGAGAGGTGGAGCTATATGTAGAACGTTGTAGAATTTGTTAAGTTTCCTAAGGGAAGGTAACTAGCGCGAGATTGTACATGTCACTGCCTGTACCAACTCAACCATGGATGGAAGTAAGCAGGGATTTTGTCCTCAGATGTAAGGACCTCATATTTTGATTGGCTTATTGCGTCGACAAACCACAATTGGGGTTTGACATGTAAAGGTAGCTTAGGCATTGATGATTAAGCTCAAATGGCCTGTTAAGACCTCAAGATGATAAGTTCTTCAAATGTAAATCACTTATACTTAATTTTCATTGAAGAGACTTAGTTGCACACACACACTTTTTAGCATGCATGTGTGGTCTTTTCATTTTGAGTGTATATTTGTCACAACACACACTTGCACAAATTTTGTGCTGGTCCTTGCACCCGCGCACACACACACAGACTCGCACAGTGCCCTAGTCGTCATGTGCCGGACCAGCGCACACACTAGCGTAACCTTGGCAAAGGATATGCGTTGGTCGTGCGCTAAACGTCGTGCGCTGGACGTCATGCGCTGCTCACTAGCGCAACGTCCACATGCGTTGTGCGATGGTCGTGCGCATGATAACCATCACACATGATGGGAATCTGAACCATTTTTTTTTCCAAAACGATAGCACTTTGATTAGTTCTCCTATATATATATATCTTGATAGGCTTTGGTCAATTTTTAAAGCAAAAATTACATATTTTGAGAGCCAAAGAAGTGTCTTCAAAGTAAAGTCATCAAGACTTGATTTTTATCACACAAAACACAATGACCCATCATCCTTTCATGATTCATACATCATCTAGCATGTTCTAGGTATGATTTCTTATGGGTTTTCATTATTGCTCACATGACTTGTAGCTAGAACATCATCTTCATATCTTACATGTTCTTACTTTACAAGATAACATCTTTATTACTTGACTAGCTTCAAGATTGCCTTTTTATTGTGTTTTGTGATTTGTATTGTGATAGCTTGCATAATTAGGTTGATTTTGTCTAAATGCTAATCCTTGAATATTCTTGTATGATTAATTGATAACTAAGTTAATAGATTTATGTTTATCAAGCTAGTTAAGCTTTCTTGAATATTCATGGTTGTTTGATTATCTCATTGGTTGATTGAGATTGTGAGTGATAGCTATTGTATGTAGGATTGGTTACCCTTTACATAGCTAAGTTGTATGCCATGACATATAGCATAATTGATATCTAGGATTGTTCATATTGACATCTTAAATCCTAAATAAGCATTTAGTGTTTGCCTAGCATTAATTGCATTTTGAATATCATTACATATTCACATAGGTTATTGATCTCTTCATGAGAATTAAGTCTTATAACTATCGGTGTGTAGTGCTCAAGCAATTGGTCAAGTGCCACTGTAAAAGGCCCACAGGTAGAGTAGGAGGTGCTTATGCCAAGAGTATTAATCAGGGGATATCACTAGGGATTGAACCAAGAGTGGTGAGTGGTAGTGTCCATAGCCTGAGGTTATCTAGGGTGAGAGTCCGTGTATCACTTGAGGGTGTAACATTTTATTCATATAGTGGATTTCGGTGACCGTGTGTGGCACACATATTAACCCGTTGTTTTCCCTGTTGAGGGTTTCCACGTAAAAATCAAGTGTTTTATACTTGATTTTATTATTTGTTTGAATTGGGTTAATTGTGACTAATATTGACTAATCGAAAAATTGGTAATAATGGATTAACAACCCATTCACCCCCCACCCCCACCCCCCCCCCCCCCCCCCCCCCCCACTTCCTAGGTTGTATTAGACGCACGCTATATATATTTTCATTGGGTTACCAAGAACTCAATGTGGATTTGATTTGATATATGTAGTCGTTGACAGGTTTTCGAAGATGTCCACTTCATTCTGTGCAAGAAAACCACGGATGCGGTTAATGTTTCTCAGCTTTTTTTTTCCGTGAAATTTATCGTTTGCATGGGATGCCTAATACCATCGTGTTCGATCGAGACGCCTGTTTCCTTAGCCACTTTTAACGTAGCATTTGGAAGTTGGTGAACACTCGGCTTGATTTCAGCAGTGCCTATCACCCGCAAATGGATGGTCATACCGAAGTTGTTAATAGGTCTCTGAGGAATTTGTTGTGATGCTTAGTGGGAGAGAATACTCGGGCCTGGGATCAGAAGCCCAGTCAGACTGAATTCACGCACAATCGGGCAATAAATCGAAGCACTGGTTTTAGTCCTTTTCAGGTGGTGTACTCGGTGATCCCTCGAGGTCCGCTTGACCTACTGCCTCTACCAACTACTCAGGTTCATGGGAAGGCAAAGGATTTCGTACAGCAATTGTAAGAAACTCATAAACAAGTCCATAAGAACTTGTTGAAATCCACAGAAAAATACAAAGCACCAGCTGACAGGAAACGCCGCCTTGTGGAATTTGAGGTAGAGGACTTTGTATGGGCAGTCCTAACTAAGGACCGTTTTCTGGTTGGGGAATACAACAAACTTGCAGGAAAAAAAATCGGTCCACTTGAAGTGCTCGATAAGATAAATATGAATGCATATTGGTTGAAGCTTCCTAGCCATATACGTACAGTTGATATGTCGAGGTCGATGTTTTTCTACCCTGGAGGGACTGACGCAACAACAAACATGGCAATCGACGAGATCTTCAATAATCGCGACCTTTGGTTGTGAGGCATGCTTTTTTTCGGCCAAATTCCATCGTTTAGACATCGTAATTGCCATTTTTACCATTTTAGGAAAGTTTTGTTTTCGTAATAAGTTGAGTTTTACAAGTCAGAATCGTCTGTCGTCAATTCTGGCTTGATTTAAGTCCTTAGTATTATTTCTTTCCTCAATTATCTCAAATTTGCCCTTTTTTGGTAATTTTCGTTATTTAGGCTCGTTTCCTTGCTCAACAAGGTTTCAAATTAGGGTTAGGGTTTGTTTCCTTTAAATAGCCTTGTAAACTGAACGGTACTCAGTTTTTGATTAATAAAAATGCAGATAATTGTTTCTCAACTATCCAACTACATCATCTTTGTGAAGATTGGCATATTTGAAGCCTGACAACAGTCCTTCGTGCGCAAAGTTGATCGTTGCCAGTAGGTTACTTTTCAAATTAGTCTTGCGAATTTTTCTCGTTATAGCTTCTGCTACACCAGTTATTCTCGTCACATGAGAATATGAATTGAAAATATATATAACGTGTGTCTAAAAAACTAAAGGGGGGTGAATGGGTTGTTAATCGATTATTACCAATTTTTCGATTAGTCAATATTAACAATAAAACCCAATTCAATCAAACAATAAAAATCAAATATAAGTGTTGAAATATAAAGAACACTTGATTTTTATGTGGAAACCTTCAACAAGGAAAACCACAGCATTAGTCATGCTAACCACTTAAGCCACATTAATCCACTATATAAAAAGATGGTTACACCCTCAAGTGATACACGGACTCTCACTCACAATAATCTTAGGCTATAGACACTACCACTTGCCAATCTTGGTTCAATCCTACTGATATCCCCCGATCCACTACTCTTGGATGAGCACCCCCTAATCTACCCGCAAACCTTTTATAGCAGCACTTGACAATACTTGCCAACCAACCCTTGGTTGCAAGATTTCACTTGCTTGTGCAACTTCACCCAGAAGCTAAAAGACTTTGACTCATGAAGAGAATTAAAAGTCTAAGTGTATATCACAATGATGCATAAATGAAATGAGTGCTAGACTAAACACTATATGCTTAATTAGATGTTAAGATGCAAATCTAACAACCTAATTAACAAATAAGCCTATATACACATACATGAGGTCTCAATTAGTTACAGAGATTTCTAACAACCTAATTGTCAACAAACAACCTTGACTATTTAAGAGAGTTTAACTAGATTGTCAAACACAAATTTATCAATCGAGTTATCAATAAATCTCTCAAGAATAATCAAGCTTAGCTATTTAGGTAAAACCCACCTAATCAAATAAGCTATTACAAACAAACCCCAAACATGTCATAACTTCACAAGATATGCAATTAATGTGAAGATTTGCTAACCTAAGCAATAAAAGACATGTCTTGATTAAATAGAACAATAAATGACATGAGATGTTTGTTCTACTTACCAAGTAAAGACATTAATAAAAACTTATGCTTGAATGATGCTAGAGATACAAGATGGAGATGGGTTTTGGGGTTGGAGTTTTAAAGAAGCAAGCTTTATGCTTTCTCTCACTGTGGGAGCTTTTCCTCTCTCTAAAATATGATTTATGAAGCTCTAAATCGACCAAGAGAGGTAAGAGATCAATATATATGCTGCCCTAGATGAAATGATATCGTTTTGGCAAAGGACAACAAAAACCCGTCATGACCGTTGTGTGTACCGTGGTACGGATAGATGCACAGACAGCGGTACGCACCACGTCACACAAACTGGAAGCCTATGCGGTAGGGACCGCTTGGAGGCAACATGTACCTATGGCGGTATGGGCAATGGTACATCACAGAGACCTCTCTGGACAAAACTATGGTGCAGGCAATTGCACAGCCGGTAGTACGCCCATCGGCACAAGCCACAGTCAAGGGAAAAATCCCTTTTCTCAACACATCAAACACAGTTAACCTAATATGAAAGTTATGCAAGTGTGAAATGTGATAAATGACATAGATTCAAAAATCAATAAAACACAAATGCAAGATAAATAAATATGCATGCAAATGTGTGTGTGCACCTAATCTCTTCAAGAATCAAGGTCAAGTGTTATACCTTTTGAAGCTCTTGATCTTGAAGTCATGGAGATGCTTGGAAGCATACCTTGATCGTCATCAAGAAGACCTAAGCTACCCATTACACAATCATCCCAAATGTGGTATGTCATGAAATAAGCTAATCACAAAATAAAGGTCCTTACAATCTCCCCCTTTGGATATTTCATAACAAAACATCACTCACTAAATATCATCACAAAACAAAAAGAAAGCTATTGTCCATTCTACGTTACAAAAAGAGATACCTAAAAAACAAAGTCTTCAAGGTCTTCAATCTCTTCGTAAATCATTGTACCTACACACAATAACAACAAAACACTTTCCAAGAACAAGTTCATGTTGATCGAACCAAAATTGGTATGATTTTGGCTCTCATATCCTTCTATTTATGCTTGATTCTCGGTCATTTATTCGTGTTTTAACGACGTTAATCAAGTGTTTCAAGTTTATTTGTGTCACAAGGGCATTTGTTAAGAAGAGGATGAATTTGATGCAAAATGTGCATAAAGTGAGAAAAAGCAGGGCATTGTCGCCCTTTGATGGTGTCGCCTTGAGCACACTGCGACAGAAGGCATGAAACAATAAAGACTCAAGCCAAAGAGTTGTCACGGTATTGTCTCTATGGTGACCAAAACATGACAGAGAGATGAAATCCTGAAAATCAATCAGGAATGGCGTCGCAGTGGAGTGTTGGTCTTAAGCCAGGCAACGACAGAGAAGATGAAACCTAAGAAAACGATCAGGTCTTGTGTGGCTGTTTATGTCGTCATGTGACCAAACAAGCGATCACTCTCAAGATCTCAGATCTCAGATCTCTTTGTCGCCTTTCTAATGTCACTGTAGTCATAACCGTAAAAATGATCAAAACAACCGCAGCAATCAATTGAAGAATCTGTAACCATCTACCGCGGTGGTGTCGTTGTCTCTAAAACCGTAACACCTTGCCACATCAGCATTTCTGGCAGTTAACAGTATAAATATTCTTATCTTCCAAGTTGAATAAGAATCCAAGCACAATCCTAGCATGAATTTACAAAGCTTAGACTAGTATTCTCTCATTTATAATTTCCCTCTCAAATTCTTCCATTTCTATACTTGAAGTCACCTTTTCCATCCAAAAACTCAACACTAAGTCCCCATACCTTTGTCACTTACCATTAGACATCGCCTATCTAGACACATCCTCATTTACCACTCTTTACACTAGGATCATCTAAGGAAAGGGAGGAGCAAGCATTAAAGAATGAGGCCCAATGGTGATTTCCTTATCTATTACATTCTTGCTTTTGATTGCAACTATGTGTAACTAAATCCCCTTTCTAGGGGATAGATGTGAGGAACATTTGGATTTGGGTTTTGCTTAAGCTATATTGTATTTGAATCTCTATTTGTGTTCTATTCACTTGATAACTAGATCCTATTTATTATATGATTGGCATTGTATACCCACTAGTTAGTTATACTCTTGTTTAGGATAATTTGTTATGTAATCAATCTTGGATTGACATCCTTGATTGATTAGGAACATAGTGAATATGATAGATTATTAGAGCATATATCAACCACAATAATTTAAGCCTTGATTTGTAACAAACCAATCTCACCTTAACCCCTTCTCCTTAATCGGTTAGGCGTTTTGGTAGGAAGTTGTTTAGGGTTCATAGTGATGACCTAAACACATCTAAGAATACAAATGGTTAACATATATGAGATTGGTTCATTAAAGTAGCTTGAAAAAGCATTGCCCATAATCCACTTGCAACTACATCAATTTCCTAGCATTTCTCTTAATTGATACCTTCCATACTCTTATCTAAGATTGTTGAGTATTCTATTTTCCATATCACATTTTGTTACTTTTACTTTTCTTACATGTTTGATGGTTTATCAAACAACACAACTATCCATTTATCATGATTTACTTTATTGCATTATAGATTAGTTAATCAATCCATCATATTACTCTAATTCCCTGTGGAACGAATCTTTACTTACCATTTTACTAAGTTTTACAGCCTAAGAGGATTCCTAAGTGGTTAAACATGGTTTTCAAATGATCACATAAATACATTATATTTGAAGAGTACAAAACGACCTCATCACATGTGAGGTGAACAAACATAAAAAGCATTTGCATTAAGAAAAAAAAAAAAAAAAGCATATCAAATAAATGCATGTGCAATAGGGTTGCACATTTTCCCTCGGATTTCCATTTTCCCGCATCCCCATCCCCATTTAGGGAAAAAAATTTGGGAAAAAATGGAGAAATAGAGGGGGGGTTTAGAGATAGGAATGAAAATCATCCCCAAATTGAAATGGGGATGGGGATGGCATCCCCATTTTCCCATTTCTCTTAAAATATTATAAAAAATAATTATATATATATTTACATATTTATAAATTTATAAATTTATATTTATTTTTTAAGTTTGTGTTGCTTCATATGTGAAGTTGCATTGGTTTCAAACTTTGAATTATTGAAATACTTTATTTTGTAATGTATTTTCTTTTGTATTTGTAATGCACTAATGGATTTTATTTTGTATTTGTAATGGAATGTCTATTTTTTTATTTTAATTTGTAATTTTCAGTCAAATGGGGAAATAGGGAAATAGAGTAAACAGGGAAACGGGGAAAAACAAGAGAAAACAGGGAAAATGGAGAAATGAGAATGGTGATGGGGGGGACCTCCCCCCAAAACTCCCCCAGCCCCATTTTCCCCAAATAGGGAAATTTTTTTTGGGGGGGGGGGGGGGGGGGGGTGCGGGGATGGGGATACGGGGACCTATATCTATCCTCATTTCCCTAATGTGCAACCCTAATATGCAATGCTCTCCCTAAATGGTTACTCTCTCTCAAGGCTTCTCCCCCAAAGTATACACAATGCTCCCCTTATATCTCTCAAGACTTCTCCCACTTTTTGACATTAGATAGGCAAATGAGCTCCCTCTATTGGGTTGCTTTAGCAAAGAGAGCTATTAGCACGAAAGGCATTTGCATAATCATATAAACGAACTTTATGCAACTTAAGTAATTGAGAGAGATTCAAGGAGATTTTAGTCACGGAAAAGTGTGTGTGTGTGTGTGTGTGTGTGTGTAAAAGTTGATTAGCATGTAATACAAGCACTATTAAGCTCATGCATAAAAATCAATCAAAGTAACAATCAACAGGTTTTCCAAATGAAGTCAAACCAATTAAGACCCTGTTGTTATGATAGGAAGATATATATCCAAGCACTTGTGTGCAAGTGTACTAATCACATCAAAAGTATATCATCTTTTCTACATTGCAAGACACATCATTAATCAACAATTTTGAGGTCCTATTTAGCAATGCATCACACCTCATCATTAATAATTTTTCAACTTTTTTGTTTTTCTCCTTTATTCTAGCAAGCATGTATTTCTATTTATCATGCAAATGTAACTCTCTTGATGTCTTACACTCAATTTCAAATGAGTAACTATTTCCTACATTGAGCGGCTACACATCATATCGCTAGTAGCCCTTTTTCAAGAGAGAGCTTAGGATACATATCAAATAATCATGAACATGGAGAATAATTTTAGGTCAATCACATGTACTAGCAAATAGAACATTCCTCAAATAGATAAGCATACTTAAGCAAAAACAGAAATCATGCATTACAATACAAAGCAACCGTGCAAGGTGTTATTAAAAATATTATTAAAGCAATAATCAATGTTATTCACCTAGCACTCTCAAGCAATCATAAAAGAGCATAAAATAGGTCAAATTTTTTGCACATGATGATTCATGCAAGTTTACTCTCTTTGCTTGAGCTCCCCTCATGGGTTTAAATACGTACCATTTCAAGGCAAGGGACAAGTTCCTATAGACATACTCAGTCCATTTGACTCAATAGTATCTATGGATGATATTCTAGCATAAGGGAAAGGGTGCTCAATTTCCTTATCCAACCTAGGTTACACCATATCATTTTTAGTTGTCAAAATATTAACCTCAATAGGTTTCCTAGGATAATTCAAATTAGCCCTACGGTTCATTCTCTTTCTTTCATGCTCTTAATTCTACATAACTTGATGTAGTTAAAACAATTTGGTCTAATGTGACCAATCATATCATAAAAATGACAAGTAGGTATAAGGGAAGAGTTTATACCATTGCATTTAGATCTCATCAAGGCTTAGCCATGTGGATGAGGGTGTCTTTTATGGTGAACTGGTTGGCTTCTCTTTGGAGCTTGAGTTGAATGTTAGTGCTTTTGTGGTTGGGTATGATGAACCTGCCTTAAGGTTCGGTGAACCTTTGGTTGAGGCATCCTCAAATGTTGAGGTTGAGCTTGGTTCCTTGGAAGCATCTTCAAGGATGAAATCTTAGATGATTCACCCATAACAAGACATTTCTTGGGGTGTTGATACAGAGGCGCACAAATAAGAGCTATCTCCTTTACAAAAGGTGGTCTTGTCCAAGGATGGTATTGCCTCATCATCTACAAACCCAAACCCTCGCTTGTCATTAGGCTTCTTGCCAATGCATAACATAATGTCAAGTTTTTTCGAACCCGAAGTTAGCTTAGCAAGAGCCTCCCTTGCTTCTTCAAGCTCCATCTTCAACTTGCCTTCATTTAGCCTTCTACATCTCACGTCATCATCCAAGTGCGTCACTTTGGCTCTTCGTTGAAGATTATCCCTTTCCAATTCAAGGATATCATTTTTCTTCTTCTTCAAACCCTTTTGAAGATAGTCAATGAACTCTTGATAATTTACCACATTATCACTTGAGTTCCTGGAGCAAGTACTCTATTGATCGAAGCTTCTCCCACTTGTGTTTTCATGGGTCATATCATCAAAGCTAGCTTTTCTCAAACTTGCTCCTCTTTGGTCTCCACTCTTCAAGTCACCCTTCTTGAATCCTTCAAGTGACAAACACTTGGTGACGGGTTGAGCTTCTTCATGGTAGGAGACTGGATAGGTGAAGTAGTTATTCTCACACTCAATTGAGCTTGTGGAACATCCTTCAACTACTTCAACTTCGTTATCACTCCAAGTAGAAATTATAGCTTAACCTCCCTTCTTGAACTTCAAGTTACCACACATGGAGGCGATGTGACCAAATCCACCACATTCAAGGCAAGGGCCATCTATCCTTAAGGAATAATCCTTACTTGCTTCATCCTTCTTAAGTAAGGTTATTTTCTTCTCCTCCATCACTTTGGAGGTCATACCCTTCTTTTGAGATTTCATAAATCTCTTAAATCTCTCTATCATGAGAATCACCCCCTCATTGGAGTCAATACCCTCTCTAAGTGTTTCACTCTCACACATGGTGTTTGGTGAAGTGAATGAATGAATGTGAATAAATGCAAAGAACAAAAATGCACACAAATGCAAGACACACGAAAGTGGCAAGGATCACCTAAGTATGTTTAGGAACCTACTCTGATACCAATTGAAATATATATATATATATATATATAACGTGTGTCTAAACAACCTAGATGCAGGGGTGAATAGGTTGTTGATCGATTATTACCAAAAAAAAATTATTAGTCAATATTAACAATAAAACCCAATTCAATCAAACAATAAAAATCAAGTAAAAATGCGGAAATATAAAGAATACTTGATTTTTACTTGGAAACCTTCAACAAGGAAAAACCACGGGACTAGCCACGCTAGCTACTTAAGCCACATCAATCCACTATATGAAAAGATGGTTACACCCTCAAGTGATACACGGACTCTCACTCTCGATAACCTCAGGCTATGAACATTACCACTCGCCATTATTGGTTCAATCTTAGTGATATCCCCTAATTAATCAATATTCCAAAAATGCCCATATCTAGTCAATAACATATCAAGTGTACTAGGTGCGGAATTATAAATGACACAAGATATTTACGTGGAAACCCTCACGGGAAAAACTACGGGCTGGTAAGTGCGCCACACTCGAACCTTAAATCCATTAAATGTGATAATGTTTACAACCTAATCCCGGTATGTAACCTGTTACCACTACCCGCAGGCCTATAAAAGTGGACCTAGTCCAATTGCTCAATCCTCGCAATCACTACTTGCAATGATGTTCACATACTATGTTAACCTTAACCATGCTCGGACTGTAACCCACCACTACTACCCGCAGGCCTATAATAGCAATCCTAGATCAAGACTTAATTCTCCAAAGAAATCATACACCCTAAGTGAATATGCAAAGATATCCAAATATGCAAATAGAGCTAGGGTACATTATATGCTTATCTAGGTTAATAATATGGCAATTAACACAATCTTAGATATCAAAAGCTAAATGACATGCCATAAAGCTTAGTTATGTAGAGGATGACCAATCCTAAATACAATAGCTATCAAAAACAATCTCAATCATTTTAATGAGATAAATTAGCTAGATGTAAATATCAATCATGAAATCCTAGCTATCAAAAAACAATCTCAATCATGCAATGAGATTAATTAGCTAGATGGCATATAAACAATAAAACCTAGCTATCACAAAATAACCCAATCAACACATAATCTCAATCTTGTATGTAGAAATTACTCTAAGAACATACAAATAATAAATGAGATAAATTGATAAGCAAAAACACTAATTATGTAAGATAATAGTGTTCAAATATCATACCATGTGTGTTGAAGAAGACCCATGCATTAGCACATGCTAGATAAACCTAGATGATGCTTAGATTATGATTTATGCATATGGAAAAGGTTTGGATGATCAAAGATGAGTTTTTGGGTGAATTTCTCTCTTTGAAAATCCTCTTAATCAAAAATATGGGTTTTTTGAGTCATTGGAAATGACCTAAAGAAATCACAATATATATATAGGTCTTAGATATAGAGATTTCTAACAACCTAATTGTCAACAAAACACCAAATAAACATTCAAAGGCTTAACTAGTTGATTAAAAGACAATCTATCAACCTAGTTATCAATAAATCACGCAAGAATATTTATGACTTAGCTTTTAGGAAAAAATGACCTAATCAATTAAGCTATCAAAATACAAACCCAATCATGTTATCAAGACTCATAAATATATGCAATAAATAGAGTCTAGGTATTTAATCAAGCAATAAATACCTAATCTAGAGTAAGAAGAACATTAAATGATATTAAATGAAGTTCTAACTTACCTAGTCATGAAACAATGAAGACTCATGCTCAAATGATGTTGAATGATGCAACATGGAGATGGGTTTCGGGTTTGGAGAGTTAAAGAAGCAAGCTTGGTGCTTTCTCTCTCAAGAATATGGAGTCATTCACTCTAGGGTTTGATTTTGTGGCTCTACCCTCAAAATGATGAGAAATATATTTATTTATAGTGCCCAAGTGAAACTATGTCGTTTTGGAAGAAATAGAAAAATTATGGGCATTTCAGTACACGCGACAGTGTAGAAGCTCAAGATTCGAGCACTCCGAAACATGACCAAATGACATCGAAACCTTTCGTATAATATATCGTTAGAAAGGTATGGATGTCTAGTTTCTACTTGTTTTTACAAAATAACATTTTGATGTCTCTAGAAAATATTATTGTCAATTGAGTGAACAAAGGTCAAAAATGGACAACAATAGAGTTGCCCTGTTTTGGTGGTCAATTTGGAGATTTCAAAACCAATCAAAATGGTCATGAAATATTACGAATAATATACCGTTAGAAAGATATGGGTGTCTGGTTTGTATATAAATTTTCAAAACTAATTTTAAAGCTTTATATAAAAAGTTATGGTCACAAGACCATGCAAAGGTTAGTTTTGAAAATACTTGAAACATTGAAATCCAATCTTTTGAAACTAGACACCTTACTCCAATCAACCGCACCATAAATAACACTAATCCAAGAGAAGAATGGGATCTTCTCAAATGGTCAACCATCGCGTTATGAAATGTATACCATCATGCAAGCACGAACGTTTTCGATCACACAAACGGAAACCAATTACACCACACTTAAAGCTAACAAACATGAAGTGCAAGTGTGGGAATTGAATACATCCTAATGCCTGTCATGTCATGGCATTATCATAGAACAAGATGCAATCAATTCAACATGCATGAATAAAATTTATGGTTTTGCATCTTAATGCCTAAACATGTCATGACATTTTAATAAACTAGATGCAATCAATTAAAACATGCAAGAAGAGATGTTCAAGAACATGCATGCACTCAAATAAAACACACAACATACAAGAATAAGATATATGCATGAGTTGTGTGTATGTGTACAGCTAGATCTCTTCAAAGCAAGAAAGCACTAGAATATACCTTTGGTGCTTCTTCTCTTAAGGTCTTGAGCGGGCCTTGGTTGTGTAAAACACCAACCATCAAATACCTAAGCTACCCTTACATCAAGCCCCAATATATGGTTTATCCACGAATTAAGTCAATCAATAAATGAGAATCCTTACACAATATTCATCTAAGTTCAACACTAGAATTTTCTACAAATTTCAACATTTGAATGTTCATATGCACTACAGCTTTCCATCAAAGTTCAATATTTCAATGTTCATATGCAAACCCTCGCAAACTCAATCCTATCGTCTTGAATAATATCAATGTCTTCTTCGTATAAGAAGACTTCTTATGAATCTGCATAACATAAAATACAACAATGATTAACATGAATAATAACTTTTGAAAAAAAAAAAGTATAATGAAATGATTAACAAAAGTTTTTTTGTTGCTTTGAATGTTGCTGTAATCACAATGCTCTGTATCCTCATAATTTTCTTTAAATGGATTGACATATACATTTTAAAAGTAATATGATACTATAACAAATTATATAAAAATATGAAAACAAACTACTTTTACTAGTAAATGGAAATCAAATATATATATATATATATATATATATATATTAAAATATTAAAATTTTCATTCTCAAAAACTACAAGAAGTAACAAAATAATATCAATAAAAAAAATTAACCGTAGAACTTACTTTTGGGATTGTATGACAGACTTTGAAAATGATTTTTTTTTTTTTTAATATTTTTTTTTAATTTTTTATTTTTTTTTGCATATATGCCAATATAATGTTCAGCTCTATAGGGACATTTTATCAAACAGTTAGTGTGCAAATTGATTGAAACTGATAAGAAATATATAGAACTAAAATCTAACAACTACAAACATGCACTTCTTCAATTTTCTCTTTAGATATTTACCAAATTACTTCAAATATATGTATTATCTCTAAATATATTTAGAAATATCAAATGAAATAAGTGTCATACCTTGTTGAAATTATTGTTTACAAGTAATGATTGCTAGAGTTTGAGTTTCCAACCTTGAAAAAAAAAACCCTAGAAATATTCATTTATCAATTATCAATTTCACATTTGAAATCAAGATGCAAAAATATATACTCATATAATTAAAATAATAAAAAATAAGAAAACCCTAGAAAAACACAACTGCGAAATGAAAAAAAAAAAAAAAACTACTTAAAGCTATAAACAATTGTTAAGAAGAGCAGGACTTTAATAAAAATAAATAAAGAGAATGTTGTTGTAGAGAGATCATAAAAGTAGATAGATAGATAGATAGAGAGAGAGAGAGAGAGAGAGAGAGAGATTTAATATAAGTGAACAAAGAGAAATAATGGAGATGAAAAGAAAAGATGTGTGTTTTGTACAGTTAACTAAAAACCTAATTATCAAAATCATATTTTTTTTATTAGAAAATAAAAATAGATCAGCTTAGTAAAAAATTGATTTATTCTTAAATAAATAAAAAGATCACTTTTCATAAATGGATCTATTTAAATAACCCTTCTATAAAATAAGATCACTTTTAAATTAAGTGATTTATTTTATGTGATCACTTCGCAAAAGAGATCATTTTTTTTTTCATAAAGCGATCTGTATTAAGTAATCTCTTTCACCTTTTCTATAGTAGTGCTAAGACTTTTGCTTAGTTATCTGAATCCTCTTGATCATAACTAAGACTTTGTGCTTGACTCCGTGCTTGACTATTCGGAACACACTCCTAGCCAAGTTTTCTTGCTCATATTAAGGCTTCACTCACCCTAATAAGAGACTTCAACCTTTCCACAAGGCAATGATCTAAGTGATGCAAATAATACAAGTACAATCAACATAAGACATATAATCAATATGAACTATGGAAACTAGAATTAGACAATGAGCACATAATGTATGATATTCTAGTTTAACAATCCAAGTGATGCAATCATACTAGATGATGCATGAACATATGAAATGTATGGATTAAGTACAAATCATGTAGACATAGACTTAATCATGTGAGCACACAAGTCAAATATTGTCTAGTCATAAAATCATGAATTGAAACTTAGAGCATGTGAAACACCAAACACATGTGATTCCTAGTTTTATTTACAAAGCTAACACTTGAATAAATCATATACATGAAGCATATATTCAAGATATTAGAAACATAAACACAAATCCTAGAGAAGTGAGATAATATCTTCAAACTTCTTCTAGTAAACAATTAGAGCATGTATTCAAATCAGTGTTCGAAAAAACGGTCTAGACGGCCGCCTAGATGCTGTGCGGCCTTCCACCGTACCGAATCTAGCAATTTCAGCCATAAAAATTGGTCAACAAAAGTCAACAACAGTCAACGGTGGTCAACGGAAATATCGACCGAGTTGGATCTATTTTTAAGAGATTGATCGGTCTAGGCGGGGTCAAAATCGTTGACTTGCCTAGCCCATTTATTTTTATTAAAAAAAAGTCCACCAAAATAGTGAAAATAAAACCTAAAATCCATCCCAGATCGTGAAAATCAAAATCATAGACTAAAACCTAAAATAAAACCCAAATCAATCCTCTTCCTGTCTTCCAGTCATCGATAACAGCATATATCCACCAAAACGGCACCGAGATTTAATGGTGTTCTTATAAATTGAATCAATGGAGAAAACATGTGCAAAATCAACACACAAATTAGATTTGAGTGTTGTTGACAAACAAAACCCACCAAGATTTAGTGAAAAATAACTCAAAAACAAGCTTTAATGGAGAAGTGAGAAAGCTTGAAATGAGAGAAAATTGTGGAACCAATTTTGGCTATAGGCATGAAAGACAAAGGGAGAGAGAGAGAGAGAGAGAGAGAGAGAGAGAAGAATGAGTGAAATTGTGGAAGAAAGAGAAGAAAAATAAAGTTTTGTTGACTTTTAAAAAGCATATTTGTAAAATAGCAAACGATACCCTCTCTCAATGTAAAAATTTTAAATATACAACAAGAAGTAAAAACTATATTAAATAGATACAAGACATAAAAACAAAAAGGGAATTAAGTTCATGATTTTGTTTGAATTTTATCATAATATGAGTTTTTTTATTTTTTTATGGGTAGGAAAAAATATAAAAATTTAAAAAAAATTTAAAAAAAAAAAAACCCGGCCGCCTAGAAATCAGTCTAAACGTCGACTAGACCGCCTAGGCGCTAGGCGCTAGTCCACCGCCCGACTAGCGTCTAGCGTCTAGCGTTTACTAGAACACTAATTCAAATATTCAATTAAGTGAATCTAATCAAAGCTCTAAAAACATACATACATTTGCTATTTTCGAATATGATCAATCAGTAAAACATAGCATAACTTTGAATCATTTATCATTTGAATATCAATAATCAATACTCAAATATTCCTAGATACAAAACTAATCACAATACAACTCACAATCATGTGAAAACATAGGTTTAGAAAACCTAACTCACATTTGAGAAACTAATCATGATAAAATTAGCTTTGATTTGAATCTATCATTCTCAATAGCTTTCATCAAACAAACACATACATATAAAAGAAAAAAAAACCCAAGATAATTGAAGGTCATAAAAGAAGAAATCACAAAATTTAGTTCGATACCTTGGAATCCCGTGCAGTTTCGGTTTTGAGGGTAGAACCATCACAAAACTCGATCAAACAACTGAAAACCTTTTTGGAGAAGGTAGGGGACTTGAATACAAAGATTCTTCAACTTGAATCACTCAATTCAGAGTCCGAATGAGAAAGTTATGGTGTTTGGAAGTTGGAAAAATTGGAGAGAAAATTTTGTACTCTATCTTTTTCAAATTTTCTTCTTAGAATGAAATGGAAGGGAATGTAGAGCATTTAAACAAATTCAAGAGAGGGAAAATGGACCAACAAGCTGCTTCCATGTCACCATCCATGTGTGGACCGCGTGTGGCACACATTGGCCACGCTTACTCCTTTCGCACTCCGCTCACGTTCTTCAGCCTTATCCGACCCTTTGAACTCTGATTTTGAATCCTTCTTCAGATAAAGAATCATGAATCCCTCACTCATAATGAAGACTACAAATATTTGACAAAAGGTTGAGAATTCATCTCGAAAAATGACGACGAAGACAACTCAATGAATGGGAAAGCAAACTAGCGTAGCTACATCGTTTGGACTTGAAACCTAATGAATGAGTAACCGAAATGACCAGAACTTAATAAGGAATCAAATAAGATCATGATCAAGTCCAAAAAACAAGAAACACAAACAAATAAATACAATATCACACAAGTATGCCAAATTCAAGTGATAGTCACGAAACATGCAATTCTACAATTTTTGACTATATGAGACCAATGCATGAGCATACTTAAAAGTGTGTGAATGTGTTATACCAAATGTTGTACAATGATGTAGGGACATACATGAATGAATTGTGTATGTGTGTATGCTTACGTCTTGCAAGAGGAAGAAGAAACTTGATACCTTAGCATCCAAGTATGTGATTTTTCTCTTGAAGACGATATTTGTATAAGACGTCGCTTTTAACCTTTGAAGCTACTTTTCACCAAGAACCACCTAAGCAACACCTATTACAAATATAGAGAGTTTTGCAATGGAATCAAGCCAATACAAATCAAAAACTTTACAAAAAGATTTGTGACCCAACTTGTCACAGTTGAAGCACTTCCCTTGAAACTTTGGCTTCTTAGAGACTCCTTCCTTTGGATCCAACTTGGACCTTTTCCCAGACTTGTTCTTCTTAGATTTGAAACTCTGTCCAAGCTTCATAACATTAGTCTTGGCTTTAGGTTGACTAACATCTTTCTTCTTAGACTTCTTATGATCTTCTTCAATTCGAAGCCTAATGATGAGATCCTCGATCTTTATCTCCTTTCGCTTGTGTTTGAGATAGTTCTTGAAATCCTTCCATACAAGGGGTAGCTTCTCAATGATAGCAGCTACCTAGATGGTTTCACTCACGGTCATCCCTTTGACATGAATCTTATACAGAATCACTTAAAGCTCTTGGACTTGACTGATAACTGTCTTGGAATCCACCATCTTGTAATCAAGAAACCGACCTAAAACAAAATTTTTGGATCCGTTATCCTCAGTCTTGTATTTTCAGTCTAATGATTCCCACAGTTCTTTGGTTGTTTTTTTAGAAGAGTATATGTTATATAACGAGTCTGATTGCCCGTTCAGTATGTAGTTTCGACACAAAAATCCGAATGGTTCCATGCATCAATAGCATTACATACCTGAACATCTCGCTCTTCACCACTATTGGGTTTATGAGCATCTTTAGTGATAAACCGAGCTAAGTTCAGCGTGGTCAAATATAACAGCATCTTCTGTTGCCACCACTTAAAATTCGGTCCACTAAACTTATCAGGCTTCTCCATGTGATTCATCGGTAATGGAACCGAATTCATATATGGATTTGCCGTCGTTACATTCCTTTGACTCACATACTGGCTCATCATAGGCTCACGAATGAGCCAATGGCCGAAGTTGTTAGTGCCACACTAGGCAACACAATAAGCACTTTGCCCACAAGAAAAGAATTAACAACGGAAGTGTCTAATCCCACACTTTGATTAGCATTCGAAGTCTCTAGTGGAACACTCGAGTTCACGTTTGAATTATCCGCCATAATATCTAAAACAAAACACAATTGTTTTAGAATCACAATAATATCATAATATATATATATATATATATATGCAGCACCGATATCAATTACTTGATATCTAACAAGTGAATCAATAATTTATTTCACAAATCACAATTAGTGTCTGGTATCACAGACCCGATTACTAAGTTGAAATCACACTTGATTTCCAAACTAGTCTCTATTAAACATACCCAATTTTCCAAAATTAAAATCAGAGATTTATCTAATTCTTTAAACAGACCTAATTTCCATGGTATTTAATAAACCAAAAAGTGATGTTTGATACACACCGTGTAAATCAAGTTCATCACAACCTGAAGCAATACCAGAAACTAGAAAGTTTGAAGAAGTGAAAAATGTTATAAAAGAAATTGTCTTAAGATTGTTGTTTGTAAATCAAAAACAATTATGGTTCGAATCTGGAAGAAACATAAAGTAATAAACTAATAAACACCACGTCAGAAAACAGTTTAAAGAAATCGAGGCATGTGTTTCACACAGTGTCCTTAAGACAATTTCGCCGAGTAACACCGTACGTGTATGGTGATTGTCTCCCAGGATACAAGGATTTGACAATGGCCATGCAAAGCACAATCCACTCTTAGTGAACTCAAGTTGAGTTTAAACTTACCAAGAATTCAGAAAGAGAAGAAAGAATATTAATTTTTGCTCTATATTTCGTGATTCTGAGAGAATGAGTCTTTGAAGAGAAGAATAGGGTTTTTATATAAAACCTAATCAAGAGGATTGATATGGAAATACTTGATAATAACGTTTTTAATGAAAAAAGATATTAATTAAGAATCAATCTTCAAGAGATTTAGAGGTTAGTTGTACACTCACAGTCCAATCAGTGTTGACATTCGTGTACGTAGGACGCACCCACACATGAGTCGTCCATCCGAAGGTTCGAGATCTGTGATTTGCACAATAGGCTTACTTTGAGATTCAATTTCTCATTTACTCATTTATCATTTTAGAAGTTTAAGTATACCAATTTGATGCTTTCACGTAGGAGAATTCGAATATACTTTGATCTTCCATTTTCATAAAATCAATCATACTCAAAGAAGGCGTGTTTATCACAAAATTTACCAGCATTTATATATACGTTTACATGACTACTGTTATGGGTAGAAAAAGCCAAAGACTATCTGTAAAAATTAAAATTCCGTAAAGGGTTTAATTCATTGCCACATATGATGTGGTGTACAATTACATATATATATATATGAAAATTTTCAAGTAAGTGCATCCTGATATAACTCCATCAGTGCGTTGGATGTGAACCATTAGATTTACATGTTTTGACTCAAAGTGTACGTACTTATTAAAACTTCTCCATAATCTATGGCCCACATGCAACGTACTGATGAAGTTATATGAGGACGCACTGAGGAGAAAAGAGCTGTATATATATATATATATATAAGTTATAAACAGGTTAATTTGTAGATAAAGAAGGAAATTAGTAACGGTAAAATAATAAAAAAGGAAAAAAAGAATTTAGAAAGTTACTTAACAAAGAAAGGAAAGAAAGCTAGAATCTTGTCACTAATTGGTGAGTGATTCTCACACTAATGGCCCTCTTGAAGTTCGGGTGTAGTCGAATCGCATGGATTGGATTGGTAGAATACGAAATTAAACTTTATTAAACTAAAAGAAAAAAAAAATAGATAATTGAAAGACACTCCAATTAAAATTATGATCCACAAATTATTTATTTACATTCCATTTTAACTTTTTTTATTAATGATAATTTTAACCTGAATTAAAATTACTAAACAAGATTAAAAAAAAAATTCTAAAGACACTCCAAACTAATTAGATTATTAAAAAAAAAGAAATTATCTCTCCTAAATCATTAGATTAAATATTACGTATTAAACTTTCTCTCTTAAATCTATTATTACGATATTAAACATTCTCTCCTAATTAATCTCTCTTCATTTTTCAAAAAAAAAAAAAAAAATTTCCTATCTCCATACTTTCTTAGTTAATAGTTTTAAAAAAAAAAAATTTATTAATATTTTGGTCTTTTACTAACAGTCACACACACACACACACACACACACACATATATATATATTAAAAAGTCAATACAAAGATCTTGTTTTTTTTATTAAATAAATATATGAAAACTTGATTTGTTGCAACTAAATACAATTAAACTCATAATTTCTAAGATTTATGAAAGAATTAAAATTTTCTAGACAATCACACACCTACAAAAGTAACAAAAAACATTTTCATATTTCGATTTTTTTTTTTTTTTTTTGGAAAAACAGGGTACTTGTTTTTTGAGTTTTTTTTTTTTTATTTTTTTTTATTTTTTATTATTAATATATACATAAATATGGTTCCTAAAAATCAAGCCTATTCGTAAGTTTTTATTTTTTTTATTTTCTTAACTATTATTCTTACTTGAGAAAGAATGGATATAGAAAATTAGAGATGGTAATGGAGGAGAGAAAATTTAATATAGTAATTAAAAATTTAGGATAGAATGTTTAATATATAATATTTATTCTAATAGTTTATGAGAGATAATTTCTTTTTTAAATAATTTAACTATAAAAAAAATTACTCATCAGATGAATCCAAAGGTTACACCGGTTTGTCCTAACTTTTATTAAAATAAAATGGAATGTCTTTAGAATAGAAATATCAAAAGATGAAGATGATCTTGGAACAAGAAAAAAAATTAAATTGTTTTTTTCTTCAAAATTTAAATTGTGAGAATGAAGTGTTTTTATAAAAGAAGTATAAAAAGAAAAAAAATATTGGATTGTTAATAGAAGCTCTTACATTCCATTTTTTTTTTTTTTTTTATTAATGACAATTTTAACTTGAATTAAAATTATTAGACAAGACAAAAAAAAATTTATAAAGACACTACAAACTAATTAAATTATTAAAAAAAGAAATTCTCTCTCCTAAATTATTAGATTAAATATTACATATTAAACTTTTTCTTCTAAATATGTTATTACGATATTAAACACTCTTTCCTAGTTACTCTCTCTCTCTCTCTATATATATATATATATATATATATCTATTTTCAAAAAAAAAAAAATCATATCTCCATATTTTCTCGATCAATATCTAATTAATAGTTATAGAAAAAAAAATTATGAATATTTGGTTTTTTACTAATAGTAATATATATTATAAAAATTCAATACAAATACCTTATTTTTTTTATATAAAAAAAGTAGATATATAAAAACTTGATTTGTTGCAACTAGATTCTATTAAACTCAGAATTTCTAAGACTAATGAAATAATTAAAGTTTTCAAGGTAAACACATACCTACAAAAGTAACAAAGAGTATTTTTCATATTTCGATTTTTCTTTTCTTTTGAAAAACGGGATACTCGTTTTTTGAGTTTTTTTATTTTATTTTTATAATATATACATATATACGGTTCCTAAAAATCATGTTTATTCGTAAGTTGTTTTTTTTTAACAGTTAATCTTGCTTGAAAGGAATGTAGATAGAAAATTAGGAGATTTATAATTGTAAGCATACTTATAGCACATTTATACATCTCATCACTTTTTGCTAAAAAAAGCAATGCAGTTGGATCAAATAATGCATACAAGGTAAAAAGTGATGAGGTGGATAATTGTACTATAACTATGCACAGTTATGTGCCTATCAGAGAAAAACTCAAAAAATTAGGAGTTTTTCTCTGGTAGACATATAAATGTAAGCATACTTATAACATACTTATCCACCTCATCATTTTTTTTTGCCATGTAAGCATTATTTGACGCAATTTCATTGCTTTTTCTAGCAAAAAGTGATTAAATGGATAAGTGTTTTATAAATATGGTCACAATTATATGCCTACTAGAGAAAAACTCGAAAATTAGAGATATGTATCGAAGAAGAGAGAGTTTAGTATGATAATTAAAAATTTAGGAGAGAGTATTTAATATGTAATATTTAATCTAATGATTTATGAGAGATAATTTCTTTTTTTAATAATTTAATTTTAAAAAACCTACTCCTCAGATAAATCCAAAGGCTTAGATGATTCGTCCTAACTTTTATTAAAATAAAATGGAGTGTTTTAATGATTTTTTTTTTAATTTTTTAGACGAAGTATCTTTAGAATATGAATATCAAAAGATAAAAGAAAAATCTTGGAACAAAAAGAAGTTTTTTTTTTATTTTTTATTAAATTAAACTTAAATTTTGAAAATAAAATGTCTTAAGAAAAAAAAAACATAAAAATAAAAAATTGGTTTATCAAAAAAAAAGCCCTCCAATTGAAATTATTCATATTTAAGTCAAATTTAAAGGCGAATATGTCACAGGAGATTTCCAAAACCTGAATAAAAACGAAACAACAATGAATAAGTGGCTGGAGCTTGAGGCCAGTATTGGACGGTAGAGAAAAAAGAAAAAAAAATTGATGAATGATGATATGATGGAATCGAATTAATCGCTTTGGACAGATGGACCACTGAAATTGAAGGTTAAGGTTCAGACTTGTGACAGACTTGAATTGGCTTGAATTGGATGGCAGTGGACATGCAATAAAAGACATATTCAGTCCAACCAACATGTCAGAACTCTTCATACTTACCCAAACGCCAACTTGAAAACTTAAATCTGATATAATATGTCACTTTTACCATTTGTGTTATATACACAAATATTATACAAATATCTTTCCACAAATCCCACCGTCTCTCTCTTTCACTTGATCACCCACTTGCTCATCCACTTGTATTTGATAATCATCACCATTACAAGTGCACCTCTCCTTTGCCTATATATGTACACGTTCCTCTCACCTTGTAAAGGTTGATCACTAAAAATATTAATACAAATATTAGTTCTCAAAGTTGAATACAAAAATCATCGGTTAATTTCTCTATCTCTCTCGTCTTTCTTGTTTAATTCTTCTCTCATCTCTCTCACTTATTTATAATTGATATTCATATGTTCTTCATCTATATGTTATTCTTTTATTTTATAACATATTATTAGCACGATCGTATGTAAGTAAAAAGGATTTTCGATGGGTGATTTAATTACATCTCAATATTTTGGATCTATATATATTTTTTTTGTATACAAGATGGTTTATGCCGTCAACGGAACATATATATATATGTAGCTCTGAATTTAGTTATTTATTCTCTTTAAATCTCAATATTCTTGATCTATATATATTTCCGTATATAAGATGGCTTATGCCGTCAACGGAGCATATATATAGTTCTTGATTTATTTTTATGCACATAACATGTAAGATCAACCTCCTGAAATTGTTTTTTACAAAACATATATACTGTTCTAGAATTGTTCTTTTATGCACATAGTAAGTGAGCTCAGCCTCCTAGAATTGTTTTTACAGAACATATATACTGTTATGGAACTGTTTATTCATGAAACATATGTACCGTTCGGGAATTGTTTATTTTTTACAATATATGAGATTGAAAAGACCGATGAACCAAAACTTGAAGTGTCTAGAATTAGGATATTTAAATCAGCACGATTTTGAAAACCGATGAAAACCTAGAGTTCTGGATCTAGTGTTATATTCATGAATACCATACGACACTGTATTAAAAACTGATGAGAACCTGGAATTCTGGATCCAGTGTTATATTTATGAATGACATACTTCATTATTTGGAACCTGGGGTTTCAAATCCAATCAGAATTTGAAGTTTTCTGGATTTAATATATGAACTTATAGTTCATGGTCGAACCAAAAGTTTGAAAAATCATTATGATCCATGATTTTATTTTATCTCATATATATATATATATGTGTGTGTGTGTGTGTGTGTGTGTGTGTGTGTGTGTGTGTGATATGTTTACATATCATTCATTTGAGAAAAAAGAAATTACACATCCAATAGGATGTTGTGAGTATCGTAAAAAAGATTTAAGATCCTAACGTATAATGAAATTGGAAATAATATTTCATCCATTTCATTCACATCCAACAGAATGCTGTGAGTATTATAAAAGAGATTTAAGATCCTAACGTATAATGAAATTAAAAATAATATTTTATCCATTTCATACACATCTAACACGATGATGTGAGTATTATATAAAAGGAATTAAGATCCTAACGTATAATGAAATTGGATGTAATATTTTATCTATTTCATTCGTGTTTGATGCTCCTGTAGAGCCAAATTTAGAGTTGTTGAAAAAAATAAAATTCTGAGATTAGTAGTCTACTTGACAGCAGATGAACTTGATGAACATGTGAATGTCATGGATGTTGGATCATTGGATCATCAGATCATCTGTTTTGGTATCACCAAACCCTGATTTGGGTTTGCTTCTGGGTTGGTGGATTTCAACCCAGACCCTTCGCCCCTAGGGTTAATGCCACCTCGTCGGTGGGCTTCGTCGGTTTTTTTTCGCACCAACCTAGTGCGTTTTACAGGAACGATCAGAGATCGTCGGTCATGGTCCACGATCTAATCCAGATCGGTCACAGAGCTCGTTTTTTCTCTGGCCCACTTTTGGTAAATTCGATATTCTTGATGGACTGTTTTGCAATTATTTTGGGAAATTTTATAATTTTGACAAAAAATTTGGATCAATTTATAATTACCAAAACTTTTTGGTCCAATTTGCAAATTTTAAAGAATTTTGGGACTGATTTATAATTAATAAAAATTTTGAGGGGTTTTCTGTAATTTTACAAAATTAGGTGTAATTTCTATTTAAAAAATATTTTTTAAAAAATATTTTTTAAAAAAGGAGGGGGAATTATTATCATTTAAGATGAGATATAAAATGACATTACACATAATGCCCATAAAATTTCTAAAAATAAAAATATATGTCTTGCCGACAATGTAACGACTCATATAATTCTACGGAGTCAGAAATATTTTATGTATATAACTTTGCTGAAAGCAAATGTTATTAATGTATTAGGTCCAACGGATCTGATAGAAAGCTCTGGAAGAGCCACGATATTATTATCAAACAATACTAAATTATGTATCAATGGTACTTGATATTATTCAAGAACAACATATATATATATATATATATATATGCTTAGTTCAAGGGCATTTAAAGTTAATACCAGATCAAATCTAGCGGATCTGATTAAAGGCTCTAGAAGAGCCACAATCTTATTACCACATGATATTCAATTGTATAACAATGATACTTTATATCATTCAAGCAGAACATTAATAAATCTGTTTAAATCAAAGACATATAACTTTGTTAATGTAATATTGAGACTATGAATAATAAGAATGTTGAATATATGTGCGTGATTCAGGCCAGAAGCTGATTATAGAAAACTGCGTTCTTTATCATCCGGATTATATTGTTGATGAGAAAAAGGGATGTATGTGGATATATTCATCCACCAAATAAACCATCTCATTCTAAAGTTGGTTTTGAATCCCTATCATTCAAGGGATATATGTGGACATATTCATCCACCAAAAGAACCCTTTCATTATTTTCTAGTTCTAGTTGATGCATTTACTAGATGATCACATGTTTATGTATTATCAAATGTCTTTAGTTGAGATCAATGTTCAACATTCAGTTTTCTTATGTACTCATAATCAAAATGGATCAGCGGAATCACTTATTAAACGTCTCCAGGTAATTACGAGAACTTTATTATTTCGATTCAGTTACCAATTTCTATATGGGACGTTCTATATTATATGTTGATAAATTCATCTGTGATCACTACTTATCGCATTATTTACCATTACAACTTGTAATTGGTCATTGACTTGCTCACATTTTTAAGATATTTGATTGTGTAGTATATCTCCTTATTTCATCTCTAGCATGATCTAATATAAGAATTATATATCATTATGAGATTAATATTAATTTTGATTAATCTTATATTAGATCATTTAAACTTCAGAGAGTTTATATTTTTACACACAATCTGTATATTATTATATTGATTAATTTTTAAATGGAAAGTTTCTTTAGAAAAAGTAGTTACTCTTATATAAAATAGAGATACCGGTTCAGTTCTCTATATATAAATATTTCTCATTTCAATCTTTGTATTACTCAAATACGAAAGATAATTGATCATCATATAATTATTATTTTGTTACTTAATATATTAAAGGTAACAAGATTTTATAAGTTGTCATCTCATAAACCTCGCCCGAGTGATTGTTCCTAAAGAACGATCTGAGTAAAAAGCAACAAATAAATCATCTGATACATATTATAATTTATAAGCTTATGAGCCTTTTTGAAAGGTCTTGCTATCATGATCCTAATGTAAGCAAAACTCAAGTTATAAATAAATCCACTTTCTCTAAATATAAGATTATATCTAATTAGATTCACTTTCTCTAAATAAGTCTGATATATCTAATTAGATTCACTGTAATGGAAGAAATCTCAACGGAGATATAAGTATATTGAAATTGAGAAAATTTCTATACATATCTATGAAATGACTATATCCATCGAAATGGAAGAAATCTCAACAGAGATACAAGTATATTGAAATTGAGAAAATTTCTATACGAGTCTATGAAATGACTAAATCCATTGAAATGGAAAGAAATCTCAACAAAGATACAACTATATTGAAATTAAAAAAATTTCTATAAAGTCCATATAATGACTAAATCCATTGAAATGGAAGAAATCTCAATAGAGATTCAATTATATTGAAATTAAAAGAATTTCTATAAATCATATAAGAGAAATGTGGAATCATAAAAGAAACAATCATTGATGATGTATTTTTATACATAGTAGCACTACTGAAATTATAAATGATAATTATGATATTCATAATATCAATAATTATATACAAAAGGCATGATTGACCTAAGTGAAAAGAAGCAATTCAAGAAGAAGTGACTTCATATGTCAAACATAAATTATTTAGACCAATAGTACTCCAGACACTTGGAGATGTCAAACTAGTTGGATACTAATGAGTTTTTATATGGAAAATGTAATGAGAAAAACGAGATCGAGAGATATGAGGCACGACTCGTAGTATAAGGTTTCTTACAGAAACTTGATATTTACTATTGATGAATACGATTACGTTTCGAATTTTTGATAAATTTGGTTGCCTTTGAAAGGCTTGAAATGCGTCTTATAGGCGTAGTAATAATTTATCTATATGATTCACTCAATGCAGATATTTTTAATCCTAGAAGGATTTAAAATGTTAGAAACATTTAAATCGAGATCTCGTAATCTGTATTTGATGAACGTACAAAAATCATTATATAGATTAAAAACAATATTGACGGATGTGGTATAACCGTCTCAGTGAATATCTGAAAAAATAAGGGTATAATAATTATATTATACACTCAATTGTCTTCACAAAGAAATCAGAATCCGAATTTCCTATATTCACAGCATATGTTGATGATATGAATTTAATTGGAGCTCCTGAAGAGCTCTTGAATCTTTGGTAAATGAGTTTAAAAATGAAAGACATGGGAAATGAAATACTGTCTTGACCTGAAGGTCGAGCATAGATCAAATGGAATGTTTATCCATTAATCAAAATATATTGAAAAGATTTTGAAAAGATTCCATATAGATTTTACTCCATAAAGCAAGTCTTTGCTTATACTCCCCTCCAATCATTTATGATGTTATTTCATGAAATGAAATAAATATCTGTATACCCTAGTTTAGCAATCTAGAAGATTGCTTTAAAATATCTTTTATCAGGGGGAGCATCCCATCAAGGGGAGCATATCAAATGAAGTATATTAATCATATTGGGGATTATGTTCATTGTGCTTGTTTCTTTTTCAATTAGGTTTTTCATCCCATTGGGTTTTCATGATAAGGTTTTTAATGAGGCAATTCTCAAAGCACACCCAAAAATCATTTGATCCACAAAATCATCATAAATATTACATTGATTCAATATATCATCATATATATCTGTTATCTTGATCAAAATATCATTGTAAATATTACTTTGATCTTACTAATCATCGCATATATATATTACCTTGATCCAAAAGATAATCATAAATATTACTTTGATCCGACAGATCAATGGATATCTTTGCTCAGGTTTTTATCTCATTGGATTTTTCCTAGCAAAGTATAAATGTGAGAAATGTTTTGAAGAAAACATTAACTATGAACATATTTGCATTGTACTCTTTTTCCCTTTGATTAGGTTTTTTCCAATTAGGTTTTTCTAACAAGGTTTTTAACTAGACAATCAAGGCGAGAAAAGTTCTGAACGAACATATGTACACTATACTTTTTTTTTCCCTTCGATCAAGTTTGGTCCCACTGGGTTTTCTTGACAAGGTTTTTAACGAGATAGTTTTGAGAACGTCCAGCATCACAAGATCTAGAAAATCATTGTATATATTTTACCTAGGTTTTATCCCTTTAGGTTTTTCCATAGAAAATAAATACAAGTAGTATATATCCAAGGGAGAGTGTTACAATATATGTGGCTTTTACCATTTGTGTTATACACACAAATATCACACAAATATCTTCTCTTAAATCCCACAAATCCCACCGCCTCTCTCTCGTTCACTTGATCACCCACTTGTGTTTGATCATCATCACCAATACAAGTGCATCTCTCATTTGCCTATATATGTACACTAGGGATGGGCATTTCCCCATGGGGCCCCATCCCCCATGGGCCCCCATGGGGTTTTGGGGACAAATTTTTCCTCCAAATGGATTTTGGGAGGGGAATGGGGGTGGGGGTAGGGGCAAAGTTTGCCCCCAAACATATTTTGGAGGAGGTGGTGGGGGTACCTCCCCCCAAAGCCAAAACTCCATTGGGCCCCCAAAATAATATATATATATATATATATATTATTTTTATTTTTATTTTTATTTTTATTTATATATAAAAAATTTAACAATTAAAAAATATTATAAATTGGTCCTCTCATTTGCTCTTTCTTCTAGAAGAAACCAAATGTAGAGGTAGAGTTCCTTTAGGGAGATTTCTCCATCTTTAGGAGTAGATTCCTTTCCACGATCTTGATTCTTCCTTCCTAGCATTCTAAAGTAGCTTCTGTGATCGTGCAGCTGTTTTCTCTTACCTTCCTTCTCTCTTACAGAAAATTTATTGTCGTGTGTTTTCTTCAGCGGTTAGGGCTTCTCCCCTGATTCGATTCAGTGGCTATTTTATGTTGTTATAAATCTTGGGGAGGCCTAGCTGGTTGGGTGTGTAAATAGAGGTGTTTTTTTCTGACTATTAGGCTTCAAACTTTGGTGATTTCTGATCTGGGTTCACCATGGATGCAACGGAAATAGCCAAACTTTATGCTATGCTTTCGCTCTCCGATATGGATGGCCCAATTTGACTGGTTTCAGGAGAATTAAGAAACGAAGGGATTAAAGATGTTGAACGCTGTCTGGTCGGGAAAGTGTTAACGGGCAAGAGAGTGAATCGCGACAACTTTAAGAGGGTAATTGAGCAATTGTGGAACCAAATTGGAAGCGTAGAAATAGAAGCAATTGGGGATAATATTTTCATGTTTCTATTTCCTAGTCAAGAAGTGCGTTCTATGATTTGGTCAAGAGGACCATGGCATTTCGACCACATTCTAATTGTTTTGGAGAAACCACTAGGAACTAGGGATATTTCTAAACTATCATTTCGAATGGTAGATTTTTGGGTTCAGATTCACAATCTTCCTCTTATGTGTATGAACCGACGAATGGCTAAGTTTCTAGCTGAACAGATAGGTTTTGTGGTAGAACTCCCGGCTAACTCCAGAGAATGTATGGGACGGTTTATCAGAGTTAAGGTAGGACTAGATATTTCTAAACCCTTAATGAGATGTGTGAGACTAAACGTGGACGATTCTGGGGAAGTTGTAACAGCAATTCTCTTATATGAGAGACTCCCAGAATTCTGTTACGCTTGTGGTATAATAGGTCATGGATTAAGAGATTGCCCAAATGATGATGCAAGAATAGAAGCTTTGGAGGGCACTTCTACAAAGTATGGTTCCTGGCTCAAGGCAGTGACAATAGAACAATCAAAGAGTAGAGCCTCCAGAAAAAAAGTTAAAAGTTCAGCTAATGTTCCGTCTTCGAGCAATCACGATAATCACTTCGGGAAGAGCTCAAGAATGGATAGACCAAGTGAAAACAACAACAACGAGCATGAAGTATCTCCAAGGTTCAATTCTATTATTTTGCCTACACCGACCAACGAGACCAGAAATAATAGGAGAGAAGCGGTGGGTTTGGTGGTAGATTCAGAATCGATGCAAGGATCCCCCACCTCTAGGAAAGTGATGGAATAAAGAACCAAACAAGGGAACAGGGAATGGACGTTCAAACGGCATGGAAATTTAAGTTGAGAGAGGGCAGAGAAATGGAAATGATTGATTCAGAAAATGTCAATTATCTAGTTCATGGAGTTCAGGTGGGTAAACCAAAGACCGAGGGAATTTCATTAAGGATTGTACTAGGAAATGGAAAAGAATCACCAGAGCTAAACATCAACTTCCTGATCAAATCACCAATCCTCTTAGCAGTCTCCAGCTAGCATCTCAGCACCTGGCGAATAGTGATCTAATGGATAGGACTCCAGAACAACTATTAGGGTGTAAATATTGTAAATAATGATTAGCTGTTAATCTACAGATTAGTTAGTTAGTTAGCCTTCTAATTATGTTTTCTGTTATAACTAATTCATTGTAACAGTGGCTATATATAGCTGCCATCTATATTGTTATTGGATAAATGAATGAAGATTATTTTCTTCTTCTCTCTTTTCTTCTTAGCTTTTCTTCTTCACGAGCTTAATATGGTATCAGAGCAAATTTGATCCGCTGCAAATTTGCTTGTTTTCTTCTTTCTTTTTCTTTCGATCGATTGATTGTTCTTGCCTTCTTCGATATGGCGATTCTTCCCTCGATGAATGATTCCAATTCTAGAGAACGTACCAATCGTTCCGCCATTGAAAAACCTTTGAATCCCTACTATCTTTATCATTTTGATAGCCCTGGGCAAGTGCTCATCTCGCAGCAGCTCACCGGTGAGAATTATGCCAACTGGAGTCGCGCGATGTTAATTGCACTATCTGTGAAGAACAAATTGGGATTTGTTGATGGTTCCATTCCTGAGCCTCAAGGTACTGACAATAATTTGCTCAATCCCTGGATTCGCAATAATAACATTGTTATATCTTGGATCTTAATTAGGTTTCAAAGGAAATTTCTGCCAGTATTATTTTTGCTGCTTCTGCTCGAGAGATTTGGCTAGATCTTAGAGATTGTTTTCAATAGAGGAATGGACCTAGAATTTTTCAACTTAAACGTGAATTGATGAATTTGCGTCAAGAACAGAGTTCTGTTAGCATTTACTTCACAAAGCTAAAAACTATATGGGAAGAACTGAGTAATTACCAGCCTAATTGTTCTTATGGAAAGTGTTCTTGTGGTGGAGTTAAAAACCTTAATGATCATTATCAAATGGAGTACATAATGTCCTTTTTAATGGGACTTAATGATTCTTTCTCTCAAGTTCGTGGTCAGTTGCTTCTCATGGATCTGATGCCTCCTATCAATCGTGTTTTCTCTCTGATTGTTCAAGAGGAACAATAAAGGAGGACTAATCCTTCCTCTGATTCGAGCAATTCTAATGGCAAAATGGCCTTTGCTGTTAAAACAAATGTTGCTAAGTCTGGTGGATCTAGTTCTCAAAATTCTCAGAATTCCAATTCCAGTGCTTCCAAGAATTAGAAAAGAGACAGGCCTTATTGCACACATTGCAAGATTCTTGGACATACTTTGGATCGTTGCTACAAGATTCATGGATATCCTTCTGGATACAAATTCAGATCCAACAATAATTCAAATGTTACTGCTCATTAAGTTTCTACTAATGATTGATCAGGTCAGTCTAATTCCTTTGAAGGTTTTGTTTAGAATCTGAACTCCAATCAATATCAGCAGCTAATGTCTATGTTTTCTACACATCTGAGTAGCTCAGCAAAGGTCACCAATGCTCCTGATCAAACCAACTGTCTCGCAGGTATTTGCCCCTCTGTGTCTTTGAATCCTTTATTTTCATCTAGTTAGTTCTGGATTGTAGACTCAGGAGCTACTAGACATATTTGTTCACAAGCCAGTGTTTTTGCTTCCTTGCATTCTAATCATCACACAACAATTACTTTGCCAAATCATTCTCAGATTTTGGTCCATTTTGCTGGTGATGTTAAACTGCATTCTGAACTTGTGCTTAAGGATGTATTGTTTGTTCTTCAATTTAAATTCAACTTGATCTCAATCAGTGCTTTAGTAACTGGATATGGCCTTACATTGAGTTTCCTTCCTGACTACTTTGTTATCCAGGATCTATCCACCAAGAGGATGATTGGCAGGGGTGACAAAGTCCAAGATCTCTATGTTCTCAATGTTCAATGTTTGAATTCTATTTCTAATGCTTTTGTTAATAATGTTTCTGCTCATATTTGGCATAATAGGCTAGGACATCTTTCTTTTAAGAGACTTGATTCTTTGAAAGATCAGTTGAAATGTGATGTAACTAGATTGCATAAGTTGGATCCTTGTTATATTTGTCCTCTTGCTAAGAAAGGAAGGCTGCCATTTGAATCCAATAATCATTTGTCCAAATTTCCTTTTGATCTTGTACACTGTGATATTTAGGGGCCATATCAAACTGTTTCTTATACTGGTCATCGATTTTCCTTGACTCTTATTGATGATTGCACTTTTTTTACTTGGGTTTATTTGTTGAGGAATAAATCTAATGATGTCTCTATGATACCGAAGTTTTTCAACATGGTTTCAACTCAGTTTAATGCTACAATCAAAGTATTTCAATCTGATAATGCACCTAAGTTATCTTTTGCTGAGTTTTTTCAAGATAAGGGAGTTTTGCATTAGTTTTCATGTGTTGAAAGGCCTCAGCAAAACTCGGTTGTGGAGCGAAAACATCAACACCTTTTGAATGTGGCTCGGTCATTTTTTTTTCAATCCAGGATCCAATTTCTTTTTGGATGGATTGTGTTTTTACTGCAGCTTTCTTGATTAATAGAACTCCTTCCCCACTATTAAAGCATAACACACCTTTTCATTTGCTTTATAAAACAGCTCATGATTACACTCTATTTCGAGTTTTTGGATGTTTAGCATTTGTTTCCACCTTGGCTGCTCAACGAACCAAGTTCTAACCTCGTGCTCGAGTTTGTGCTTTCCTTGGTTACCCGCCTGGTGTGAAAGGTTATAGGTTCTATGGTGTGGAGACCAAGCAAGTTTTTCTTTCACGAGATGCAGTGTTTCATGGGGAAGTGTTTCCTTTTCATGCTGTTACTAGTTTAGATCAAGTTACTGATCCGTTTCCAGATTTGGTTCTGCCACATTCTTCATTACAAACTCATTTTATTCCAGACCTTGCTTCTTCACATGTTCATAATCCACCTTTTACTACTGGTGTTCCAGCTGATGTTTCCATTGATCGTCCAGATCTTAATTCTTTTGGTGTTGCTTCTACTTCAGCAGCTAATATTCCAGTAGATGATATTCTAGCAATTGCTCCTTCTCCATCTGGTGGTGTTCTTCCAAAATCTACCAGGCTGATTCATCAACCTAATTACTTGAAAGAATATCACTGCAATTTACTTGCTGAATCTTCTAATCATGCTTCCACTTCTATAGCTTATCCAATCTCTAAATATATCTCTTATCATGGCCTTTTTGATTCACACAGGCAGTTTGTGCTCAGTGTATCCTCTCAAGTTAAACCTCAATACTGTCACCAAGCAATGAAGTTTCCTGAATGAAGATTGGCTATGCATGAAGAGTTGAAAGCTATGGAAGCAAATAACACCTGGACCATCACTTTTCTTCCTCATGACAAGCATACCATTAGATGAAAATGGATTTATAAGATCAAGCTTAAATCGGATGGATCTATTAAGCGACATAAGGCTCGTTTAGTAGCTAAAGGATATACACAACAAGAAGGTTTGGACTTTGTTGAAACTTTTTCTCCAGTGTTGAAATTAGTGATTGTAAAGGCTCTTCTTGCTCTAGCTGCCTCGCATAATTGGCATTTAGCTCAACTCGATGTCAACAATGCCTTTTTAAATGGCGATCTTTTTGAGGAAGTTTATATGGATCTTCCTCTCGGTTATCTTAAACAAGGGGAGTCCTCTCCATCTCACAACAAACTAGTATGCAAGCTTCATAAGTCAATTTATGGTCTCAAGCAAGCTTCGAGACAATGGTATTCAAAATTTTCTCAAGCTTTGCTTAAGTTTGGCTTTCTTCAATCAAAATCTGATTACTCTCTTTTCACAAAAGGTCATGGATCCTCTTTTGTTGCTCTTCTAGTTTATATGGATGATATTATCCTTACTAGTCCTTCTTCTCAAGTTATTGATGAGCTCAAACAGTTTCTATATACAGTTTAAGCTCAAGGATCTTGGTAGTCTCAAGTACTTCCTTGGTCTTGAAATTGCTAAGTCCAAGCAAGGTATTGTGCTTTCTCAAAGCCATTACACCTTACAATTGTTTGAGGACACAGGATACTTGGCTTGTCAGCCAACTGCTATTCCAATGGATCCAAAACTTCGGTTAACTGCCACTAAAGGTGAACTGCTTCCTAATATAACAAATTATGGCCGGCTTGTTGGGAAACTTCTTTATCTCACTTTATCTCGCCCGGATATTACCTTTACAGTTCACAAGCTCACTCAATTCTTGGCTCAACCTCGACTTCCTCATCTCAAAGCAGTACATCATCTGCTTCGTTATCTCAAGAAGAGTCATGGTCAAAGGTTGTTGTTTTCTTCTAATTCTTCCTTGCAGCTAAGTGCTTACTCTGATGTTTGTGTTCCAGTTCGTTTGAAAGCATTCTCTGATGCTGAATGGGGATCATGCCCTAATTCTCGACGCTCCATTACAGGTTTTTGCATCTTTATTGGAGACTTTTTAGTCTCTTGGAAGGCCAAAAAGCAGACCACTGTCTCTCGATCCTTAGCTGAAGCTGAGTATAGAGCCCTTTCCTCTACTGCTAGTGAGCTTATCTGGTTGCAGCAACTTCTTAAGGATTTTCAAGTCAAGTTTGATTCTCCTGCTTTGTTGTATTGTGACAATCAAGCTATGATACATATTGCCTCTAATCCAACCTTTCATGAACGAACTAAACATATCGAGATAGATTGCCATTTTGTTCATGAAAGAGTTGTTTCAAGAGTTCTCAAATTACTGCCCATCAGATCTTAATACCAATTGGCTGACATGTTTACTAAGCCCCTCCCGTCTACATAGCTTTTTTCTTTATTGTCCAAGATGGTTGTAAAGGACATTTACAAGCCACTTTGAGGGGGAGTATTAGGGTGCAAATATTGTAAATAATGATTAGCTGTTAATCTACAGATTAGTTAGTTAGTTAGCCTTCTAATTATGTTTTCTGTTATAACTAATTCATTGTAATAGTGGCTATATATATAGCTGCCATCTGTATTGTTATTGGATGAATGAATGAAGATTATTTTCTTCTTTTCTCTTTTCTTCTTAGCTCTTCTTCTTCACGAGCTTAATAACAACAAGATTGTTTAGTATGGCATTATGATGGTAGAGGTCAGTATTTAGTTAAGAGTGGATATCATCTTGCCATTTTGAACAAAATTTATGCCTCTCCTTCTAACTCTACTCAGAATAAAAAATGGTGGGTTACTTTTTCGTCTTTGAATATTCCTCATAAAATAAAAATATTTGTTTGTAGAGCTTGTTGGAATGCATTACCATCCCTTGTCAATCTTTTCAGGTGTAGAGTGGTAGGTGACCCCTGCTGTTTTCAGTGTGAAGCAGCAGCTGAAACAATCGAGTATTCTTTGTTTTGGTGTAAAAAGGCAAGACAAGTTTGAAACAAGACTACCTTTGGATCACTTCTGTCTTCGTTCAAGAGTCTTCAAGTGTTGGATGTCTTAAGAGGAGTGTTATCCTCTGTTAATCAAAAAGAATTTGGTAGTTTTTATGTTATTCTCTGGTGCATATGGTGGAATCGCAATATTGCTGCGCACAATTGGGAATCCAAAAAGTTTTGCAGAGCTTGTGGTCTGGGCTTCAGATTTCTTACATGAATTCCAGTGAACTCAGCTAGCAATGTCAACAAACAACCAACATCCAACTAGTCCACATAAATTAGATTGGATTCCTCCTCCTTACAGTAACCTGAAATTAAATTCTAATGTAGCAGTTTGAGATGACCTTTCTTTTGTAGGGGTGGGTGCTGCTATTCGTGACCATAATGGGGATATTGTTGCAACCATTTCAAAACCTTTGTAGGGATATTTTAGTGCAGCTGTTGGGGAACTTCTAGCTTTAAGAGAAGGTCTCCTTCTTGCAAAACACCTCAATTTGACAGTCCATATTTATGAAGTGGATACGGTTAATGTAGCTCATGATATCAACTCTAGTGGTAGTATTAATTATGTTGTCAAATTTGTTGTGAATGATGTCAGAGTTCTTATTCAAGAGGTAGGTACTAGCTTGTGTCAAACCATTTCCAGAGTTGGAAACTCCTTGGCCCATGACCTGGACTCTTTAGCCATCTCCTTAGGGAAAGAATAGACTTGGACCAACACAAATTCTAATTTTATCTTTTTCCTGCTGTTGATTGTTATTGTTCTCTTTCAAAAAAAATAATTATAAGTTATAATATTAAATTATTAAAATTAACATGACTATTTTGTATTGTATTTTCGATTTTGTATTGTATTTTTATTATGTTTTTATTACTTTTTGGATTAGAAATTTGAAATTTAGAATTGAAAAGAAAATGAAATAGAGGAAATGAGTTTTGGGGGTGGGGGAACCTCCCCTCCATTTGTCCCCCCAAATGGATTTTGGGGAAGGTGGTGGGGGGAGGTTTGAGGAATGGGGGCCCCAATTGGGCCCCCACGCCCATCCCTAATATTGGAGATATTTGGAAACTTGTAATCTAGGATTGGATTCGGAAATGACATGAGAAAGATGAGTAATTCTAGATATCACAATATACTATTTGTATTTGTATCTCAAGTAAGATTAGTAGATTACATGTCTAAGAACATTTCTAATATAAAAGTGTCTTGCATATAAAAATCATTAACATGACATTATGACAAAATATCAAGAGATTTGCTTTTTATGCGGCATAAAGATACACTTAATAGATAATCAACTTAAAATTTGGTCACTATATTTATTTTTAATGACGTGTCATTTTTTTTATTTTTTATTTTTTATTTTGTTTCGTTACAAAATATAGATGAAAAATTAATATCAATTTTAAATACTTTGAGTCAACCGAAAAAATAGTTGTACAACAGATCGTCTGAAAGTAAATGTCATGTTGACAATGTTTAATATATATATATATATATTTTTTGTCACATCAGCTTGAAGTTAAATATGTATGGTTGTATTGGAGATACCTTTTTTAATAGGTCGTCTATTTATCCTATGTGACATCTTTTTTTTTTTTTTTTTTCCATAAGACACTCCTACATCGGAGATGCTCTAACAATTTAGTTAAAATAATGTTAGAAATTAATTTCCTGCTGTTTGCATTTTCAAAAACTCCAGATGTTTTAGAAATTTAGGATGCTGATTGTTCGATTGGAATCTATTCCTTGACAACTAGAAATCTAAAATTATTGATTTGGACAAGATGTTCCTTTTTTATTTTTTTATTTTTTTATTTTATTTTATTTTTTATAATAAATTATATATATATATATATATATATTGGGATGTATTGTTACTACAAATCCACCTAAGTCACATCATAAAATGTGAACTTCGTATGTGATTTAATTTGTTGTATTACATACTACGTCGTGACAGCATGAAGAATGATTTTTCTTTATAAAAAAAATAAAAATAAAAAGTTGCCCCATCAATTTTTCCAAGTAAATCAATTAAGTTCATTCTAAATTTTGGTAGGTACCAAGTACCAACTAATAAGATTGATTATGGTTTTCACATCAGAATTGTGATGGGGATACAAAACGAAAAAAAGATAAACAAAAAAAAAAAAAGAAGATAAATATAAAATTTATCAACAAAATTTAATAATATTATTTTTAGATGACCTCTTCTAAGAATTTTCGGCAAACTTTAGATAAAGGAATATACCTTTTATTTGAAACTAAGACTATTTTTAGGATTGCTTTACTTAAAAAATAATCCGATTATAGTTTAATTTAAGAAATAATCAACTTACAAGATAAGTCGATAAGTGTTTGGTAAATTGATTTTATAAAGAGCATTGCTATGTACAACCAGGGTCACAGCATCACTGCGACCCTGTAGTGTAAAAAAATAAAAAAAAACATATAGGACCCGTGTAATAAATACATAAGACCCACGTGTTTTTTTTATTTTTTGCACTATCAGGCCGCTGTATTGCCGTGGTTCCGGTTGTACAAAGTGTTTCTTTTTTATAAATAATCAATTTAAGAAAAAAGTAAAAACAAAGTGTTTGGTAAACTTTAATTGATTATGAAAAATTACCGATGGACATTTATTGTTAAAATATAATATATATTATTAAAGTATAGCTTGAATACAAGAGAATGTAATTATTTTTTAATATTATTATTTCCATTTTTTTATAATATATATATATATATATATTCCATTTTTTCATTGTTATTTAATAAAAGATTTAAAAATAAAAGACTGAGTTAACTCAGACACCCTAACTGAGTCAACTCAAGCACTGTCTCCCTCAACACAACTGAGTCAACTCAGTCTTCTTCTACACCAAGCATCAACAACTCCAGCATCAACCTCTGCATCAACAGCTCCGACGTGTGTCGAATCGCGAGATTCTATTGCCGATTCTTTGTATCATGGAGGAGCAAAACAGACCTTTGCGATGAAATCGTGATTGGATTCACAATTTCAATCGCGAAACGGAATCCTCCACTGCCTTAGGAACATTGGCTTCCTTCGACGTCGTCAGAGGTATCCGACCTCCATTGTCGGTGTTGGCCACCACCAGCCACCACTAGCAAATTGTTCGATCTTCAAAATAAAATTTTTAATTTTTTAGTATTTAAAAATTTTACTAATTCAAAAAATTATCACTATTAAATAAAGCGGTATTATTTTCTTTATATTAAAATGGCAAGGGTATTATAGACATTCCAATTATAAGATACTAGTTTCTCCAATAATCAACTTCCAAAAGCTACCCCCAACCAACTTCTCAAAAGCTAATTATTGGAGGAGCAAATTATAAGATAAGTTGATTATGGAGTGTTTACCAAACACCTCATGGGTCCTAGATTATGGAAAAAGTGATTATTTCTTAAATTTAAGTAACCCCAAACATAGCCTAAGGGTCAGTTTGGTATTGCTGTAACTTTTGTTATAATCACTGTTAGTTGTGCTTAATAAATAATCAGCTGTGAAGTTAATCAGTAGATGTTTGATTAATTGTATTTTTAAAACTACTGTATAGCTTAAAAATAGTATACATATATTTGGTAATTTTATTACAAAAATACTGAGATTAGTCACAATGACTGAAATATACATGAGTTTAGGACCATATTTCATTTTTTTTTCATTAATTATATATATTAAATCATATTTAAGTAGAATATTTAAGTAGAATATTTAAATTGGAAAAAAAATCCCATAAGAAAAATACAAATATTTTAAAAAGATTTTATAAATCAAATCAATATTTAAATAGAATATTTAATTTTAAAATAAAATAAGGTATATAAATGATTTTAACTTGATGTCATAAGGATAATAATGATATTTTAAAAGATATATTAAATGCTGAAATAGATTATTCTATAATCACTTTCAAAAAGTAACTTCTCACCTACTTCTCAAAATCGCTGTCAAAACTTATCAGATTATCAATTAATCACTTTTGGAAGTTTTGCCAAACATCATTTTATGTTAAAATTATAAAATAATCAGATTTTAATTTTTTAAAAGCAATACCAAATTGACCCTAAATTACAAACGAGAAAGCTTTTTAATTTGTTATTTGTGTATGCAGTGCATCCGTTGGATTTTGAGAAATCTAGGGCGAAGAAGTTGCGGTTTATAAATTGGAATTTAAGTTGACCAAAGAGGTGATTAACAAATAATTAAGTTGTTAATTAATTTTTAATTGGTAGTTTAAGAAATGTCAGTAACAGATTGCTAATTCAAATCAAATCCTTGAAAGAAATCAGCAGCAGGGGCAGATCTGGAAGCAACATTTAATCTCTTACCACATAAAGAGAATGTCTATGGACAAAACAGGTGAATACTTAAATTATGAATAATGTTTGGGTACTGACCGGTCATGACCTACACATTTTAATTGGATTATAAATTTATAATAGATGGAAGGTTGAAATTTGAAATAGTGTAATATTATTATTTAAATTTTTTTATTTATTATAATAATAACTGTCAGGACCGACGAGATTGGACTCTACAAGCTCAGTCTGGACTGACACTCCTACAAGAGGGGAGAGAGCATCCACATATAAGTGAGATAACAACCACACCATTGGTTGGAAAATTGGCCTTAAGCCATGCATACAGTGGGCCTCGATCTTGGATGGTGGAGGTTTCCAAAGGAAAGACTCACCACCATGGCAAGAGGCCATGTGTTAGTGTAATATTATTATTATTACATTAATAACCTTTGTATCTTCATCCATTGAGCCTGAATTGCACAAATGCTCTATATCTTTATTGAACTATTATTGTAGTAGAATATCTTGGAGTTATATACATAAATAATAAAATAATAATAATGATAATTCCCAAAATGGATTATTTTTTAAAGATTTTCTCAAAAAGGAATGAAATCATAGAAAAGACATAAAAATAAAATAAAGTTAATTTTAAAAGCAATTGTATCTAAAAAAAATGAGATTGTTACAGTTGTATCATATGTCTCCTCACACTTATATCAAGAGGTCGTGACAAGGGTAAAACCATGTAAAGGGCTGGGTCCACTCCACCCATAGGAAAAAATATTTAATATTTAATTTTTTAATAAAAAATATATATATTTTATATTAATTTTTCTATTGTCAGTTTATCCTGATATAAAATATATCAGGACGAAGAATGTGGACCATTAGATTTACATACTTTAACTCAAAGTGTATGCACTTATCAAAATTTCTCAATAATTTATGATCCATATTCTTCGGCGTGATATATTTTATATGAGAACGAATTGATAGTAAAAAGACTATATTTTATTTATTAATACTGTCAATTTTAAGTTTTTATAATTTCTCGCAACTTCAAACTTTGAGTTCAGATACATGGTTGTAATATACTAATATTTTTTTTAAAAAATAATGGTATAAAACACTTAAAATTATCAATAAAATAATAATAATAATAATAAAAGAAAACAAAATTGACATGGCTAGACCACAAATGAGGGCAGCTAGCATGACCAAAATAACTAAATAAGCACTTTTTCTTACAGGCAGGATTTTTTGTCACTTTGACCGATTGAGACCGATGAAACTAATTACGATCTGTTTGGTACACAAATTCAAAGTGTCAAAACAAATCTTATCTTTCAGACGGTCCGTACTATATATAATTATCATAGTTTTAATTTAATCAGTTTATTTTTATTTTAATACAAGTTAGTAATGAATAATGATACTAAGTGTCTAAGCTATGATCAAATTAATTACAAATTCAAATCTTTTTCTCCAAATTAAAATCATAAAAAAAAAAAAAAAAAAAAAAACTATCAAAAGGTTAAAAATTTGATAAAACCTTATACATAATTGATGATTATATTGATTATTTGATTATTTAGTCCGGGGATCCAAATTCGGTCCGAAATTCCGTAGAAGTATAAATTGGACCCACAAACCATGTGCGCAATAGTTTCCTTTAAAGGCCTTACTTTTTTTTTCTCACTTTCTACCATATTCTCATTTCCTCCATCTCCGCCGCTTCTTCTCTGTAAATAAATACTCTCTCAAATCTTCTTCCATGAAACCCTAATCTATTACAGCGTCTTAATTGATTTGAAATGAAGAAAGTTGAAGTTGGTATTTGTTTTGTCCTCTATCTTTTCTGTTTTGCTGTCTCAGTTGAGTCTCAGTCCAGCCCAGATGCTTCTTCCATGCTAGAACTGAGAAAAAGCATAGGAAACCCGACAAGCTTGGGCTGGTCCGACCCGAACCCCTGTAAGTGGGTTCAAGTGAAGTGCGATGGTAGTAACCGGGTGACCAAGATCCAAATCGGCAATCAGAATCTGAAAGGGAAGCTGCCTCCGGACCTGAAGAACCTGACTTACTTGACGATACTGGAGGTCATGAACAACCAACTCTCAGGGGCCATCCCCAGTCTTGCCGGGTTGTCTTCTCTCACAGACGTGCTTTTCAATAAAAACAACTTCACAGAAATGTCCCAAGATTTCTTCACAGGATTGACGTCTCTGCGAAAAATATATTTGGACTACAATCCTTTCTCTCCTTGGCAGATACCCGAGACCTTGAAAGATGCCTCCAGTTTGCAGATTTTTTCGGCCAATCAAGCCAATATTACAGGTACTATTCCTGACTTTCTAGGAGGAGATACGTTTTCTGGGTTGGAGCAGTTGCATCTGGCTTTCAACTATCTTCAAGGACCCATTCCGTTGAGTATCGCCAAGACTATTACCAGCCTCTGGTTGAATGGCCAGAATGGTGAGCACCAGCTCAACGGATCAATTGCAGTTATACAAAACATGACAGCCTTGACTGAGGTCTGGCTTCATGGTAATCAGTTTACAGGTCCAATACCAGATTTATCAGGGCTTATTAGTTTGAAACAATTGAGTTTGAGATATAATCATTTGACGGGTATTGTTCCTCTATCTCTGATCAATCTCCCTGGCCTTGCTATAGTCAATTTGACTAATAATTTTCTCCAGGGTCCGACCCCAAAGTTTGATACTTCTATAGTTGCTTTGGATATGGATGAAGGGACTAATAGCTTTTGCTTGGACCAACCTGGTACTTCTTGTGATGATCGTGTTAATATATTATTGTCAATTGTCCAACCTTTGGGCTACCCAGTTGTTCTTGCAGAGGATTGGAAAGCAAATGATCCTTGTTCTCCTAAGTCATGGATGGGGATATCATGTCTGAATGGAAGCATTACGGTTGTAAATTTTCAAAATTTGGGGCTTTCTGGTACGATTTCTCCGAATTTTTCTAAGCTTCCATCATTGAAAGAATTGCGGCTTTCGGGCAATTCACTTACGGGTACTATACCAAATGAGCTTACAACTCTGTCTAATCTTCATAGGATAGATTTGTCTAATAATCGTCTTTATGGTAAAGTACCAAATTTTAGTAAAAATGTCAATGTTATCACTGATGGGAACCCGGATATTGGAAAAGAAGATATTAGTACTTTGTCACCTCCGCCAGGGGGACCTTCAGGTTCTGATAGTAGAGGTAAAAAATCCTCTGGCAGTGGTAATAAGAATTCAAATACTGGAAAGGTTGTGGGTTCTGTAGTTGGCGCTCTTTGTGGTGTGTTTATTGTTGGAATAGGTGTCTGTTTGTATGCCAGAAAACGAAGGCGTACCAGTAGAGTACAGAGTCCGAATACTGTAGTGATACATCCTCGTAATGAAGGGGATGGAAATGCAGTCAAGATTACAGTTACGGGGTCAAGTGTTACTGGAGGTGGGAGTGAATCTCATAGTATCGCAAGTAGTGGACCTAGTGACCTTCACGTGGTTGAAGCTGGAAGTCTGGTTATTTCGATTCAGGTTTTGAGGAACGTAACCAATAATTTCAGTGATGAAAATATATTGGGAAGGGGTGGTTTCGGGACTGTTTATAAAGGGGAATTGCATGACGGGACCAAAATTGCAGTGAAGAGGATGGAGTCTGGAGTTGTGAGTGAGAAGGGCCTGGCAGAATTTAAGTCCGAGATTGCGGTTCTTACCAAAGTTCGACACCGCCATTTGGTGACACTTATCGGTTATTGTTTGGAGGGAAATGAGAGGCTCCTTGTTTATGAATACATGCCCCAAGGGACCCTTAGTAGGCATCTTTTCAACTGGAAGGAGGAAGATTTGAAACCGCTTGAGTGGACTAGAAGGTTAACTATTGCCTTGGATGTTGCTAGAGGTGTTGAGTATCTACATACTTTAGCACATAAAAGTTTTATTCATAGGGATCTTAAACCGTCCAACATTCTTCTTGGAGATGATATGCGGGCTAAAGTTGCAGATTTCGGATTGGTTCGTCTTGCTCCAGAAAATGGAAAACATTCAGTTGAGACAAGACTAGCTGGAACCTTTGGCTATCTTGCTCCAGAGTATGCAGGTAACTCATATTTAGATTTTATCTGTTTAATATTTGAACAGCTATAAAGTATCAAAATTGTCGAGTATTTTTTTTCATGATTAATCGAAGCCAATTAGTGATCTTCTGAAAATATTGCTTATTAGCAACTGAGGAACATCACAGAACTAGTAAGCATCCGTAGTAAATGTTTTTCATAATATACAATTGCTTGGACCTTTCCGAAAGAGACGGATGTTTCGTAGCTTCATGAATTGACATAATCGTTGAATTATGGTAGATATAAACCGATTTTCACCGTGATAATACTAGCAGACCAATTTGGGAGAGAGAACACGATCTGTTTTGCCAGACCAGCTTCGAAATTTTCTTAATTATTGATCTTTGATCAATTTTCATCATCCATAGGTGTCAACATCATGTACTGTAAGCATCTTCTTTCTTTTGGTGGGGGGGGGGGGGGGGGGGGGTGGGGTCTAGTTTTCTGTAGGTCAGCATGAGGATAGTAATATGATATGCTCTTTGCCTCTTCCAATCATAAAACATATAGCCCATTCAACTCAGCAAGATCCTACATGGTTTGCCTTGTTCTTGTTTTGATGACATCAGTTCTTTCTTCGGTACAAAATTATCTTTTGTGATACAAACTGAATTAGATGGTTTAATTTTATTGCTAATGCTGTGTTGTGGTTTCATGTGCATCATATATATATTGTAGGTTCGACAATTAAACACTAATTTTAGGGTGATGAATATTCTGTTACATTATTTTTATTTTTTTATTTTTTTTTTTTTTCTTTTCTATTTATGTACCTGGGGGATTTGGGATTTGGGATTTTTCCGGGTTTTGGGCAGGGAAATGTTTGGTTCTTCCGTTAACCGAATGGGCTTTTATTCATGAAGCGTTTTTCTTATGTGAACAACAGATCTTGATATACATTTAGTTTTATTTGAAATGAAATTTTTACCTGGGAAACTAAAGAATTTGATCAATTAATGGTGAATTTGTTTGTCCGATATCTTCTATATCTATGCTTATTGCTAGATATCTCACTAGATTCAAAGTGGTATGAAATGTATGTTTCTGTTCAATTAATCCTTTTGGTACTGAAGTTGAAATTTTCCATGATTTGACAGTGACTGGACGAGTGACGACGAAGGTTGACGTGTTTAGCTTTGGAGTAATTTTGATGGAGTTAATATCAGGTAGAAAAGCCCTTGATGAAACTCAGCCTGAGGATAGTGTGCACCTTGTTACATGGTTCCGCAGGATGCATGTTAACAAAGATATATTCCGAAAGGCTATTGATAGAACAGTTGAGCTTGATGAGGAAACCTATTCGAGTGTAAGCACCGTGGCTGAGCTAGCTGGCCATTGCTGCGCAAGAGAGCCCTACCAGAGGCCTGACATGGGTCATGTTGTAAATGTGTTATCATCTTTAGCTGAGTTGTGGAAACCAACAAAACCGGATTCTGAAGACATATATGGAATTGACCTGGACATGACCTTACCGCAAGCGCTGAAGAAGTGGCAGGCATATGAGGGAAGCACTATTGACGATTCCTCTTCATCATTGATTCCCAGTTCGGAGAATACTCAGAGTAGCATACCTACAAGGCCATCTGGATTTGCAGACTCATTTACATCAGCTGATGGACGATGAAGAGCAAAAGGGAAGGAAGGAAATCACAATGTGGGTATCTTTTGATGGTTTTGAGAGGTTTGCTATGTTCATTTTCTCTGATTCTTGTTTTCTCTTTTTGTGAGGTTTGATCTCTTGTGCAATATTTTTGCTGGAGATGCTTTCTTCTCCCCTTTTATCTATTATGTAGTTTAAAGAGTTTAATGTTGTTGTTCATGGTGTTCTTAAGATGCAAATAGACAGAGCTCATCTCCATACTCCATAGTGCTTTGTTTACAATTAGTTCAACATGTTATGAATTAATGATCATTCTTTAAGCTTGTTGCAACAAGCATTGAGAAACGAAGCATACATGATCTTCTCAAAAAAATTTAAAAAGCAAAGAAGGTAATAAGATATTCACATGAGGCTTGCCAGGGATTTGTTTACACTTAATTATTGTAATTAATTTTATTTTCCTTGGAAAAATGTCTGATTATATTATGTTTGTTTCTTGCTTTGACATTATGATGATGATGATGGTGATGAATCATTTGCATGCTTCATTAGCCTAAGCATGTGAGCCCCTATGGTAATCATTGTTCCCCACTTATTGGCACGTTAAAGAAATAACAAAGGGCCCCACTTTGATGACTAGGAATCAAGACGAGTTATAATATTTTTATATAAATATAGATATATGATTTTTAGATGATGGGGATGATGACGTTATTATAGGGAGAGTAGAGACACACCGAACCGAGCAGCTCATCTACACCGAAGAATTGTCTGAATAAAAATCTAATAAGACTTGTCTGCTTTTGTTTGCATGAAACCTATAATACGTGTCTAGTGGTTGATGTGCTTGCCAGCTATATATATATATATATATATTTAATTTATTCATTTGTCTTGAATATTTTCCGATTTCGGACAGTGACTACGTGGATACATCACTTGTGTTTTTTAATTTAACGTGAAGTAGCCGAAGCCGAATCCGTCAACATTATTCTATAATTAGCGGATTTAATGGTTAATTATGTTTACTCTATCTAGCGTTGACATAATGTGTCCAATTTCAAATTTCTTATTCATAATTAGCCCAGAAGAAGCCGGATTTGTTGGAGGTTTTGTCTGATTCAGTATATATATAGGTATATTTTTTAAGAAGAAGAAAAGCTTGAGTTTTAGTGGACTCTCCCCTTATTTTGTTGCCACCTGGTAATAAACCATCAAATGATGGACAAATTGCAAGGTAATAATGGAATGAAAATCACGGCTGTGCTTAGCATTTTCGTGTTGTATACGTTGACTAGTCAATGGTGGGTTGTAAATATGTTCAAGTAAATTATTGATTTATGATATGGATAGGACTATGGTTTTATAATTTCAGATAGGGATTTTCGTATTATCTTATCAATTTATTAAAATATATCAAAGTATATATATATATACACATTAAATAGCATCGGTGATCACTCGAAACTAAAATATTGGTAAACTAATTGAACGTTTTTATTACTGAGCAATGGTGATGTGACAATAAATAATAACCCCTTTTGTGATGGGGTTTATATGATATTGCAAAACTATATAAAGTTTAATTTCTTTATTGATGGGAGGATTTTTCATCTCTTCTTGATGTTTATAATCATCTGTTAGTTTCAAATCTTATTTTTATTTGAGAAAAATATATACTTTTTGGTAGTAATAAGCAAAATACATAACAGAAATAAGATTATAATAATTATAATATTTTTATAAAGATTAGTGATTCTCTAGTAGGGATCCATTGCATGAGTATTTGTAAAGACTTTGATGAAATCCAATCAATTTATACAACTCTTATGTGATTCTTTTTATGGAAGATAAGATCAATTAAATATATTTGTAAAAAAAAAAGAAATTTTTTTAAGAACGAAAACTATTTTCGAATTTTGTTTTTGTTAACATGTGGTATTAAACAAAAAAGGAAGAACATATGAAAAATTGAAAATCTGGTTTTAGTGCTCAAAAACTTTCCAACTTTTTTCATGAGTTTGTTCTTTTTTTTTTTGTTGTTGGTAAAATTAGACTGACTTAGAGCGAAAAAACATCACAAGCCACTATAAAAAAATCGTTCATCTACTACGGGCAATGCCCATAGTAGATGCGTATCTACAAAGGACATTGCCCGATGCAACGCTCGTTGTCTCTGAGGGTGTGATGGAAAATAGCATGTTTCGATAAAGGGTGTTGTTTTGTGTTATATCATGTTATTTACTAAGGGCAAAAGCCGTAGTAAATTTAGTAATTGCTACGGCCACCGCGCGTAGTCAATGTGTTATTAACAATTGGTATTGCCCGCGTTTAAAAACCACGTTTTTTTTTAATATATATTTATATATAAATACAGTCTTTCTATTGTCAGTTCGTTCTGACATAAAATATATCTGAATGAAGAATGTTAACCATATATTATGAAGAAGTTTTGATAAGTGCATACACTTTAAGTCAAAGTATGTAAATCTAATGGTCCACATTCTTCATCATGTTATATTTTATATCAAGACGAACTAACAATAGAAAAATTGAGCATATATATATATGTATAGTATTTCTATTGTCAATTCGAACTAATATAAAATATATCAGTTCCTTACATGTGGGTGATTCGATTTATCACCGGAAGAAGGTATATGGAAAAATGCTCCGACAAGTGCATACAACCAAATCAAATCATTTAAATCCAATGGCCCACAAAGAACTGATATATTTTATATCAGTTCCTTGCATGTGGGCTATTGGATTTAAAAGATGCTTTGACAAGTGTATGCAGTCAAGTCAAAGCATTTAAATCCAATGGCTCACATATAAGGTACTGATATATTTTATATCAGTTCGAATTGACAATAGAAAAATTAATATATATATATATATATATATATAATTGGGGGAATCAAATTTTGTTCATCCAAAAATTCTAGAATTTTTTATGATTTTTTTAAATTGAAATTTAAAAAATTCTTGAATCCATATTTTCTTAACACAAACTTTCTCTAATTCTATATCATGAATTTGTTTTTTCTAGATATCTTGTTTGGTACCTAAACAAAAAAAATATATCTATAAAAAAAAAAAAGGAAAGAAATAATCATTATCACACCCATAAAACATCAACTAAAACCAAAAATGAAACAAAAAATAAAGTTACATAATTTAAACAAAATGATAAATATACAAACTAAGAATTATGAATAAAATTCAAATAAAAGAATCATAATAGCAATTTTATATAAAACAAATAAACTTACCTTATAAATAAAAATATCACCAAAAAAAAATCTCTTTTTAATTATGCAAACATCTTAAACATCAAACTATAATAGAGATTAGTGAAAAATCCAAACTCCCTACCTTTCAAAGTTCTAAAGACAAAATATTTTAAGAAATGTAACTTTCTGGAGGCGACTGTGAAACCAGGCTGCTAGGTGGTGTGGAGAAGTATTTTGTAGGGGTAAGTAACTGCTTGTGAGGGGCCTCAGGTGGAATGTGGGTAATAGGGCTAGCATCTCTGCTTTCGGGGATTCGTGGCTTCTGCACCCTTTCTCTTTTCTTCCCGTTACTCAAAGTTCGAGGAAGGATATAATGGTGGTTGATTTTATTGATAAATAGGGGCACTGATAAGACTTGGGGAAATTACATGAGTCTTTTTTGGACATTGACAAAGATTTGATCTTGTCAATTCCAGTTTGCATTCGGGATAGAGAGGATTTTTTGATGTGGCACTTTGCCAAAAAAAATATTTATTGATAAACAGGGGCACTACTAGGACTTGGGGAAATTACAGGAGTCTTTTTTGGGCATTGAAAAAGATTTGATCTTGTCAATTCCAGTTAGCATTCGGGATAGAGAGGATTTTTTGATTTGGCACTTTGACAAAAAAGGCATTTATAGTGTCAAGAGTGGTTACAAGCTCGCTGTCGAATCCAAGTGGAAGGATTTGAGCTCGAGCTCTTTTCAAAAGGGAGAGTGGTGGAAACTAATATGGAACTCAAATATTCCCCCGAAGGTTAAAGTTTTTCTTTGGAGAGTTAGCAATAATGCAATCCCTGCCCTTGAGAATCTCTACCATAGAAAGCTACCTCTGAATCCGTGTTGTGGTTGCTATGAGGAAGAAATTGAATCCTCTGCTCATGCTTTGTTCTGGTGTAGAGGGGCGGAAGAGGCTTGGGATCTTATTGAGTTTGGGGCACTGTTGGGTGTTTTCAAGGGGCTTGGCTACCTAGATATTTTGTGCAGGATTGTGTAAAAGGTTAGTCAAGAAGCTTTGGCTCGGTTTGCTTTGGTACTGTGAGGAATTTGGTTCAACAGGAACCAGCTTGTGCACAACCAAAAAGGAAGAAATCCAGGTGAGCTAATTTCTTGGAGGATAGATTTGTTGGCGGAATTCTAAGGGACACGAGAAGCCCTTTTTTCTGCCCCTCATTTTGGTATTACCTTAGGTTCAGATGGATGGTGCCCCTCTTCTTTAGGTGGCCTTAAACTTAACACTGATGCAGCGGTTCTTCCAGGTTGGTCCTCCTTTGGTGTTAGGGCTGTGATCAGGGATTCAGAAGGTCAAGTGGTGATTGTTTTATCGAGGCATTTTCAGGGATACTTCTTGGTTGAAGTCTATGAGGCTCTGGCTCTTAGAGAAGGCTTGTGCTTGGAAAATCAGCATGGTTTTTCTATTGGTAGGGCAGAAGTGGATGCCGCAAATTTTGTTGCTGGTGTTAATTCATCAAAGCCCTGTAAAAGTGTTGCTTGCTTTGTCTTCGATGATATTTCTAGCATGTGCAAGAATGTCGGGGTTTTTAGCTGTAAGGCCATTTTTAGATGTGGGAATGGCCTTGCCCATAATCTCGCTTCTTGGGTTGTCTCTTCCTTGAAAGACCAACTGTGGCAAGGGTATTGCCTTTTCTGTTTGTTGGCCGTCAGGTCCAGCTATGTTGTTTATTTTTTTTAAAAAAAAAACCGAACATTTTAAATCTTCAAAACCATAACATTCTCTTCAAAAAAAGATAACATTAAGTCCAAGACATAAAGGAGAAGAAGAACATAATATATATATATATATATATATATTTATATAACACTGATTACAAAACAACTAGAAAGTTAAACAATAGAAATATGGATTTGAAACAAATTTGGGAGAAAATGTAGAGAAAGTGATGAAATGAGAGAGATAAAGGTGGCCACTTAGGTTTTGTGAAAGAGTTTAAGTGATAGTGTTTATAAATAAAAGATTTTTGTTATTGGTGAGAGATGAAAATTTTCGAAATTTTTTCCCTCCATTTATCTTTTACTACGGGCCTTTATATGCAATTCATAGAAATAATATAAATGAATTTAATAAATAAAATCTCTTTTTACTTTTAGCGGGGAGCGAAAATTTTAAATTATTTTCCCTCTAACGATCTTTAACAACGAACATTGTTTGTAGTCATTTATAAAAATCTACAGTGGGCTATGTCCGTAGTAAATAATCATTTTTTTTAATATCCATAGTTAATATTTCTAATCCCTTCACTAATATAATGACTTTCCACTACAGATTCTACCCGTAATGAATAACTCTATGGATTACGGACAAAGCCCGTACTGCATAAATTATCTACAACAAGCCCATTTTTGCTCGTAATAATTATTCATTATCCATCACGGGCATTAAAGGTCCGTTGTAAATGATTTCACAAGCACACTCAACTACGGGCTTTTAAAGGCTCGTAGTGAACAATGATTTTCCATCACAAGTATTCCAAGCCTGTAGTTAATGCCCTATAGTAGATAGACATTTTTCATACAGTGAGTGATTATATGTTGAAAAACACCTAGGCAGTGTCCATCTATATAATAACAAAAAGAATAAAATGAATAGTAACAAAATCCAGAAAAGCACAAAAGCCAGCCACAAAAAAACTGAAACAGAAAACATCAAGAAAAATGAAAAGACTTTTGACCCATACAATCATTGCCAAACAATAAAGAGTAGAAAGATGGGGCGTTAAACCACCATGAATTGACCTCTAACCCCGAAGCATGCTTAGAAAGAGCGTCTGCAACCTGATTCGCTTCCCTAAAGATATGAGAAACCAGAAACTCCATTTTCGATATTTGATAGATACATCACTATCGAGCCTGCCGAATCTGCCAAGGAACCTACTCGGAGCGAGAGGAGAGCAGATAAACCACATAAGAAGAATAACTCTCAAGCCAGATTCGATGCCACCATTCTACCAAGCAAAATTAATGGCCATCGAAGCTGCAAGAAGTTTCGTCTCAAATGCAAACACCTGACCAAGAGGAATAACAAAACAACCATTCACAAAAGCTCTACAATTATGGAAGACACCCCTATAACCCCCTAGCACTTGGAGAACTCAAGGCGGTACCATCAGTATTAACTTTGATCCAACCAGGAGCCGGAGGTGACCAAATCACACTCTTGATAACCGGGGCCCTAGCATGACAACTACGAAGATCAAACCAAATAAGAGTCAAAAGATCATGTACACAATTACACATACACTCAATCTCTAACTGATTAGCATCAGACACCGCATGCCAAACCAAAGACAAATCAGATTGAAATCTATAGCCTTACTTTCAAAAATCCACTAGTTACGGGCAAACCACACTCCAAACCACAACATGGATAGCCGTCTTCCATAAAAAAAAAAAAACATGTAACAAAAAAAAAAAAAAACATGACAAAAAAGTTAATATTTATACTTGATTGTCATACAATACATCATTACATATATAATATCTTTTATGTTTCAATCACACCACAAATAATGAATTAAATATATAATTTATGTTATGAAAATATAACCGAAGTGAATGTCCATCCAATCTCATAATGTAGCTTGTAATCCTTTACGTTCCCCAATTTACTCTCAAGTTTATGGCACCATTCATTCTCAAGTTTATTGCTTGTGTCTTTTCAAGTTTGTAACTACTGTATTGTGAGCCTATAAAAAGGAGGTCTTACTAAGTTGTAAACACCATTGAGAAGTGAATAAAATATCATATTTACATGTTGTCTATCTCTTAATTCCTTATTGTGTTCTTACTATTTTATTTCATGTTATCAACACGAAGAAGCTCAGCTAGCTGAATATATGGAACATCACAAAACTTGAATTTGTTGCTCTTGATATTTCTGGTAACAACTATTTGTCATGGTTTTTTGATGCTAAGAATCTAGGAGATACGATTAAAGAAAAAAAAAAATGAAGCATTTTCACAAGACTATGCTAGAGCAATGAATTTCCTTTGGCACCATTTCTGAAACAAATTTATTTAGGTGTGCCTAAGATAATCTAGAGGGGGGTGAATAGATTTTATCCTTTAATTTTATCTCTTATTACACAATTTTCGCGTTTAGTCAATTTATGAAAATACCCCAATCTAGTCAATACAATAATAAAGTGTAATATGTGCAGAATTATAAATGACACTTGAAGTATACATGGAAACCCTCAACAGGGAAAAACCACGGGCTAGTAAGTGCGCCACACTCGAATATCGAATTCATTAATTGTGATAATGTTTACAACCTAATCCTGGTTTACGACCTAATCCCGGTTAATAACCGCTATCACTACCCGTAGGCCTGTAAAAGTGGACCTAGTCCAATTGCTTATGGGCACCTAATCCCAGTAGTCACACAAGACTTAATTCTCCAAAGAGATCACACCCTAAGTGAATACGCAATGATATCGAAATATGCAAATAGAGCTATGGTATAATAAATGCTTATCTAGGATTATAGGATGACAATAAAATCAATCCTAGATATGAAAATAGCTATATGACATGGCATACAACTTTAGCTATGTAAAGGATAACCAATCCTAGATACAATAGCTATCAAAAACAATCTCAATCATACAATGTGATAATTAGCTAGATGACATATAAGCAAGAAAACCTAGCTTACACTAGTTATGTAAGATAATAGTGCTCAACATACCATACCCATGTGTGTTGAAGAAGACCCATGCATTAGCACATGTTAGATGATCTTAGATGATGCTTAGATGATGGTTTATGCATATGAAAATGGGTTTGGACAGTTAAAGAAGCAATTTTGGTGCTTTCTCTCACCCTTACTAGGGAACTTTTAATCTCTCTCTAGGGTTTTGTAGTTTTTATTCCATTTATACAAACGAGAGAAAGAGATGTATTTATAGTGCTCAGATGATAGCCCTATAACTTTCATGCATTGCCCTTCAAAAATAAGTCAAATCGGACTCCAAATGAGTGATATATGGTTAAATTATGAAACAGGGGTGGAGCAGTGTGCTGGTCCATTGCGCTGGTATACTACCGGTACAGTCACCAGTGCACTGGCAAAATAACACATCAGCTTGAGATTCGAGCACCCCAAAACATGACCAAATGACATTGAAACTTTTCGTATGATATACCGTTGGAAAGGTATGAAAGTCTAATTTCTACTCCATTTATGGAATGCCATTTCAATTTATGTAGAAAGAATTATGGTAATTAGAGTGATCAAAGGTCATATTTTGAAAACAGCAGAGATGCCTTGTTTTAGTGGTCACTTTGGAGATATCAAAACTAATCCAAACAGTTATGAAATATTATGAATAATATACCGTTGGAAATATATGGGTGTCTAGTTTGTAGAAATTCTTAAAACACATTTTGAAACTTTGTATAAAATGCTATGGTCACAAGACTATGCAAAGGTCAGTTTTGAAAACATTTTAAACATTAAAATTCAATCTTTTAAAACTAGACACTTCACTCTAAACAACCAAACTAAATCTAACACTTATCCAAGAGAAGAATGAGACCTTTTCAAGTGGTCAACCATCGTGCTAAGACATGTACACCAACGTGCAAGCGCGGACATTTCCGATCACACAAACAGAAACGAATTACACCACACTTAAAACTAACAAACATGAAGTGCAAGTGTGGGAATTGAATGCATCCTAATGCCTAACATGTCATGGCATTATCATAGAACAAGATGCAATCAATTCAACATGAATGAATAAAATTCATGGCTTTGCATCCTAATGCCTAAGCATGTTATGACATTTTAATAAACTGGATGCAATCAATTAAAACATGCAAGAAGAGATGTTCAAGAACATGCATGCACTCATATAAAACACACAACATATAAGAATAAGATATATGCATGAGTTGTGTGTGTGTGCAACTAGATCTCTCAAAGCAAGAAAGCACTAATATATACCTTTGGTGCTTCTTCTCTTGTGGTCTTGAGCGGGTCCTGGTTGTGCAAAACACCAACCATTAAATACCTAAACTACCCTTATATCAAGCCCCAATATGTGGTTTGTCCATGAAATAAGTCAATCAATAAATAGAAATCCTTACAATTTCTATGAAGGATTGGAATCTGAGTAATTTATTGTCAAAAATCCCTTTGAGCTTTGGACAAATTTAAAAGAGAGATTTAATGACCAGAAAACGGTGTTACTTCCAAATGCTAGTTATGCCTGGATGCACTTACGATTGCATGATTTCAAATTGGTCCATGAGTATAATTCTTCATTATTTAAGATTGTTTCTCAATTGAAATTTTATGGAGAGACAATAACGAAACAAGACAAGTTGGAAAAAAAGCATTTTCTAATTTTCATGCCTTGAATTTGCTCCTACAATAGCAAAATCGAGAGCGTAGATTTAACAAATATTATGAGTTAATATCACATCTTCTTGTGGCTAAGCAAAGTAATGAGCTTTTGATGAAAAATCATCAATCTCGCCTAACCAAAACTGTAGTATTCCAAGAAGCGAATGTTAATTGTAAGTTCCTCAAGTTTGATTGGCTTATTTCGGTGACAAACTATAAGTGGGGTTTGTTGTAAGGGTAGCTTAGACAATTGATGGTTGTTGATTTGCACAACCAAGGCCCTCTCAAGTCCTCAAGAGAATAAGCACTTAAAAGGTAAATTTCTAAGTGCTTACTTTCTTTGAAGAGATGTAGTTGCACACACTCACAACACATGCATAATTCTTATTCTTGTATGTTGTGTGTCTTCAATATATGTACATTAATGTTCATTAATCTCTCTTTTTGCATGTTTAATTTGATTGCATCTTGTTTGTCAAATGCCATGTCACATGTAGACTTAAGATGTATTGTCAAAATATGGGTGTTGTACAACCGCCTTTTAGGCGCCTTAGGTACAATGCCCATAAGGTGGATTAAGCAAATTTGCTCTTGACCGCTCTACGACCGTATTATGTAGAGCGATGCCACTGGTCGATTTAATTATTGCCTGTGTATCGCCCTTCAACTGCCTTACACAGAGCGGGTGTAGGGCGGCTCTTGAAATCCCAAGAGCAACCGCCCTCAGTTCGCCTGATTTTCGCCCTACGCGTAAAGTGGTCATGAAGAACATGTTCTTCATTTCCCAGGTGAACCACCTTACAACCGCCCTACGTAGAGCGGGTGTAAGGCGGTCAAGGCTTATTTTTGAAAAACTTATCAAAACGTCGTAGCATCATTTTGTCACCTTATAAATATGCTACTTTGACTTTAGGCCAGTTTTAAGAGAGTCCAAATCATATTTCGACTTACCATTTATCCAAAGAGAAAAAATCACTAAAGAACTCTCCTTTGATTACTCAAACACATATTCAAGTGTATCAAACATCATCTAGCAATCATCCATGATCATCTAGGTGTCATATATGCTTGGTTTTTATTCAACACACTTAGCTTGGTAAGTTGGTCACTACATATTTTGTATCTTTCTTAACAAGCAATCTCATTTATCACTTGCATGCTTATAGAACATAGTCTATTGACAAGATTGAGATAATTGTGTTGATTGTTTGAGAGTTTTATTTTGATAGCTATTATTAGGATTGTTTAATTTTTGATAGCTATGCTTTGTGACATGTCATATAGCAAAGATTGATATCTAGGATTGTGATTATTGTCATCCTTCATCCTAGATAAGCATTTAATGTAACCTAACATTACTTGCTCTTTGAATATCATATTATTCACATTAGGTTGTTTATTCTCTTCATTGAGAAGTAAGTTTTGTGACTACCGGTGAGTGGTGCAAGCAAATTGGACTAGGTCCACTTTTATAGGCCTACGGGTAGTAGTGGCGGGTTATAGACCGTGAGAGGTTGAGGTCAACCTAGGTTGTAAACGTCAGTACAATTAGTGGATTTGAAGTTCGTGTGTAGTACACATAACATCCCGTGGTTTTTCCTTGTTAAAGGTTTTCACGTAAATATCAAGTGTTATTTATATTATATTAACTAGTTAGGGGTATTTTTCATAATCTGGACCATACACGAAAATTGGGTAAAAGTAGTTAAAATCTATTCACCCATCCTCTAGATTAATATTGAACACACAGTAATTTGTTTTACTAATTCATCAAATAACCGTAGTGGTTATCGTGGGTGTGTCTGTGGTCATTATAATGGCCGATATGATCATAATAATAAATCTAAACCAAACCATAGGAAATGGAATAGTAGTGATGAAAAACAAGAAAAGGGGAAAGATTTTCAAAACAAACCCTAAAAAAATCATGACAATGCTTGTTTCCAACTACTACAAAAAAGGTAAAAGAGTGTTATCAATAATAACGCTACACAAAAGTGTTGTAAGATAGCCACAAACAAATGATAACAATGACTTGCAGGAAAAGTAAGATAAAAGAAAATAAATCAATCAAATCACACATAAAACACAAGATTTACTTGAAAAACCAAGATCAGAGAAAAACCACGGCCGTCAGGACAACAAGAGAAAAGATTCCACCATGCAGCAAATTTTTACACCACACACTATAATTCTCTCTCTAAAACCCCAAACACAATTACACCCAATGCTTATTCTCTAAGATCTCTCTAGTATTTGCTATTTTACTCCATCCACTAATAACCTAATTATTAGTTTCTATTAATACTAGTTACAGGGAGTTTGAATTCTTCAAGGAAACACTTTTTATTTTTCTTCATGCACAAGACTTCCTACTCCGTGCAAAGTCCTTTTCCATTACCCATAAGACTTTCCTGTTTCGCATGAAGGCAAACTCTTTTTCCTTTTCAGCTAAAGATTTTCCATTTTGCACATATTTATGTTAAACAGCGGTTTGGGTGGCAATTGGCCACCCATGCCCTATACCGCGGTTACTTCACTAGAATTGACCGCTCAGAAGACTACGGTCCAGGCACTACGATTCAAACCGCATTAAACATAATGGAATCGATCGTGTCACATCACAGTTCAAGTCGTGATTCCCATCGAACTTCAATTCTTCAGCCTTCTTCAGTCTTTCAAGTCTCTTTCAAACACGATATCCTACTTCTAAACGTTTTCCATGTTTCCAGGAAGTTTCTGCATTGGTTGAATCCATTTTGGTAAACATGGTAATACAATCCATATCTAACAATCCTCCCTTATGGTGAGAATTACCAAACATCTTCGATCATAACTACGACTCTCAACATCGAGAATTAACATGCCCCACCACAAGATATAACCACTTAAGAACGAACCATCCTAAGATTTGTACGGCTCATGTCAAAATAACCTACTGAAATTGTGGTAAAACTCCTCCCATTAGGTTCTTAGGGAGTTCGTCAACCGTCGATATCCTTTTACACCACACACCTTGCATCACCACCTAACCAATGCCCGTGCGCAATTGTGGGCCTGCTATCAACAACACACCCTTTTCCATGGCAACCAGGGGTCATGTCATGAGGATGTCCATACCCCTTTAAAGGGCATCGTTGTAGTCGTCATACTCAAGAGTGGCAATTGTCGGATCCTTGTCTTTGGAACCTTTAGCCACACTCACCATTTTACTGTTACAATCCTTCTTCACATGACCCGATTATCCACAGTTCCAGCAAGTGACTATCTTCTTGGAGTTCCCCTTCCTCCTACTATCAACCATAAAGGTAGAGTTATCCAATTTACCTTCACTCTTTAGCCTTTTTCCTCAGAGATTAACTTATTCGCCATATCACCAAGACTTTTAGTCAGACTCTCATGAATCAAGATAGGCTTCATGTGTGCATCGACGGTGGAAGAGACCAGATGAGTCTTAACACTTTGTCCTCCTCATCGATCTTAACTCTAATTGACTCTAATTTAGATATAATCCCACTGAGCACTTCTAGATGATTGAAACCTTCGTACCTTCAGGCATCTGCAGTAAGTGAAACTACTCCTTGAAGTAAAATCGGTTACAGACATTCATTGATTTATACAATTCCTTAAGTCTCTCCCAAAGTTCTTTTGCAATGGATGTTCCATGAATATTTGCAAGAACATTCATGGCCAGACACAATCATATTGGATTAGTAGCCCTCTAATCCAACTCCTCCCAATCACCATCGCTCATCATAGATTTTTCAGAACTAGTACTAATCGCTTTTTTTCTAGGGTCTCTAGAGTATCCAGGGTCATTAGGGTTTTTTTAGGAGTTGACTTGCCCTTTAACGCTTTATGTAATCTAATTGGATTAACTGATCCTTGATTTGAACTTACCACATGCCAAAATTGATCTTCCCATTGTACTTCTCAATCATGTATTTTATTGAGCCAAAACTCCCTCCGGCCATAACCGTTTGTTGAATCGCTAATAGGCAATCGGGGCTCTAATACCAATAGTTATCAATAATAACGATACGTGGAAGTATTGCCGGATAGACACAAACAAACGATAGTAATGATATGCAAGAAAAATAAGATGGAAGAAAATAAATAAATCCAATCACATTCAAAGCACAAGATTTACGTGGAAACCAAAAATTATGGAAAAACCACGACTATTAGGACGACAAGATAAAATATTCTACTATGATGTATATTTTTACAACCACAAACTCATGATTCTCTCTTTCTAAAACCCCAAACACAATTGCACCCAATGCCTACCCTTTAAGATCTCTGTAGTATTTGCTATTTTGCTCTACTCACTAATAACTTAGTCATTAGGTTCTATTTATAATAGTTATAGGGAGTATGAATCCTACAAGGAAACACTTTTTTTTTTCTTCACACACAAGATTTCCTATTCCGCGTAAATTCCTTTTCCATTATGCATAAGACTTTCTTTTTACGCACGAACACAAACTCTTTTTCCTAGAAATGATACCTTGAGATCACAAAGGCTTTCTAGCCACTAGAGCCACCAAAGAACGTTGTTCGGTTCGATGATCTCACATAACATTTGGAGTTGGAAGCCTTACTTGAAGAGTTGCTTTCTTCCAAGTACTTGACTCTTGCCTTTAACTCCACTATCTCCTTCCTTGATTCCACAAGCTCTACCTTCAATTGAATGGCCCAATTCGGAAGGTAAGACGAGCTTGACATATTGCTTGACTCTTGAATTTCTCTTAAAATCTTCAAAGTATCGTTACCACCCTTTTCCTTGTATGACATGTATGCCACACATTGTTCACAAAAAATTTCCAATGGTGGGAGAAACACATCCTTCTCAACTCTCTTTACTCCATGTGCCATACAAAAATGAGTAATAAACTCCGGAAAAGGAAGTTTCTTATCTACTCTTTATGTGCAACTCACACTCTCAATGTGTTCAATAAGAATCTCTCTTAGTTTTAATGGTTTGTTGGTAACCAATGCATACACTATCTTAACCTTCTCCTTATTCAACTCGGTTGCATTAGTTGAAGGAACAAGATTTGCACAAACAAATGAATGCCAAAAGGCACAAACTTTGGTCAACTCATTTTGATTAATATAAACTTGCTTACCCCACTCAAACTTGTTTTCATCACATAGAGTTCTTCCCATTTCATTTAGATCATCAATAAAATCCACATCAAGTCGTTCCGAAGATATGTCACATGAAAGGCCAATGAACTTATTGATATCATCCAAAGACACTCTAAAGACAACACCTCTAATGTTCACTAAAGTATTTTCATGGAATGTTTCTTGCTTGTATTCATGGTAGAATTCTCTAACCATATTTTCATTTATTCCACCAAGTATATCAACCCATGAATTCTAATGCCTGTCAACAATTGATTTGTGAACATAAGAGCCTTCACAATCACACAAATCTATTCCTCTATCAAGAATGAACTTTTTGGTTCCCATCACACCAAAAGGGTTCACCTTAATAGGTTTGGATTTCTTAGAGGATTGTTTTGGGGATTTTTTATTTCCTACGAGTTTGGTTGGATTTTCTACAATAGATACTTTTGATCTCCCCATATCTTGTGAAGGTGCACTAACACAAAAACAACCAAAAACATGAGTGGAAACATCAAAGTAAGTTAGTGACCAGTAAAAATATACAAAGGCAAGATATCATTTTGAAAAATCAATATGCATATCAAGAAATAACATAGCTTCTTTAAGATTTATTAAAACAAACATAATGCCAACAAATATCAATTTGAAGAACATGTGAACATATCATAAAAGAGAACAAAGTCTATCATATAATGTTCCCCCTCGATAAATGCTATCTAAGATCAAGATAGAATATTGTTCACAAAAATATCCACACAATCATACCTTTAAGCAATTTTAATATATTTAACAAATAAGCTCCACAAACTATGAGAGTTACACTAAGATTTTCAATCTCTCTCATATTTCTTCCAAAATTGCAAGAGTATCATAATACCAAATAAGCAAAAGTGAGTGTGTGAAGGTTTTGCTTCAAGTATATGAAAAGAAGTAATTTGATAATCAAACATGCAAACAATATCAACATCTAATCATCTTAAGACTTTCCATAAAAAGGTCAAACCGATTATCATCTGGAATTTTTGCTTTTAAAGAGAATAGATTTCAACATATGAGCGTGTGTGTGCATGTGGCTCGTTATCCCATTTCTATTTGACAACCCGATCAAACTTGTTTATTCAACTATACTTCATAAAGCCTTTTATTTTATTTTAGGCTTGAGTCAAAGATTTTTTTTTTTTTTTATTGATTCATTTTTCAACACTTCTTTGATTTTTCTAACATAAACAAATATTTCTCATGACGTCTTTCACTCCTCACAATGATGTAACCCTTTTCTACATTGGGTGACTGCATAATCAAGGTGTGTAGCCCATTTCATTAGGGTGCTTATTGAGTTCTATGTATTTGCCGAAGCAAAATGGATACCAACCATAGGTCATCTTTAAACTTACAAGTCGTAGGACTTCAAGGTGTATCCATAACTTACATATATCAAACTTAACTCACTCAACTTAGTATACAAGAGAACCAAAGTGCATTTTTTGAAACCAAGTTTTATGGCTTACAGGCACATGATCAAAAAACCAATACAAAGAGACTTACTTAAAATCATTATTTATCAAGAGAGTAGCTTTTCAAATAATATGAAACCCATATTTTTTAAAAACATGCCATTCAACATTCATACAAACAAGAACACACAATATGATTAAGATCAATGTGAACAACATCACCAAAAGATCATAAAAGAGCAAATGTTAATGAGAACCATATGAACACTATACTAGATCTCTAATATGATTCTTCATTAAGTGGTGCAAACAATGAGTCGAAAGATGAAAAATCAAGTAAGCAAGCAATGTGATATAGAGATACCTTCACAAGCTATTTTCATCAAACGTAAAGTCTTTGCCCTTTGTAAGGACCTCCATTTTAAGATGGGCATATTTCATGACAAACCACATTAGAGATGATTTTGTAATGGGTAGCTTAGGTGTTCTTTGGCAAGCCTCCAAGCATCTTTATGAATTTAAGAACAAGAGCATAAGGTAAAACACTTGACTTGATTCTTGAAGAGATTAGGGTGCAAACACATAGTTCATGCATTTGTACCTCATTGTTTATGTATGCATTCCTCTCACAACCACACTTGCACTTCATGTTAGTCTTAAGTGTGATTTATTTCATTTTCTGGTTGTGTGATCGAAAATGTTCGTGCTTGCACAATGGTGTGCTTGTATTTTGTACGATTGTTGACCACTTGAGAAGGTCTCTTTCTTCTTTTAGATAAGTGTTAGATTTGGTTTGTTATTTGGAATAAAGTGTCTAGTTTCAAAAGATTGGATTTCAATGTTTCAAATGTTTTCAAAATTGACCTTTGCATGGTCTTATAACCATAATGTTTTATACAAAGTTTCAAAATGAGTTTTGAAAACTTCTGGACAAATTAGATACCCATACCTTTCCAACGATATATTATTCGAAATATTTCATGACCTTTTGGATTAGTTTTAATATCTCCAAAGTGACCACTAAAACAAGGCATCTCTGCTATTTTCCAAATCTGACCTTTGGCCACTCTAAGGACCATAACATTTTCTACAGACATCAAAACCTCATTCTTTAAAATAGAGTAGAATGTAGACATCCATACCTTTTAACAGTATATTATACGATATTTTTCGATATCATTTACTCATTTGTTAAGGTGCTCGAAACTAGAGCTGATGCGCTGTCGCATGCCATTCCAACCCAAACCATTGTAAACTCGCCCTACGAATAACGGGTGAACAATGGTGTTTGTCCAATGGTTGGCCGTTTGTAACTCACCTAAAAGTCGCTGTTCGTACAAACATTTTATGGAATTATTTTTTCCAGCCATGCTCAAAACGGCATAGCTTTATTTAGCACCTATAAATACCTCATTATCTCTCCTTCTTCTAGATAACTCTCTCAACTGAAACTCTAGAGAGAGAATTCATTTTCTAGAGAGAGAAAGAGATATTTTTGAGAGAGAAAGAGAGATTCTTGAGAGAGAAAGCACTAAGCTTACTTCTTTAACTCTCCAAACCCAAAACCTATCATTTTCATGCATCTCTAAGCATCTTTAAAGCATGGGTCTTCTTTGATTCATGACTAGGTAAGTTAGAACTTCATTGTATATCATTTATTATTCTTATCATTTATTATCTTCTTACTCTAGATTAGGTATTTATTGCTTGATTAAATACATTGACTCATTTATTGCATATATTTATGAGTCTTAATAACATGATTGGGTTTGTATTACTATAGCTTACATGATTAGGTTATTTTACCTAAATAGCGTAAGGTTTTAGATTTGTATTGGCTGATTCCATTACAAATCTCCCTTTATTTGTAATGGTTAGTTGCTTAGGTGTTTCTTAGGTGAAATGAGCTTCAACGGAGAAAAGCAACTTCCCATGCAAAAATCATCTTGAAAGGAGAAATGCTTACTTAGATGCTAAGGTATCAAGATACTTCTTCCTTTTGCATGGCGTAAGCGCACACACATAAAATTCATACATGTGTGTCCCTAGATCATTGAAAAAAATGCACACACATACATTGCATTCATATGTGTCCCTGAATCGTTGTGCTCATTTGGTATTAACACATTCACACACGTGTTGTAATATTCTCATGCATTATTCTTAATTTAACAAACATTGTAGAATTGCATGTTCTAGGACTATTTCTAGGAAATTGCATTCTTGTGTGATCTTGTGTTTATTTGTTTGGTTTTTGTTGTTTTGAACTTGAATATGATCTCATATGATTCCTTGTTGAGTTCCGGTCATTTCAGTTACTCACTCATTTGATTTCGAGTTTAATGTATTGTCTTCACTGTCATGTATCGAGTCGAATTCATAACATTTGGTCAAAGTTTCATAGTATTCCTTGTGGATAATTGAGTTACGGTTCGTAATCCGAAAGAGAATTCGAATTCAGAGTTCGGAGGCTGGAGAACGGTCAAAGAACGTAAAATGTGCGAAGAGAGCGAAAAAGAAGAGAGGTGACAGAGAGCCAACCACCCTCTCTCCCGTGGAGGCGTGTGGCCATCACGGGAGAAGCATGAGAGGTGGTGGCTCTTTTACCCTTTTGCCCTTCATATTCTCCAATTGGTTTCCCTCCCTATATAATTCAAATTCCGTGTAGAATCTCTCACAACTTTTGGATAATTGTTTTTGTTATAACTCTCTCATTTCAACTCCAAATTAAGTGATTCAAAAACAAAAATCGTTGGTATTGATGAGAGGAATAAGTAACAAGCCTTTTCAAGGTTAAATTATGTCCAGATTATTCTCAAAAATCTGATCTTCCCTTCGTGGTTCATTTTTTGTATGTGAATCATCTTCTCTTGATTTTTCTTATGATCAACTTGATGGATCTTATTAATTGATTGATGACAAATTTTTAGAATGATTTTGATTTGAAATTTAGACTTGTTTGATTAATTTTCAAAATTAGTTTTTGTGATTTTTGATTGAACATCTTTTAGCTAATTTTGAAGAACATGATCTTGAATCTAGAATAACTTTGTGATTTGATCTTTATTGTTTGATTATAGGTTTTTATTTACATGCTCATGAACTAGGATTTTTGATTGTGCTATCTATCATCTAAATCTAGTTCTTGATTTGATTAAATATGTTGTGGATTTCAAGTGTTAACTTATTCACATGATTTTGGAGCTAGGTGTGTGCTTTCTATTGAAGATTTGTTGTTCTAGTTTTGATTGACATATTTAGATTTCTAGATAATTTTGTGGATGATTTTGAATGCCTAATCTAGATCTCTAATCACATGTTTATAAGAATTAGTTACATTTGCTTGCGAGCTTGATTTGTGCTAATCTAATTCATCATAGAGTGTGTTTGATCTACTTGCTCTATTTGCATGTGTTTGCATCATTTGTATCACTTAGATCTTATTGCCTTATAAAAGGTGGAAGTCTCTTGTTGGAGTGGATTCTTCAACATAGAGTAAAGAAGTCTTGGCTAAAGGTGTGAGGCTCTAAGTAAGTCCAAGCATGGGAAGTCTTGGCTAAAGGTATGAGGCTCTAAGTAAGTCCAAACAAGGGAAGTCTTGGCTAAGGGTGTGAGGCTCTAAGTAAGTCTAAGCAAAGAAATCTTCCTAGAGACTTGTGGATAGTCTTTGGTAGAGAGTGTGTAAGGATTTTGGTTTGTGTTGGCATGTATTCTATATCAAAATGTTGTTTATCTTGTAATATTTAGTTGTATTAGTTTGATGATGATTGAAGCTTCAAGGAGTACTTGACAACTCTTCATGCAAGATGGTGTCTTCAAGAGGAAATGAGCTATATTGCTCATCAAAGGTGTTATAGACCTCTTTCCTCTTATAAGGCATAGGCACACACACACACACACGTGTCATTCATTTGTGTTCCTACATAGTTGTACACCATTGGTATAACACTTTCACACACTTGGTAATATATGCACATGCATTTGATTCGATTTGATAAATTTGTGATTTGCATGTTTTAGGACTATGTCTAGGAAATTGCATACGTGTGTGATTTGTGTTTATTTGTTTTAGTTTTACTGATTTTAGACTTGAACATGATCTCATTTGATTCCTTATTGAGTCCCGATCATTTCGGTTACTCACTCATTAGGTTTCGAGTCAAAACTAGGAAGCTACGCTACTTTACGTTCTCATTCGTTGAGTTATCTTTGTCATCATGTACCGAGTCGAATTCTCAACCTTTTATCAAAGTTTAGTAGTCATCCATGTGTATGAGGGAGTCAAGATTCGTAATCCGAAGATAGATTCAAAATCAGAGTTCGGAGGCCCGAATACGGCCGAAGACCGCGAGAGGAGCAAGAGGGAAGCAAGCATTGGCCAAAGGCCAAGCTTGGTTAGGCAAGTGAAGAGGCCGTGAGCTACATGGCCTCATCACCTACCTGCCCCATGAGGCTCATACACCTCTCACTGGGTGGTGAGGTGGTAGCCTTTCATTGGTTGCCTCCTTCCCTCTCTTCATTTCATTTAAATGTCTTCATTTTTCTTCTCATTGATTTCAAGAAGAAAAGTTTGAAAACACTAAGTGCATAAATTTCTCTCCAATCTTTCTCACTTTCCAAACACCATAACTTTCTCATTCGGACAACAAATTGAGTGATTCAAGTTGAAGAATCTTCGTAATCAAGTCCTGTACCTTTTCTAAGAGAGTTTGCAGCTGTTTGATCAAGTTTTCTTGTGGCTCTACCACAAAACTGAACTAGCTCATGATTCTTAGGTATTTGACTTATTTATGTGTTTTCTTCTTTTAAAACCTTCAATTACCTTAGGGTTTCTTCTTCCATATGTGTGTGTATATATGATGAAAGCTATTGAAAAAGATAGCTTCATAATAAAACTTAATCAAGTCTAATTGGAGACAAATGTGAACTAGTTTTCTATGATTCTAGTTTCTCACATGTTTGAGTGTTGTATTGTGATTAGTTTGATACCTAGGGTTATTTGTGATATTTGTGATTTATTTTATGACCAATAACCTTGAAATGTGCTTTGATCATTGATTGAACAAATATAGGATTAGTACATGTGTATTTGTTTTTAGAGTCATCTAGGAGTTAATTGATTTATCATTTTATCCTTGCTATAAATCTTTGGCTAGAATATTTATTGAATACATTTTGTGATTCTAGCTTTTTTATGTATGTTTCTAATATCTTGAATATGTGTTTTATGAATATGATTTATTCAAGTATTATATTTGTGAATGAAACTAGGAGCCACATGTGTTAGGTGTTTTCACATGCTCTAAGTTTTAATTCAATTTGTATGATTAGACTATTTTGACTTGTGTTCTCACATGATTAAGTTTAGTTTCCATGGAATGTATTGATCACATGTTTTATGTTGAATTTGCTTGTTTGCATCATTTGCATTCATTGATCACACTAGGGAGTCCTTGTAAAAGGCAAGAAGTCTTGACTAGGACAAAAAGGTCCAGATAGTCAAGCGAGTAAGTTTTAGTTAGGATAAGAGGTCCAGATAACCGAGCAAGAAGTCATGGCTAGGATTGGGAAGGTTCGAATAGCTATACATGAGAGGCTCTCTAGAGGCATGAGTGCCTCAGATAGGGAGTTGGCTACAATATTGGTAGGCCCGACGTTTGGTTAGACATAGACTCCAATAAAGAGTTTTGCATGGGATGTGCATTGACTCTTGAGGAATTTCTAATCTTCCAACGATGTTGGCAACAGATGGACTCCAATTTATGGTTTTTTTTCATCATTGAGGGATTTCATATCTACTAATAGGGATTGGGTAGTCATAAACTCCAATAGGAAGTAAATCATAGGATTGGTCACTTTTGAGGAATTTCTAATCTATTATCCAATATATAGTACCCAATGGTTGTAGTTCAACCCGTGGATGTTTCCTCCTTGAAGGTTTTACCACGTTAAAAAATCTCATGTGTCAATTCTTTCTATCTCTCTCTTTTATATTTGTATATGTGTATGTTTCCATCTTGTTGTATAATATTCACTTGTGATATATTTTGAGACAAGATTTTGTTAAGTGTGATTTGTAAGCAATTCATTTTGATCACATAAGTATATGTAATTCTTTTGTTCATTGATTCTTTTGTATAGTTATATTTTGATTGACACTTGTAGCAAATTGAACATTATTGGAAATACAAGTATTCTTTGTTATTGTATTTTAATGTTATTCTTCCACTGTTACATATTGATACATAGACAATGGTTTAATGATCACATGCTTATCTTGTCTATACATTTATGTATGGTTTATGTGTTGTAATGTAAGCTATCTTAAGGGACAAAATTGCATTTGTTTCAAGGGATTGAAAAAGGTATAAAAAGATATTCACCCCCCCCCCTCTCTAGGTATACTCTAGGCAATTTAACTACAATTGTATATTTCATAGTGGTTTTCTAGAGGCAAGCAATTTGTCTCGTTAGAAAGTTAAGGCAATTTTTCATTAGTAAGAGGTCTTAAGGGTAGGATATAAGGGATATTCAAGAGAGAGCGTTTCATGTGATTTGTTTGCTTTTGAGAGTGTACTTCTTTCCAACTAGTGAATTGGGTGTTGCCAGTGGTTATAGATTCAACTTGTGAATGTTTCCTCTTCGGAGGTTTACCATGTAAAAATACTTGTGTCAAGTTTCGCTTTAATTTTCTTTACTTCTATATCTTGTATTGCTTTTAACACTTGTGTAATTGATCTCATATTGTCTTGTTAAAGCAATTCATTTGTTAAGCTTCTGTGTGCATACAACTTTGTTGTATTACAAAGAAGTAGAGAAGAATTTGGAGCCTATACCCATTCACCTCCCCTCTCATAGGTATATTTACACTATAATTGGTTTAAGGAATTTCAAATAGCTAAGCCTTGAATATTCTTGTGGAATTAATTGTTGATTAGGTTGATAGATTAATGTTTATTTATCTAGTCAAACTTTATTGGATGTTCATAAGCATTTAATTGACAATTAGGTTGTTAGAAATCTGTACAACTATTTGAGACCTCATGCATGTGCATGTAGGCTTGTTTGATAATTAGGTTGTTAGATTTGCATCTTAACATCTAATTTAGCATTTAGTGTAGTCTAGTATTATTTGCATTTTGAATATTGTCATATATTCACATAGGTTATTGATATCTTCATTGATAGTTAAGTCTTATGACTACGGGTGTGTAGTGCATTAGCATTTTGGTCTAGGATCACTATTAAAGGTCCGCAGGGTAGTAGTGGTGGGTTAGTAACCAAGAATGGTTGAGTTCAACCTAGGTTGTAAATATCATTACAAGTAGTGGTTTTGAGGACCGTGTGTGGCTAGCATATTAGCCAGTGAGTTTTTCCCAGTCGTGGGTTTCTTATGTAAATCAATCAATGTGCAATTTATTGTTTTCCGCACTTAGATTTAATTGATTGAATTTTGCTTAGATTGGGGTTTTTATTGAATATTGACTAATCAAGAAAAATCAGTAATTAACTTGATTAAAACCTATTTACCCCCTCTAGGTATATTTAGAGCAGGTTCCTATACATACTTAGGAGATCCTTGCCACTTTCGTGTGTCTTGCATTTGTTTGCATTTTTGTTCTGTGCATTCATTTGCATTCATTCATTCACTTCACCAATATCATGTGTGAGAGTGAAATACTTAGAGCGTGTATTGCTTCTGTGACCTCTAAAGTTGAGAGGAAGATAAATAACTCCGATAAGGAGATTACTCTCATGGTTGAGAGATTTAAGAGATTTGTGAAATCTCAAAAGAAGGGTTTGACCTCCAAAATGAAGGAGGAGGAGAAGATTACCTTACTTAAAAAGGATGAAGCAACTAAGGATTATTCCTCAAGGATAGATGACCCTTGCCTTGAGTGTGGTGGTTTGGCCAAATTGCTTCCATGTGTGGTAACTTGAAGTACAAGAAAGGAGGAGAAGTTATGATCACTACTTGGAGTGATAACGAAGTTGAAGTAGTTGAAAAATGTTCCACAAGCTCGGTTGATTGTGAGAACAACTACTTGGCATTTTCGGTTTCCTACCACAAAGAAATTCAATCCATCACCAAATGTTTTTCAGTTGATGAATTCAAGAAGGGTGGCTTTGATTATGGAAACCAAAGTGGAGCAAACTTGAAAGAAGCAAGATTTGAAGATATGAACCACAAATCCACAAGTGGGAGAAGCTTCGATCAATATAGTACATGCTCTAAAGTCTCTTGTGATAATGTGGTGAATAATCAAGAGGTTATTGATTATCTTCAAAAGTTTTTGAAGATGAAGGAAAATGATATCCTTGAGTTGGAAGCATTATCAAGTACAACCTTATCCACATGGCAAAACCTCGATGAGATTTAAATGCAATGATATAAACTCTTCCTTTATACCTACTTGTCATTTTTGTGGTATGATTGGTCACATAAGACCAAATTGTTTTAACTACATTAGGAGATGTAGATTTATGAGTATGAATGAAAAGAGAATGAACTGTAGGGCTATGCATGATCCTAGGAAACCTAGAGACTTGAAGATTTTGACCACTAGTAATGCTATGGTGGAACCTAGGTTGAATAGGAAAGATGAGCACCCAAACAATTGTGCTCATATGACACACTTGGATACGACCGAGTCTAATGGACTTAGTATGTCTAATGGGAATTGTCTCTCACCTTGATACGGTACAGGTTTGACCCCAATAAGAGGAGCTCAAGCTAAGAGAGTAAACTTGCATGAATTGTCATATGCAAAAAGTTGAATATTTTTATGCTCTTTTGATAATTGCTTGAGATTGTTGGTTGCATATATATGTTTATATGTTCTTTTTTTCATAATAAGTGTGTACCATTGCTTTGTTTGTAATCCATGTCATATTATGGTTCAACAATGTATTTTTGGATTAGGAGAATTATTTGGGAAAATACATTTAAATGACTCATAATTTAACTCCATAACATGAGAAATTTTTATAACATGCTTAAAATGATATGCATGAAAAGCTTTTTGATTGCTTGTAAGCAAAATATGTGTGAAAGCAAATGAGAAGACTAAAATCAATAAGTATCTTGTATCCTTTAGTCAATAAGGATTTTATATTCAAATTAGTTTTCTCTCTCTTTATTAGTTGAATAAGGCTACTATCATACGGGTATCTTACCCAAAAAAATCGAAAAAGGTTTAAAAGACGCTCATACCTTGTTTTGCTTATAAGGATTGGTATAGTTGCTCTCAACTCAAAAATATATTTTGAAAAACTATATTTTATTTGCTCAATACAAAAGGGTACAAATTGGTTTGAATTCTTTTGGAAACCCTTTTGATGTTTACTTTGCTAAATTCCATTGCTTGAACTTTAATGCTATATGTATTATATGCTACGCAACTTTTTCTCATACACACACACACACTTTTCTGTGAATGAAATCTCTTTAAATCTCTCTCAATCACATTTGTGGCATAAATTTGGTGTATATGATTATGCGATGTGATCATGCGAATAACTCTCTTTGCTAAAGCAACTCGATAAGGGGAGCTCCTTTGCCTATCTCATAGAAAAAAAAAGGAGAGAAGCCTTGAGAGAGAGTAACCTTTTAAGGGGAGCATTGCACATGTATTAAATTTGTATTGCTTTATTGAGTGCAAATGCTTTTTATGTTTATTCACCTTACATGCACTTGTTCTTGGAAAGTGCTTTCTCGCTATTGTGTGTAGGTATGATGATCTACGAAGAGATTGAAGACCATGAAGACTTAGTTTCTTAGTATCTCTTTTTGTAACGTAGAATGGACAATAGCTTAATTTTTGTTTTGTGAGGAATTTTTTGTGAGTGATGATTTCATCATGAAATAGCCAAAGGGGGAGATTGTAAGGACCTCTATCTTATGATTGACTTATTTCATGACAAACCACACCGATGATGATTTTATAATGGATAGCTTTGGTGTTCTTTGGCAAGCTTCCAAGCATCTCCGTGACTTCAAGAGCAAGAGTGTAAGGTAAAACACTTGACTTGATTCTTGAAGAGATTAAGGTGCACATACACACTTCCTGCATTTGTAATTGACATGCATTTGTACATCATTGTTTATGTGTGCATTCCTCTCACAACCACACTTGCACTTCATGTTAGTCTTAAGTGTGGTATATTTCGTTTTTCGGTTGTGTGATCGGAAATGTCCACGCTTGCACGATGGTGTGCTTGTATTTTGTGCGATGGTTGACCACTTGAGAAAGTCTCTTTCTTCTCTTGGATAAATGTTAGATTTGGTTTGATTATTTGGAGTAAAGTGTCTAGTTTCAAAATATTGGATTTTAATGTTTCAAATGTTTTAAAAACTAACCTTTACATGGTCTTGTGACCATAACCTTTTATACAAAGTTTTAAAATGAGTTTTGAAAAATTATAGACAAACTAGACACCATAAATTTCCAACGGTAAATTCTTCAAAATATTTCATGACTGTTTGGATTGATTTTGATATCTCCAAAGTTACCACTAAAACAGAGCATCTCTACAATTTGGTCATAATGTTTTTTACAGACATCAAAACCTTATTCTATAAAAAGGAGTAGAAAGTAGAGATCCTTACCGTTCCAACGGTATATTACACGATATTTGGTGATGTCATTTGGTCATGTTTTGAGATGCTTGAAACTAGAGCTGATGCGTTGTGACATGCCATTCCAGCCCAAACTGAAATACATTCGCCCTACGTACAGTGGGTGAACATCGGTTTTTGTCCAGTGGTTGGCCACTTGTAACTCGCCTAAAAGTCGCTGTTCGTACAACCATTTTCCAGAATTATTTTTTCCAACCATTCTCAAAACGGCGTAGCTTTATTTGGCACCTATAAATACCCCCTTATCGCTCTTTCAAGATAACTCTCCCAATTGAAACCCTAGAGAGAGAAAGGGATATTCTTGAGAGTGAAAGAGAGATTCTTGAGAGAGAAAGCACCAAGCTTGCTTTTTTAACTCTCTAAACCCAAAACCCATCATCTTCATGCATCTCTAAGCATTTTTAAAGAATGGATCTTTTCTGTTTCATGACTAGGTAAGTTAGAACTTCATTGAATATCATTTATTGTTCTTCTTACTCTAGATTAGGTTTTTATTGCTTGATTAAATACCTTGACTCATTTATTGCATATATTTATGAGTGTTGATAACATGATTGGGTTTGTATTGTGATAGCTTACATGATTAGGTTGTTTTTCCTAAATAGCTAAGCCTTGAATATTCTTATAGAATTGATTGTTGATTATGTTGATAGATTAATGTTTATTTATCTTGTCAAACTCTATTGGATGTTCATGAGCATTTAATTGACAATCAAGTTGTTAGAAATGTCTACAACTAATTGAGACCTCATATATGTGCATGTAGGCTTGTTTGATAATTAAGTTGTTAGATTTGCATCTTAACATCTGATTAAGCATTTAGTGTAGCCTAGCATTATTTGCATTTTGAACATTGTCATATATTCACATAAGTTATTGATCTCTTCATTCAGAGCCAAGTCTTGTGACTACGAGTGTGTAGTGCATAAGCATTTTGGTCTAGGATCACTATTAAAGGCCTGCATGGTAATAGTGGTGGGTTAGTGACCGAGAATGGTTGAGGTCAACTTAGGTTGTAAATATCATTACAAGTAGTGGGTTTGAGGAACATGTGTGACTAGCATATTAGCCAGTGAGTTTTTCCCAGCCGTGGGTTTCTCATGTAAATCAATCAATGTGCAATTTATTGTTTTCCGCACTTAGATTTAGTTGATTAAATTTTGCTTAGATTGGGGTTTTATTTAATATTGACTAATCAAGAAAAATCAGCAATTAACTTGATTAAAACTTATTCACCCCCCTCTATGTATATTTAGACATGCCTAATTTGTTTCACCTTTTTTATGAGCCCTTTTGGCTTGTTTGTCTTCATGACAACAAGTTGTTGGTGTGTCGATCCAAGGGATTAAAGACTTAGCATTTCAACTCAAACACAAATAAAAATGACTTTCTCCAAAAGTCTTAACAAAGTAATCACCATATAGATTTCATGATAAACAACTTCTCAAAAGTTAATCAATAAATTTTGACTATATAGAAATTATGTTAGATAGCTAAGTTCATGCCAAGTCATAGAGATACAAAACTAGCTAGCTAACTTTCTTAGCATCTTGACACTAATCTTCAAGTTAACTCACATGTGCAACTTACTCTAATAGTAAGAGCACTCACCCTTGACCAACTTGGTCTTGAGTGAACCTATACAAACATTATCAAGATCCTTTTTGACAACAATGTTGATTCTAGAGTAAAGACCTTCTACTACTTGATCCTCAAGAATATGAACGGTACTCTTCTTTTCAACGTTGTTAGCAACACATGCTTTGTCAACTTTAACATGGTTCACATTCTTCACATTCCTAACAGTTTTAACATGCTTTGAAACATTTTCATGTTTTCTATATTCTAAAGCCCTAGCATGCTTAAAATGAAGTTCAATCTCTTTATCTCTAGATGCATTTCCTAATTCGCAATATTCAATGTATTTAAAGCCACTTGGGCTTAATATGGCCTACGGTATTGTAAAAATGGTATATGAGAATAAAAGAAAAGATTTTACCTTCCGAAGTTGAAGAAGCGCAAATGGGAGTTTCAAGGGTGAAAATACATACAAGGTTATACTAAACAACTTAGGAAGGGGGGGGGGGGGGGGGGGGGGAATAAGTTGACACTCTAATTTTAAAAACTTTTTCGATGTTTTTGTCAAAACCTTGGTGATCATACAAATTAACCTTTAATATAATTGTTATGAAAAAACAATAATCAGATGTATGCTTGATTCACCACCCTTAGTACACACAACATACAATATGAGATAATGTATCTTATATAAAATTATATTCAATGTAAAGTAAATTTCACAAGTTGTACTTTTAATATTACAATGAAAATTCACTAAGTAAAGCTTTACAACTTGATGTAGAATATCACAAGATACAATGTTCAAACACTTACAAAATACAATAAACAAATGTTGATTCAACAAATAATATGTGCATCTCTTTCTCTACCAATATCTTGTTTATAAGGATGTGAGAACATGAAGATCTTAAACAAGATATATTGATCATACATAAAAATATAGAGAGATATAGATAGAGACATTTGACAAATTGATTTTTACGTGGTAAAACCTCCGAAGAGGAAAAATCCATGGGTTGATTCCACAACCACCGGCAAAACTATAATCCACTATGACGAATAAAAGATACACACTCAAAGAAATGACCAATCCCTTGATACACTCTCCATGCTATCAACTTCTACTCTACCCTCAGGCCTAGTAAATCACTTGCCTACTCTCTAACCGAGACACATCTTATGCCTCTAGAGAGTACCCTTGCTTGGACTTACTTGAAGCCTAGCTCCTTTTCAAGTCTTCCTTGCTTAGTTAATTTGAGCCCATTGCTCTTAACTAAGATTTCCTTGCTTGGTTAACCAGATCTCACGTCCTAACCAAGACTTTACTCGGACTTAACTAGAGGCCTTACACCTCTTGGCCAATACTTAACTTGCTTGGACTTACCTAGAGCCTCATACTTTTAGCTAAGACTTCCTTTGCTTGGACTTACTTAGAGACCTCACACCTCTTAGCCAAGACTTCCTTGCTTGGACTTACTTAGAGTCTCACACTCTTAGCCAAGACTTCCTCCTTTTACAAGACAAGTGATATATGTGATGCAAATGTTGCAAGCACAATCAACATAGGACATATGATCAATATGAACTATGGAAACTAGAATTAGACAATGAGTACACAATGTATGATATTCTAGTTTAAAAATCCAAATGATGCAATTACACAAGATGATGCATGAACATATGAAATGTATGGATTAAGTACAAATCATGTAGAACTAGACTTAGTCAACAAAGCTCACAACAAAAATAGTCTAGGTCATTAATACATGAAAACCTAAATCTAGAGTGTGTCAAATCATCAAACACACATTGATCCTAGATTTGATTCATGCAACTAATGATTGAGATAAACACATGTTCATGAAGCACAACCTCAAGCATTTAGTACATGTACGAAAATCCTAGAGAAGTGAGATTAGATATTCAAACTTTTTCTAGAAATCAATTAGAGCATGTATTCAAATATCAAATAAGTGAATCAAATTGTAGCTCTAAAAACATACACAAACAAGTGCTATTTTCGAATATGATCAATCAATGAAACATAGCACAACTAGGAATTATCAATCATTAGAATATTCATGATCAATGCACAAATAATCCTATATTCAAAGCTAATCACAATACAACTCACAAGCATGTGAAAACATAAGTTTAGAAAAACCTAACTCACATTCAAGATTCTAATTAAGATAAAATTAGCTTTTAATTGAAGCTCATAAACCTAATAACATATCTTCAAGAACATACACATATATAGGAAAGAAAGCCCAAGGTAATTGAAGAACATTTAAGCTCAAGAACACAAAAGATTTGACAATTACCTAGAACAATGGAGTGCAGTCCGAATTTGGTGTGGAACCAAATAAAAGCTTGATCAAATGACCTCAAGGTTTCTTAGGGTTTGTAGAAGGCTCCAATACAATGATTCTCCAACTTAAATCACTCAAATCGGATGAGAGATGAGTGAGATATGGTGTTTGGAAGTTGGAAGAAAAACAAAGAAAATTCTACACATTTTCTTCTATAATGAACAAGTGAGAGAGATATATTTAAAAGTGATTGGGAGAGAAAACTAAAAGAGTGTGGGACCCACTTGAGGGGGGGGGGCTTCTTGTCTGTCCCTATGGAGGCACATGGCCACCATGGGGAGGCCAAGAGGTCTTCTTCCCGTGGTGGCCACGCCCCTTTACGGGAAGACCTCCCAAGTTGGTCTTCTCTCCTTTCGTTCTTCTCTTGCGTACCCTCGCTTTCTTCGACCGTTCTTTGGCCTCCGAACTCAAATTTTGAATCTGTTTTTGGATTATGAACCACGAATCACTTACACATGTGGATGACTATGAAACTTTAAAAATTGGATGTGAACTTAACTCGATATATGAAGACGAAGACAACACATTGTAAAGGAATGTAAAGTTGCATTACTTCCTCGTTTGAACTCGAAATAAAATGAGTGAGTATCCGAAATGACTAGAACTCAAAAAAGAATCATTTAAGAACATATTCAAGTTCAAATCACTTACACTCAGACAAATAAACACATGACCACATAAGTATGCAATTTCCTAGACATAGTCCTAGTACATGCATTTCTAAAATGTTTGTCAATATAAGATCAATGCATGAGCATACTAAAACATGTGAATGTGTTATACTAAATGAGCACAACTATGAATGGACACTTATGAATGAATTGTGCATGTGTGCGCCGAAGCCTTGTAAGAGGAAAGAGGTCTTATTACCTTTGTAGTCAATAATGCTTTCCTCACTCAAGGCTCCACTTTACTTGTATAGTTGTCCATCTTCTTTGAAGCTTGATAAACCGAATCCTATACAACTAAAAAATTAAAAAGGAAATGACATTTTAATATAGAATGATTCCAACATAAACCAAAATCCTAACAAAGGGGTACCTTATTCTTCAATTTGTTCTTGGTTTTGGAATGTCTCTTCTTACGAGGTTTCTTATCATCAATGACCTTTTCCTCGCTTGTAGGAAGTGATGCTTCTATGAGCTTCTACTCAACCACTAAGTTGCTTGAACCTCCTTGAGATAAGCTAGAGAGATAATCATATCTTTCTCAAGAACAACCCCTTCAACTTCTCTAAGCTTCTTTGAAAGACCACTCTTTTCAACCAAGAGCCTTCGAGTTGTTGTCACAAACTCATCCACTTGTATTTGGATCAAATCATCTTTCTCTTCAACCTCTTTTAAAGCTATTTCCAATTTTTTTCAAAGCTCTTCAACTTAGCCAAAAGATTAAAATAGGTTGGATTCCAACTAGTGCACTCTTGATGATTTAGATCAACCTCCTTGTCCAAAGAAACTTGATATTCTTCCTCTAGAGTTAAGTGAGAGACATAAAATCAACAAAGTTGCTAACCAACTCTTCTTCACTAAAAGACTCATTACTAGAGTCTTCATCATCACTCCAAGTGGCCGACATTGCCTTCCCTTTCTTGTTCTTCTTAGTAAGAGTTTTTGGACACTCAAAAGCAAAATGACCAAGGCTATGGCATTTAAAGCATTCTACCTTTCTTTTGCTCTTGTCATGTCCATCCTTGTGGTACCTTGGAGTATGTGGCTTCTTGACTTCGTTAGAGAACTTGCCACTTGGCTTCATAAACTTCCTCACCAATAAAGCCTTCTCCTCGTCATCATCATTACTCACTTCTTTGATGACTTTGAGAGCTAAACCCTTGTTCTTAGCCTTCAGTTTCAAGCTTGCCTAATAGGATTGAAGAGATCCTAGCAACTCATCTAAGCTCACGTCATCTTTGCTATCTTTAATGGCTGTTACCTTAGCCTTGAACCGCTTTGGAAGTGATCTTAGAATCTTCCAATTGAACCACTCTCTAGAGATAGGAGTGTCAAGAGCTTGGAATTGGTTGGCTATGGCATTGGTTGGCTATGTCTAGTAGCTTATATTGAAAGTCATTGAACTTGCCTTCCTCAAACGTTTGTAACATCTCAAATTTTGAAGTGTGCATTTGAAGCCGAGACTTTCTTACTGCCTTTGTCCCCTCATTTGTGAGTTGGAGAGCATCTCAAGCCTCCTTTGTGGTCTTTAGGTTTTGGATGTAGGAGAATTGCCTACTATCCACACCTCTAGAGATAGCATTCACTGCTCGATGATGCCACTTTACCAACTCAAACTCATTAGTAGACCACCCACTTCTAGGTTTGGAAGCAATGGTTCCATCCTCAAGACTCTTGTTGGGAGAGAGGTAACCTTTTTCCACGGTCATCCAAGCTCTCTCATCAATAGAGCGGATGTAAACCTTCATCCTTAGTTTCCAAAACTCGTAGTTGTGACCCTTGACAAGAGGAGGCCTAGAGTTGGAAGCCCTTTCAGTCATTACGTCATCTTGTAGAACCATGACTTCAAAATCCTTGCAATTCAAGCATAAGTATAATCCGGATCTTGTTAATTGCCTTTTAATAACCTGCTCTGATACCAATTGTAAATACAATCACAGTTAAATTTCTTAAAGCTAACCTAGAAAGGGGGTGAATAGGTTTTAAAGCCTTATTCCAATCCCTTGAAACAAACAAAAGTTTGTCCCTCTAGATAACTTATACCACACCTCAATAAACACAAACAAGCATTCATAGAATATTGATAAGCATATTCAATTTATAGAATCAAGCATAGTCTATGAATTGCATGAGGAGGTTATACCAAAAATACATAAATCAACAAGTACTTGTATTCATTATAAATGTTTCAAAAGTTCAAGTACATATTATGAATCAAAGACAACCAAAGATCTTGTCTTACAAGGATGTAATCAATAACAAATTAAACAAGATCAATTTGATTCAAGTAATACAAATATCAAAGAGAGAGAAAGAGAAACTTGACACACGATATTTTTAACGTGATAAACTTCTGAAGAGGAAAACGTCCACCAATTGAATCCACAATCACCAGCAAAATGTTTTTCACTAGTTAAACAAGAGTACACCCTCAAAAGTGACCAACTCACATATATCACTATCTATTGGATATCCCTCCAATCTATTCCCACTAGAGAGAAACTTGCCTACTTTCTATCCGAGACAAATCGCATGCCTCTAGAAAGTATCATTACTTGGTCTTGTTTGAGGCCACATGCCACTTGCCAAGACTTTCTCAATTGCTTGGTCTTACTTGAAGCCTCAAACTCCTTGCCAAGACTTCCCTTGCATGGCTAATTCGAGCCTCTTGCCCTTAGCCAAGACTTTCCTTGCTTGGTCTTACTTGAAGCCTCAAGCTCCTTGCCAAAACTTCCTTTGCTTGACTAATCCAAGCCATTGCTCTTAGTCAAGACTTCTGTTACTTGTCTTACTTGAAACTACAAGTTCCTTGCCAAGACTTCCCTTTGTTTGGTCTTACTTGAAACCTGAAGTTCCTTGCCAAGTGATCTATGTGATACAAATGATGCAAACACAATCAACACAGGACATATGATCAATATGAACTATAGAAACTAGAATTAAATAATGAGTATACAATTTATGATATTCTAGTTTACAATCCAAGAGATGCAATCACACAAGATGATGAATGAATATATGAAATGTATGGATTATGTACACTTCATGTAGAACTAGACTTAGTCAACAAAGAGTACAACAAAAGTAGTCTAGGTCATAAACACATGAAAACCGAAATCTAGAGTATGTCAAATCACCAAACACACTTTAATCCTAGATTTGATTCATACAACTAAAGCTTGATATTAGACTTGTTCATGAAGCACATATATAAGCATTTAGTACAAAAACTAAAATGCTAGAGAAATGAGATTAGATTTACAAGCTTCTTTAGAAATCAATTAGAGCATATATTCATAAATCAATCAAGTGAATCTAATCAATGCTCTAAACATATGCAAACTTGTGCTATTTTCAAATATGATCAATCAAGGAAACATAGCACAACTAGGAATTATTAATCATTAGAATATTCATAATCAATGAACAAATAATCCTATATTCAAAGCTAATCATAATACAACTCCTAAGCATGTGAAAACATAGGTTTAGAAAAACCTAACTCACATTCAAGATTCTAATTAAGATCAAATTAACTTTTAATTGAAGCCTATAAACCTAATAACATATGATCAAGAACAAACACATATATAGGAAGAAAGCCCAATGTTATTAAAGAACATTTAAGATCAAGAACACAAAGGATTTGACAATTACCTTAGACTAAGTAGTGCAGTCCGAATTTGGTGTGAAATCAAATGAAAGCTTTAAAAAAAGACCTCAAGGTTGATTAGGGTTTGTAGAGGACTCCAATATGAAGATACTCCAACTTGAATCACTTAAGTCGGATGAAAGATGAGAGGGATAAGGTGTTTGGAAGTTGGGAAAATCTAAGAGAAAATTCTAAACATTTCTCTCTTGCAAATGGTTTAAATGTGTAAGTAAGAGAGATGGAGTATTTAAAGGAGAAAGGGGGGAAAATGAAAGAGAGATGGGGCCCACTTAGGAGGTGCCTCTTTGCCTTTCTCGTGGAGGCTTGTGGCCACCACAGGGAGGCCGAGAGGCCTCCTTCCCGTGGTTGCCACACGCCTCCACGAGAAGGCCTCCCATGTTGGCCTTATCTTCTTTCGTTTCTCTCCTCGTGCACCCCTCGCGTTCTTCGACCGTCCTTTGGCCTTCGAACTCAGAATTTGAATTCATTTTCTGATTACGAACAATAACTCACTAACACATGAGGACGACTACAAAACTTCGACAAATGGATGTGAACTCAACTTGGTACACGACGACGAAGACAACGCATTGTAAGAGAACGTAAAGTTTTGTAACTTCCTAGTTTGAACTCGAAATCTAATCAGTAAGTAACCAAATGAGTGAGTAACCGAAATGACTGAAACTTAACAAGGAATCATATGAGATCATATTCAAGTCCAAATCACTAACACACGAACAAATAAATACATGGCCACACAAGTATGCAATTTTCTAGAGATAGTCCTAGTACATGCATTTTTACAATGTTTATCAATTTGAGATCAATGCATGAGCATACTAAAATATGTGTGTGAATGTGTTATATCTGGCGCTACGATGCAGGGACACAAATGTATGCAATGTGTGTGTGTGCGCCTAAACCTTGTAAGAGGAAAGAGATCTTATTATCTTTGTAGTCAATAAAGCTTTCCTCGCACGAAGGCTTGAAAGCTTCACTTTGCTTGAAATGTTGTCCATCTTCTTAGAAGATTTGATAAATGATACAACTTGGAAAACTAAACAATACAAAGCAAATAACGTTTTGATGTAAATAATGTCAACTAGACTCAAAATCCTAACAGTTTACTTGAATACTTTCACTATATTGCATGTGCTGGCCCTGTTCGATTACGGGTAGTTTTAGCACGTGTCCAGAGACGAAACTAGCCTTGGGCTAGGGTAGGCTTTAAAAAAAATCGAAAAGATACAAAAAATTAATTATTACTTTCATAGACCAGGGAATCTATGAATATAGCATAAAGACTTTTTTATCACAGCCCATGAGGCACGAGATAAAAGAGCATTAGAATAGAAGATATCAATTTTTTTTTTTTTTTTGTTTTCTTTTTTCTTTAACAATTATTATCATCTTTTCCAAAAAACTTCCAACACTCCAAAAACTTCCACTCGCCCAGAAATGGTTGCAAAGTGGCCATTTGGGAGTGTGGGACAACATAAAAAGTGTACCAATTTACCAATAATCATGGATTTGTTTAATTTTATTCTTATTTGGGTTTTCAATTATTATTTTGTTTTTGGATTTGTTGTTATAAATTACTACATTAGAAAAGCAGTACAAACTAGAAAATACTATTGCTATTAATCTAAATTTCCAGAAATTTAGTAATAAACTACCAAAATGAAGACTTGAAGAGGTGCTTGTCTTACCAACGGTCTTTTTGGTAAATAGTAATATAAGTTCAGAACATTATATATTTGTATATGTAAATTGCTAATTTCTCGACATATATAGATAAAATAAGGATCAATTTAATGATTTATTTTTGTGTCTTTTTGTTATTTATATAGGTTGTAATGCAAAAAAAAAAAAAAAAAAAAAAATTTCCATTTTTCCGATAAAAGGATGATGGTGAGTTATCTAGTAGGCCAAATTCCACATGTGATGTTTAATACGCACGGGATAGTTCTATAAACTATCGGAAATGATAGGTCATGCGAGTTTGTTTTCCGCAAGTGCACGGATCGTTACGATCGCGTAGCAGCAAGTTCGGTTCGTTCCCACAGAGAGGTATGGTACCTTAAATCGGTTTTAGTCTTATACAATCAATAAAATATATACACTGATTACAATTGCATGAAATGTAAATGGAGGATGGGCACAAGTAAGCTATAACTAAACTAAACTAATGCACTAGGATTACACTAAGAAAGCTTTTATCTAAATTCCACTAAGATGGCTACAATTAACTAAATTAACACTAATTAATTAACTAAATTAACTAAACTCATGCATGGTCATGCAAGAGTGAGGATTGGATATGAAAATGCTAGGAAATAATATTTATGCAATTAATCCAATTCCTAGTTGATGGCAAATTGCTCACAAGATTGGTCTTCACCAATCTAAACTAGAATAAAGACACATATATAAATAGTCATTTATGCATGATATTGAGGTCTCAACTAGTCTAATTCCATGACATATCAATTAATTGATCAATCAACCAACATGTATATATGAAGCTCAAGCAAATAAACATATCAACCAAATATTGAATACTATTAGAATCTCACCAAAATCCCAACATAAACATATAGTTACAACAACAAGCTAAAGCAAGAAAAAAGAGATAAAGAAGACAATACAAACACTTGGTGAAGTCCTCAAGCTAGCTACACTTCTCCTTGTCTATCCCAAGCTTGGAAACAATGGTGGCTTTGTGAGATTCTAGGTTGATCTAAGCTAATTTAGGTTTATTTCTAGGTTTTGTTGGATATTAGGATTGTGTTTAAAGTTAGGAAAGTTGTATATCTATAGAGGGAAGGATTGGGCAAGCTTTGGATGATATATCTTCCAAGTTGGTCGAGCTCGTGGGTTTGGATACCCTGGCTCGCGGGTTTCTTGTGTTCGGATGAACTCATGGAGAATAATGGAAGTTGGCCATGAGTTATGGCCTTCTGGTCCGCTGGAACATTCCCTCGACATGAAACCGTGAATACTTAGAGAGTTTGGATGCATTTGAGCATGCAAGAAGCTGTTGGAAGTGAGCTTGAAGGTTGGATTGGCTATGGAATTTGTAGGACTTGGAAGAGATGGAAATCACGTGCATGAAGGCCTGAAAGTGGGTCTATTGTGATTGGAGGGAAGAGGGCTACCGATCTGGGCAAAGAAACGTCAAAAAAGGATCGATAAACAGTTGGAATAGATCAGGTCAACGACCGGGTTGAACCGGGTTTGAGTTCGGGTTTAGGTCGGGTCAGCCGAGTTGACGTGTCGGGCACGTATGCAGGCTAGAGGTTGAAGATGGGTGATGTCAGCATGACGTCACGTTGATACACGCAGAAGACCCCCAAAACAACATCGACTAACTTGGTGACATGGCAGGCTGACCCTTCTTTGGCTGGTAAATTACGTTTAGCTCCTCTGAACTCTCCCTTAATCACAGAATAATCAATATATCCCGAATGTTTGCACTTTTACCCTTGAGTTGTCCAAAATGACAACAATGCCCATGAACTCCTCTATTTACCTGAAACACTTATTTAATTCATTAAATGCCCGATTTTCCCCGAGAAACAAGCACACAATAATATGAAATAAGGGCATAAAAGTGGTACTTTTATAGCACGATCAAGCCCTCAAACCTAACTTTTGCTAGTCCTCGAGTAAAACAAATAAACAAAGAAATAAAGCATAAATAAACATAAACTAAGCTAGTCCGCTTTTGTGGGAGAACGATGGCACTTAGCATGTGCCACCAGCCTTTTAAATCCCTAGGTGTCCTTAGTAGGAGGAGTGTAGTCTCCTGAGGGTTTACCGCTACGATACCCACAAACGTAAAGTTGAAAATTAAAAACTACAATTTAAAACAATTTACGAAAGCCATACAAAATGAGATATCAAAAAGTTGTGCATATGAGGAGCAACACATGTGAGAGCCGCTAAGTGATGGACAACTTAAAGTCATTCAAAGTGAATGAAACACATAATGCAAATCCCACACTCTTAATGGCATAGCATCAAATACAACAAACTCAAATGCTTCGGATGTAATTCGCCTCTACTCTAACACTCTATTTTTCTCTCAAATTCCTAGGCGCACTCTTTATCAAACACATGCGATTTGAAAGTTTTGTAAATAGCAATCAAATATTTAAAGCATGTGAGTATTCGGAATAAAGCACATTTTCTGTAAATTGATCTCATGAATGGAATTGAATTACCATGAACGTGGAAAGAACATGCTTTGACTCGCATTCCCGAGCTAGACTTCCTAAAAGATCAACTGGGGCTTTCCTTTGGTTGTATTGGGGCCAAGGGTAATATGGGGTAAATGGAGGGAATTTAGTGGAATTCTAGAGTTATTGTTCATACTAAACAATTTAACTAATAGCTCATCACATAAATGTCTACAAGCGTCTAGGCTAAGTTTCACCTTTTGATAATTGTGCTAATTGGTACTCAGATTCGAGCACTTTTCAATTAGGTAATGTGGCTTAAGCATTTTATTTTTAACACTTTTTAATCAGCCTTTAAATTACACAATTTTCTATCATTGCTTGAGTACATGCTATTTATAAGTTTGAGCTAAATATTTGCATTTATAACTTATGGATAATCTATGATCAACAAAAGAAGAATCCCGTGTGCTCAATGTATATGGATTTATGTGGGTGATAAAATGAATGGTTTATGTTTGGCCTCAAATTGGCAATTGGAGCACACATAAGTGACAAGGACAGTGTTTGGGCAAAATAGGGTAGTTAAGCACACATATGCCTAGAATCATATTTGAAAGTCTATCTAACAAGGGAATACAAGTTGTAGCAAGTAGGCCACATAATTTTCATGTTCTATGGAAATCAATGAATTGTAATGCAAATGAGATCATAATTGAAGCACAACTGTTTCGAAGAGTGTTTAAGAATAGAAATATAATTACCCTTAGAAATGAAAGCTAAGGCGCAAAATTCACAGGATTAATCCTAATAATCAAGTACAGAGTCTCGTCCTCTTAGACACTAAGAGAAAGGGACTAAATTCACATTATGCGTAAAAAATTCCTAGACTGACAAGAAGTTAGCCAAGACTCAACAACTAACACATGCAAAAGACTCTTCAACGACACAACTCAAAACATTTCATTCAAACAATTTGTTCAAAGATGGCTCATTTGCAAAAATTTCAAATTTTCAAAATTTTGACAAAAACAAAAAACATAAAATTCACAACACAAAAACAACACATATGTGTCCACACCTCCAAACCTAAACTCGACATTATCCTCAACGGTGAAAACTTGAAGAACATGGACAAAGAGTTCATGGGTTTGAAAATCCGGGCACAAACATCAAACACTAAACAAGCATTTTAAAAACAAAATAACAAAAATACCATGTGAAAGCAACCTCTAAACATAGAGGACAACATTTCAAGAAAAACTATCAACTTTCGAATTCGAACAACGTCTGTTCTTCAATACATAGTTTCAAAGATATTCCATAAAACTTGCTCCAATTTTGACACAAGAATATAGACATGCAATTGAACACTTTTAATGTAGAAAACATTTCAAAATTCAAATTGAAAAAGTATGAAAATAGAAGTCTAAAACATATCATGTGCAAAATTTTCAAAACAGGGCACGTTCATGACCTTCGGTCGAAGAAATACTTATAACTTTTAAACCACCGTCTAAAACTTTACGTTCTTTGTACCGTTGGAATCACATCGAAAAAATGATGAACGTAGAGTAGGTGGAAAAATTTATTTCTTCACTGATTAGTACAATTTTTAAGAAACATTTCACCTCAAAATTTCAAAACAAGGCATCTTTACAGGGTTTGAAATAAAACTCGAAAAACAAAAACAAAAATACAACAATAACACATATATACAATCCTAATTATCCACCACTAATCACATCACACAACCAATCCTAGTCACTAGGCAAACACAATCAATTCACACTCTTAAGCTAAGCAAGAGATATGCTTAAAAGTAGAAGACTGGACCTGAGTTTTAGCATTCCTAGGTTGATGCGGCTTCGTGGTATGGTGTGATTGTGCATTTTTGGGGCGCGGGTTTGTGTAGCTGGTTCATTCCCGCTGACTCTTCTCACGAGCACTTCTCAGGAATCCACTTAGGCTTTGATTCCCTATTCCGCGGGTTTGTACCCGCAGTCTTGAAGTCACGGTAATTCCTCATAGAATGCCGCGGTTTCATTTCTTTTGGCCAACGTGCTCTTTCCTACAATTATGAAGTTGCAGTGAACTCCACAAGTTCCTTGCATGCAGTAGATCGGGTTCTTTCCTACAGATATGAGGCCGCTGTGAAATCAGCGGGTTTCTTTCCTTCTACTTTGCTGGTTCTTTCTTGTGGTCTCTTCTCGCAAAAGGTATTTCTTCTTAATTCCAGCCCCTACACATACAAAATCACACCAAACTACCACAAGTGTATGCTATACAAGTATATAAGTAAGGAGTCTAAACCTCCAAACCTATCTATTTCCATGCATCGTATCATTTATCATTTAAGCACAATTGCAATATGGTAAGTGGATAAATAAGAGACTCAAGACTCTTAACACAAAAATCCTAAAAATGAGCTTCCTTTAGAAGCTACAACACATTCACATGCAAGCATACATTAAAATGTTCATACGTGTAATAAGACACGTAATTCACTCATGGTTCTTTACTACCCACACCTTATTACTAGGTGTGTCATTCCTTGCAACGAAGGGAGACTCTTTGGATTGGTCTAGTTTGTCCTTACGGATCCAAACTTTCCTAACTTTTCTCACTTTTTTCCTAAGCATGCTTCTATTTTTGAAACATTCAACATATTTAGCACATTTGGTCTTTTTGCGACCCCTAATAGAGCAAAAATATCATACAGGAGAAAAGTTAGAAATACTACCTCGCTTGTCTTTCTTCATTGCTTCGGCTTGCTTGTGGGCAACCTTCGGAAGGCTTGCTCCACTTTGGGTAGTGAGGGGCTTCTTGTTTGATCTTCTCTTGATCCCCTTCTTTTTCAAAGCTTTGACTGGACGTTCGGCTTTGTCTAACTCCACGATTTAATCACATATAAAGACTTGTGCTACCTTCAAGGCATGGTCTTTCTTGATGAGCTCCTCACTCATAGCCTCCAATGCCTTGTCCCTATTTTATGATTCCTCTTGTAGTTCCCTCGCTTTCCGAGCGAATTCCTCCTCTTGTTCTAACACCAATATAGAGAGCTCTTGTGTTTTCTTTAATATCGAGTCTCTCTCCTTCACAAGTGAATTGATTTTCAAGACTAAGTCATTGTTTTGACTTATCAATTCCTTGTTTTATTAGGCAACCTCTACTCTCATTTCCTCTTTACCTCCTCTATCAACATTGAAATCCTCATCCTCATCCAATATGAGCAAAAGCTCATCTAAGTAATCATTTATAATCCTTAAGGATTCCACCGGTCTCTCAACCTCTTTTCTTTCCCTTTCTACCCTTAGCTCTTCTTCAACCCTTATCAAATCATCACTAAGGTCACATTCTGAGCTACTTGAGTAATCCACTCTTTTGATTCCTCCAATAGTTAGGCAAAAGAACGGGTTACCCGATTTGTGGAGTTTTGGAGGTTCTTCTATCTCATTTTGCTAAAGGAAGCCTTCTAAATATTGTGCCATCCGACCTCCCAACCATTCTATATGTTCTTCAAAGTTAGAGAACCGTTGGTTAAGGAATTTTCGGTAGGATTGTTCTTGGTCAAGGGCTTCATTGGCTTGCTCTTAGGAGTCTTCCACATATTGTCCCAACCAAATTGCACACCCTTCTACTCGTTTTTCTAGGTCTAGCAGTCGTTGGTCAATGGAGTGTTGGTATGCCTATACATCAAAATTGCCTTATTGGTGGTCTTGCCTCTCTTGATCATGACTAGCTCGATAGTTGTTGTTTTCATACGGATACATGGACGATACCTCTAGCATTCCTAACCATGGCTCTCCTTGCGGACCAAAGTCCGTGTGTCCATTCTACCCCAAAGGTGGATAAACTGTAGCTAGTGGCTGCCTAAAGTGTGACACGGAAGCCGCCACTTTCCCATTCAAGTTGACCAATTGAGTGATCAACAATGAATTACCACTTTCCATGTTAATCTAAAATCTGAAAAAACCAACAAACACATGATCAAATCGAACAAGATATGTGATGAACAATAAAAATAATAAAATAAAATAAAAAACAAAAAATACGAAATTAAAAATAAGATTAAAACTAATCAAAAGATATGCTACTCCCCGGCAGCGGTGCCAAAAACTTGATACGCACGGGATAGTTCTATAAACTATAAAAAATGATAGGTCGTGCGAGTTTGTTTTTCACAAGTGCACGGATCGTTACGATCGCGTAGCAACAAGTTCGGTTCATTCCCACAGGGAGGTATGGTACCATAAATCGATTCTAGTCTTATATAATCTATACAATATATACACTAATTACAATTGCATAAACGTAAATAGAGGATAGGCATAAGTAAGCTATAACTAAACTAAACTAATGCACTAGGATTACACTAAGAAAGCTTTTATCTAAATTCCACCAAGATGGCTACAATTAACTAAATTAACACTAACTAACTAAATTAACTATACTCATGCATGGTCATGCAAGAGTGAGGATTGGATATGAAAATGCTAGGAAATGATGTTCATGCAATTAATTGAATTCCTAGTTGATGGCAAAAATATGCTCACAACATTGGTCTTTACCAATCTAAACTAGGGTAAAGACACATACATAAATAGTCATTCATGCATGATATTGAGGTCTCAACTAGTCTAAATCCATGACATATCAATTAATTGATCAACCAACTAACATGTATATATGAAGCTCAGGCACATAAACACATCAACCAAATATTGAGTATTATTACAATCTCACCAAAATCCCAACATAAACATATAGTTACAACAAGCTAAAGCAAGAAAAAGAGACAAAGAAGACAACACAAACACTTGGTGAAGTCCTCAAGCTAGCTACAATTCTCCTTGTTTTTCCCAAGCTTGGAAACAATGGTGGCTTTATGAGATTCTAGGTTGATCTAAGCTAATTTAGGTTTATTTCTAGGTTTTGTTGGATATTAAGGATTGTGTTTAAGGTTAGGAAAGTTGTATATCTATAGAGGGAAGGATTGGGCAAGCTTTGGACAATATATCTTCCAAGTCGGTCGAGCTCGTGGGTTTGGATACCATGGCTCGCAGGTTTCTTGTCTTCGGATGAACTTGTGGAGAATAATGGAAGTTGACTGCGAGTTGTGGCCTTCTGGTCTGCGGGAAATTTTCCTCGGCATGAAACAGCGAAGACTTAGAGAGTTTGGACTTGGAAGAGATGGAAATCATATGCATGGAGGCGTGAAAGTGGGTCTATTGTGATCGGAGGGAAGAGAGTTGCCAATATGAGCAGAGCAATGCAAGAAAAAAGGTCAGAAAATAGCTGGAATCGATCGAGTCTACGGTTGGGTTGAAGTTCGGGTTCGGGTCGGGTCAGTCGGGTTGACGGGTCAGGCACACATTCAGGCTGAAGGTTGAAGATGGGTGACGTCAGCATGACGTCACGCTGAAGTACCGAAGACCCCCAAAACGATGTCGTCTGACTTGGTGACGTGGCAGGCTGACCCTTCTTTGGCTGGTAAATTATGTTTAGCTCCTCTGAACTCTCCCTTAATCATAGAATAATCAATATATCCCGAATGTTTGCACTTTTACCCTTGATTTTTCCAAAATGACAACAATGCCCCTGAACTCCTCTATTTACCTGAAACACTTATTTAATCCATTAAATAACCGGTTTTATCCGAGAAACAAGCACAAAATTATAGGAAATAGGGGCATAAAAGTGGTACTATTATGGCATGATCAATATACACACTTCAAGTTCAAGATCTCCTCTCAAGACTAAAAGATCCAAAACGCAATAAGATAGAAAATGAAGTTTTAACAATCTCCATGGTTGTCTACATTGAAAGAGAAATTGTTGGTGCTATTGATCATGATTTTTTAATTGATAAGTTTGATCTTTTGAAAAACATAGGATACAGCTTAAATAGTATTTGCATTTGCATTTTATGTTTACTTTATAATTTGTTTTGACTTTTTTTTTTCTTTTAATTTTATTAACGTATTTATTTAGAAATTTCATTCATAGGGTAATATCCACTATGTCTTCTTATATTGGTGTATATTTATTTTTAATTAATACAATTTTCTCGTATTGTTAATGATCATAAGAAAAAAAAATATTCGAGCCCACCCTAGTGTTTAATCCTAGTTACATCCCTGCACGTGTTAATATGCACTTAATTCTTTTTGGGTACGGTTAAGTGATGAGTGAATTCGTCTTCAGATGAAAACAACACCAAAACATTCCAACTTGTTATGAATTTTTCACATTGTTCGGTTTTTGCAAACGAACTCTTGCTATTGCCAATATCTTTCTACTAATATACCATCAACTTAAATTTTTTTGTGTATTTGCATCCATTTTACTCTTCAATTTATTTAATGCAAAAAAATAATTATCTTTAGGCTTAGAATAAAGAAAAGCTGAACTGAAGCAATAGAAAAGGTTAATTAGTGGATATTGTTAGAATTTTTTATAATTGTGGGATGTTATTGATTGAGATGTTTAGGGGCCGTCATGTAAGTGTTTTTCAATTGTTTTTCGAAAAGAAAAATGAAAATGAAAACAGTGTTTCTGGTTTCAGTTACGAAATCCGAAAACGCGTCTGGTAGCATATTTTGAAATTCGTATTTTAAAAATAAAAATGGGAAAAACACATCTGGTAGGCTAACTATCCAAAATTGAAATATCAATTTTTACATTTTGTTTAATATTATAACAAAAGTAACAAAAAAAATTTCAACTTTCTTATCTTTAATTTTATAGGTGGACCCGAAACAGACGAAGTGTATGCTTATATGACGCTCCAACCAGTTCCTAATGTGAGGGCTTGATCCCAATTTACTGAATAATCTTCATCTTGTAATTGATCTGTCCTTAGATCATTGTTATGGAATATGCTTTGTGCTTTAGGTTTTCCATCAAAATCAAAATCAAAATAACAATGATATATTTAATCATTGTGCCTGGTAAACTGAAAATAATTGCCTCATCACAATTCCAGTAGCTGACTCAAAACTCTCAACATCTTTTGTTCAGTTTGACAAGAATGAATTGTTGCAGTCAGATCTTACTCTCAAGTCAAACAAACCACAAATAGAGTTTTTTTGTAAGACATTGATGACAAGTGATACAAGCACTCATGGAGGATTCTCATTGACATCAAGTTTTTTTGCTAGATCTTTTCTCCGATTCCAATTCCGTTTGGGAATCCTTTACAAATCACGAGAAACACATCATAAATAAGTGAAATTTCTCATCTGAAAAAGAAGAACAATTTTAGATGATAAGAGGAGGCAAACCTGACATTCGATCCATGGTCTTGAAATCAAACATCCTGGTGTAATTTGTTTTGGTCCCATTGTCTCGAAATCAAACATCCTTGTTTAATTTGCCATTTGATCCATGGAATCAAACTTCTAAGAAAACTAAACCAAAAGATATGAATTTGAGAAAACCAAACCAAAAGATATGAAAAAAAAAAAAAAAAAAAACCCTTACCAATCATTCGAATTCGATGGCAAAAGAACACAAGAGATGGTTGGTTATGTTAGGGATTGGCTGGGAAGAAGAAGAAGAAGAGATCGCCGGAGAAGAAGAAGAAGAAAAAAAAAAGTCTGGAAGAAGAAGAAGAACAGTGATAGGAAGATGTGAAAAAGAAGAACAGTAAAAAAAAATCACATTAAAAAAACAAAGTAAAAAACAAAAATAAAAACAAAAAACAATTATTTTATGTTTTTTGAATATTTCACTTTTAACATTGGTTTTGTTTTATATTTTTTATTTTTTTTTGTTTTTTTAAAATAAAATGACAAACGGTTAACGAATGTAAACTCGAAATCGTTTTTAAAAAGTAAAAGCGAAAACAAACTGAAAAACAGCTGCAGGACGGGTCATTAGTTTCCTAAAACGAGTTGAAGTGTAATTTAACCGAATAGCCTAAAGGTCCAATATGTTAATGTGATCATAGCTGAATATTGGGCTTGGTGTATTTTTTAGACTATTATATTTATGTGATGTTTTAGTGTAGACAAAAAGTAATGGGTTCTGTGATGCGTTGACCCAAAACATAATAAGGTTTGGTTTCAAGCATTAAGTCTAGTTCACCTCACATCTTCCATTATAATAAAGATAATCCTATTGAAACTGTATTTTAATAGGATTTTAAGAAAGTAGGCAAAGGTAAAGAGGAATACCTAAACAGAGTGTGAGGAATTGTTCATACAAATATGTAATTCTTTTTGTGGGTTATCATGGATTCAAGAGGTATGTTTCTATTCATCTTAGATTTAATTTATTTGTTTAAAGTGTTTAAATTGATGTGTGTATGTCTTATTAAATATATAACATGTGGAGGTATCGGGGCATTCACACAATCGGTTAGAACCCAAATTTGATGAATATGTCTTCTACCGATTCTGCTTGATCCGTTGTATGAGTTGAAACCAAGTGTGTGAGTTTCATCTTCTGTTTAATTGTACAAACATTTATATTGATGTTGTTTCGATCTTGAATGTTGTATTAAACATTGGACCTGGTAAGTAATTATAACACATATTTACTTGAATGGAAAGTCATGATTAGGCTTCTTGTTTGCTTACGTCAACAGGGTTTTAACGATCAGTAACTTGTGTTATCTCACAAATCTTTCATGGCGTCAATGAAAATAATAATAATAAAATATTATGATTGTTAACGCAGATGATTAAAAGTTAAAAGTATGGATCTTTTATAACTATCATGCCATTGAAAATTTTATTGTGTAAAATTTAGAAAATATTATGCCATGATATATTATCATACTTATATCTCTTATTTTAAATTCATTATTTGTGTACATGTTACAATTCCGTGGAAAAATATTATAAAGTTGAGATGAATGGTTACAGTCAAAGCATCCCACTCATTGATATTTAATTATTTATGAGTATTTTTTTTTTTTTTGTATTTTATATTATAATATATAATATATAATAACCTGCCCAAAGGGGATTATATATCATATATTATTTTTAAGATAGCACAGAGCATTACACATAAGAGAGCCATCACCCAAAGAAGATAGGTTACATCAAAGTCGTATGTTTTTACTCTTTGGCTTGGTTTAAGGTTTTGAGTTAATGTTACATTATCCACCCAAATGTGATTTTGTTAAATTATATTCCATATCTTAAAAGAGTAAAGTCATGAATATTTTTTTGACATATTCTTGTTTTTATTTATTTATGCCCATGGTTTTATGATTGTTTCGATGCTATGTTATTTTATTTTATACAGCTATTGCACTAATAATATAAACAATCAATCCTCAACCATTAAGACTCTGACTAGAAACAATTTCAAGAGATGGAAAGAGGATGTGGAAATTACTCTTGGTATGTTAGGTGTTGATATAAACTTGAAAGATGAAGAGCGTCCCAAATGCCTACTAATTATAGTACTGATGAGCATAATGCCAGATAATAAATGTGGGAGAGAGCAAATAGCTTGAGTTTGAAAATTTTAAGAAGATCTTTGCTGTACCAAAGACTGAAAATGCCAAAGAATTTTTTGATGTAAGAAAAATAAAATATAAAGATTATGATAAAGCTGAAATAGGAGAATTGATGGATTAGTTGATGGGGATAAAATATGACAATATGGGTTGTGTTAGAGAGCTCTTGAAGATGGTTGGATTAGCAAATAAATCGACTGAGCATAAAGCTCCCATAGTTGAACTTTTTCTTGTTCATCAAGTCTTAAACTCACTTCGTGTTCAGTTTAGTCAACTGAAAACAACATACAATGCTCAAAAGACCACTTGGAACATTAATAAATATGTGCCCAAGAAGAAGAGAGAATTCAACACAAAACCCGTGGGAGTGTGAATGTAGTCTTTCAGTCACATTGTCACACTGCTGACAAGAAATTTAAGGCTCAAAACCAATCTTTTGAAAATATGAAACAATGGCAAACTCGTATGGTTGATGGTCACAAACCTTCTATCAAGAAAAATGTAATATGCTAGTTTTGCAAGAATAATGGTCATAAGAAAGCTGATTGTTACAAATTACAAGTACTAAGCCTATGTTGAAAAGAAAAATAAACCTGAGTTATACTTGCTCTGGTTTGTTTTGAACCTAGTTTGATAGATGTTCTTATGGATTCAATGTGGTTTGACTTTTGAGTTTGGAGCATCAATTAGTGTGACAAAATCCTTAAAAGGGTTCAAGAATAAACAAAAGCCAAGTGAGAATGAAAGAAATACAGTTGGCCCAACCATGGGTCCACCGTAGTACCACACAAGTGTATATATATATATATACATACGGTCTCGTTCGCATTAGTACACATTGATGTAGACCAACGATTATGAAGAAGTTTTGTCAAGTACGTACACTTTGAGTCAAAGTATGTAAATCTAATGGTCCACATCTATTACACTGATGAAGTTATATTAGTGCGCACTGACTTGAACATTTATATATATATATATATAGTCCTATTTTCATGCGAACGTCTTGATATAACTTCATGAAGTTATTAAATGTAAGCCACTAGTTTTGACAAGTACATATACACTTGAGTCAAAGCATATAAAACTAATGACTCATATTCAATATCCTCATATGAGTCAAAGCATATACACTTGAGTCAAAGCATATAAAACTAATGACTCATATTCAATATCCTCATGAAGTTATATCAAGACGTCCTCATTTGAAAATTTATATATATATATATATAGTCTTTCTATTGTGAGATATATATAACTTCAACATCCATTAATTATAAGTCTTTTTTTTTTTTTTTTCATTTAACTGTGTAGTTTCATTTTAATTATTTTGATATTCATTTTCCAAAAAAAAAAAAAAAAAATCAAACTGCAAGTGTGCAACCGAACGTAACAACTATTAGAATACACCACATGATCATTTTACTAAGTAAACAAGTTGATGATATTATTCCCAAGAATGAATATAGGGAAAATGAGAGCTAAGAAGGAAATTCATAAATGAAGGTGGTTTGGTAAACAAGTTGATAATAAAGCACCAAGAATGAATAAAGGGAAAATGAGAGAGTTAAGAAGGAAAATCATAAATTAAGGTGCTCTGGGAACAAAGAAATGAACAAAATCATCCAATGCAGCCATTGAACTTTGTGGAAAACCATTCCCAAATTTAATTAGCACCAAGTTGCTCAACTCGTTTCTTCATCTCTTTGTTATCCAACAATCTCTCAATTCCCTTGACAATATCATCCTTTTTTAACCATGTTTGACAAATCATTTGAAATCCTATAACCAATCTTTAGATGCTTGAGAACCAAATCAGCATCATAATATTGATCACCCCTTAATGGTAAGGTTAAAAACGGCATTCCACGGCCTATTGCTTCCACTGTCGAATTCCATCTACAATGTGATAAAAATCCACCCGTGGATGGATGACTCAGTATCAACAATTGTGGAGCCCATCCCCTTATTATCATACTTTACTATCCAACCCTTCCGGGTAATAGCCATCTGTTTTCGACCCACCACCACCTGGACCACTCCGACCCACATTCGTTGGTATAACCCATATAAATGATCGGGTCGAAGCCTCTAATGCACTAGCCAATTCTTGATATTCCTCTATGCTAAGGTCTACGAAGCTACCAAATGACACGGATAGTACTGATCCACGTGGCTTCGAATCTAACCATTCAATCACCTTTTCTTCTGTTACGTTTCCTTGCCTATTACTCCTGATTTTGCTGTCACGAACCAGTGAACTGCCTAATTCCCAATATTGCTCTGAAAAAAGCGGGCCCATTCACCATACCGGTTTTCCTATTTCTTTAGTCAAATATTCGATAAATGGATGCTTAATATCGTCGCACGTGTTGATCATAAACGCCACTGATCCCTCCGTATCTTCTACCCACGGAGGTTCCTCCTCGGGTACTGGTAACATCCTCCTCTTGGGTCCTTGTGGACCCCTAGGACCACGTGGACCACCACCACCAGGGCCATGTGGACGACCAAGAGACCGCCGTTTAATATCCGATTCTGTTATACCCATTTCTTCGGGTAACCCGGGAAGTAAACGGATTTCTCTGGGTTTGATGCCTTGCGGGTGGGCATTCTTCCATGTAGCATACTCCATAGCAGCTGAACAGGCACCGATGTGAAGAAGCCGATAGTTGGAACATTGAATTTCTTAAAGATTTCTTCAGTCTAGGTCATGATTATAAGGATATCGGCAATTGCACAAATGGGTATCGGATCTCGGGTCGAGAGGAAGTTTTCAAGGCTGTTATGCATTAGTTTTTTGCTATCAGGGTGCATGTGAACTGGTTCGGATATGGTATTTCAGTGACTTGTATAAGAGGGTGCTCAAGGAAAGAAAAGGGAATAGAGGGGGACAGAAAAGAGAAAACGACAAGGGTAGTTTTGTAATTGCGAGAAGCCATGAGTTTGCAGAGCTCCATGCTTGGAAATAAATGGCCCTGCCCGAAAGCCGGAAGAACAAGAGCCTCACCTGCCATATTTTCTTTTTGTTTTTGTTTGGGGTCCTTGTCAATATAGCCGTTCCTAACGATCATTTTTAGGAAATAGCTGTTTGGAATAAAAAGTGTATATATAGTCTTTTCTGATAGGAAGTGGTATTTTTAAGACAATAATACCCTCCACAATTAAACAGTATAAAATGACTAAATTACCCTCTTACAATGTGTATGGATGGAATTGCCCTTCTCTTCCAAAAGCCCCCAAAGTCTCTCCTACACACACACAAAGTAAACATGGACGTAATGAGGAAGCAACTGGACGTGTTGATGGGAGCCAACCGAAACGGCGACGTACACGAGCTCAATTGCAAGTACTACAATCACGATGTCTGTCGTCTCTTCCTCGTTGGACTCTTCTCTTCCAAAAGCCCCCAAAATCTCTCCTACAAGCAAACCCTAGCTTCCAGTTGGATTGTCGGTAAATTCTCATTTTATCTTATGATATAGACTATATAGTATTGATTTTTACTTCTTCAAGTTTGGTTTGCAAATTTTTTTTTGATAGATTCTAAAATGCTTGTGCTACGATTTTGTTGTGTCGTGTCATTCTTAAATTGGAAAATGGGATGGTGATGACAATTTTCATCAGAAATGCTGTAACATAAATAAATGATAGATATTTGTGGAAAATTTTATTGATTTAGAATTGGTGCATTACTTACATAGTTTGATGTTATACTATGCGAAAGTTTTGTTTTTATACTTTGTAATGTTGGATGCATTGTCTCTTTTCAGGTTGTTATTTAAGTTGTAAGTTGTAATAGAGAAACCTTGTAACTCGCAGTTTGGGAGTCTAGTGGAACAGGAGAGCTTGAAAATGTAAGCTACTATTTATGGTCAATCTAGTCCCCTTCAAAGCATATCACTTCCTAGTAGTCTTATCTTGTGATAGATGATTATATATGGAGCATTGATATTCTAATAGTATTTTTAGTTTTCAACTTTAGGTATAGATTGTAACTAAATGATTTTAATTTTCTCTACAGAACAAGAAGAGCCATGTTTCTATCATTTGGTTGTAGATCTTTTAAGTGTGTGTTTGTGCATCTTCATGATCCATTCATTATCTTATATGTGCTTCTTGCTTTGTATGTTTGTATTGATTAGAAATGTAATATTTTGTTGCATATATACATCTTATTGATTGCATATTGCAATGTCTAATTGTACTCTTAAGACAGAATGATGTGTGTGCTTTGCACATTATATGTAAGTTGCATGACTTTATGAGGCAAGGGGGAAGAGGAGAGAGTACAATCCTTAGGAAAGCCAATGAACCTTAGAGGAATATTGTCAATTTATAAGAGAATTGGTACATGAGTTACTCTTTATTATTTTTAATATAATAGCTAAAAAATGGATTTATAGGAGGAAAGATGATGCACGTGAAAAAAATAAGGTATGCAAATGAGGCAGATGATTAGCAAAAGGAGACAGACACAAGAATTCTTAGGTGTAGACATCCTCATCATTTTTCTATCCAATGTAGTCTTTATTGGTCGTGAATCAAGCAGAATTTTATGTCGATGAAGAACCTGTGTTGAACGAAGGAGAAGACAATACTATTGAATAACACTTACGCTAAATTCATATTTCATGTACGGTGAAGTTTAGTTTGTTTGCACATTTATGGTGTTGTATGGTTTGGTGGGAAATAGGTTTAGGGAATTTGTATGTGTTTTTGTTTGCAAACAAAAACATTATTTTAGGCCTATTAGAATTGTTCACAGACCTGGGAATTAATGCATGTATTCTGTTGAGCCTATGATTGATTGATATAAGCCTGGGACTGTATGTCATGAGCCTAGAAATCATCTTCTGGGAATTAATGCATGTATTTTGTTGAGCCTAGGAACGATTTTATTGGCCTAGGAACAATTATTTCAGCATGTAAAGATTTCCATCGTGTAAAGATGTTGACATTTCAGCATGTAAAGATGTTGACATTTCAGCGTGTAAAGATTTCAGTGTGTAAAGATTTCAGCTTGAAGACGTGAACCTGAAAACGACTTTTGAGGGGGCAAACGATATCCGATTTTCACCTGTAATGTACTGTTGGAATCGTTTCGACCAGGAGAAAAATATTTTAAAGAGAAAAGAGAGTAAATTTTTTTTACTCTCTACTTGTAATAAAAAAAGTGTTGTCATGCCTTTATCAATTTGTGAAAGAACTCCCAAGCATTTAGGGGTTTATAATTGAAAGGGTTGTTTGTAATATTTAGTGTAATTGGCAGCGATGTATTTGTTCGACCGCTCTATGGATCTCGAAATTTCACATAAAGGTTTCCATTGATACCCCTTCATTGCTGAATGGTACCGATCGTTGAGATTATTACGGGGCCCGCATAATTTCATCTACAAAGGAAAACTGAAAGGCCTAGGAACCATGCCTAGGCCTAACAGAATTGTTCCTAGGCCTGTAAAATATTTCCTAGGCTCAAGGGTTTTTACTCGCCACGTCATCGGTATTGAAAAATGTTAAGACATTATAGGGTGAAAGTGGATTACATATGGATCCTACTAAATCTTCTTCTTCTCATTACAAGCTGGATCCCACTATTTCTTCATCTTCTTCCTTAGTCAAACCCATCTTCTTTTCATGTGTTCCCAAATTGAAAACCTTAAATCTTGTGAAAACCTTTAGTCAAACCCAGCTTTTTTTTTTTTTTTGGAAAACCTTTGTGTGAAAACCCGTAACTGTAATCATCAAATTTTTTTATTTTTATTTTCTGCGATGGTGGTACCATTAGAAAGATTTTCTGAGAGCTTTCCGACGATAGGTCATACGTATAATTTCGATTAGTGTGGAGAGAGAAAAACTGTTTTGATTTTTTTTCTGTCGTAGATCGAAAGATGGAAATGGTTTTGGATTTGTTTTTGGATGATTAACATGAAGAACAGTTCACCAGCGCTTTAGGGCAGCAATGGTCATTTACTCCCTCCCTATTTCACTCCTCAATTGAAATGGGTAGTCAAGGATAGTCCACATCATTCACTAAAATGTCCAAATTATCTGTTATGGAGGTCTGAAAAAAAATGTTTTATTTTTATTTTAGAAAATAGAAAATTGGCGTGTAACCCATTGAGTGAAATTGGCGTGTAATCATAAAAACCTTGGACATAATATAGATGAATGGCCTTTAAAATACTCATGTTGAAGAATTTATTTATTTATTTTTAATTCGTTACACATTAGCATGTAATCATTTGTTTATGTTAACGTGTAAACCAACAAAACCGTATATAATTCTTGTTCTGTTTTATTTAAGTTAACATGTAAAATACATAACATTAGCGTGTAATCATTTCAGCTTATAAACATTAGCATGTGCAATTTTAGCATGTAATTTTAGCATGTGCAATTTCAGCTTGTAAACATGCATTCAGCGTGTAAAGATGTTTATATTTCAGTGTGTAAAGATTTCCATCGTGTAAAGATGTTGACATTTACATCGTGTAATAACATTTTCAATTTATTTAAAAATAATAATATTTCTTTCTAATTATAAATAAATAAAAGTTAATAAGGGGCTATTTTTAGAGAGGCTTGTTGGAGTATCAACTTGCTAAATGACTCATGGTGGATTTAATTTCAAATTAAATAAATTTTTTTAATTTTATTTTTATTTTTTTCCGATTGCACGGGATGTTTTTAAAAAGCAGTGTGCACCCATCAGACTCGAGTTAGGAACTGTAATGCTAATACGGGAGATCGAGTCAAGCAATGACAACAACTTAGAAGTTTTTAAAAGAACTCTCAGGCATTTAGAGGTTCATAATTGAAAGGGTTGTTTGTTATATCTAGTGTAATGGGCATTGATGGGTTGTTTGTTACATCTAGTGTAATGGGCATTGACATACTTGTTCGACCGTTCGATGATCTCAAAACTTCACGTACAGGTTTCCATTAATACCCCCTTCATCGCTGGACGGTGCTGATCGTTGAGATTATTGCAGGGCCCGTATAATTTCGTGTACGAAGGAGAACTGAAAGGCCTAGGAACCATACCTAGGCCTAACAGAATTGTTCCTAGGCCTATAAAATATTTCCTAGGCTCAAGGGTTTTTACTCATCATGTCATCAGTATTAACACGTGTTAAGACATTATAGGGTGGAAGTGGATTACAGATGGATCACACTAAATCTTTTTCCTGTCATTACAGGTTGAATCCTACTAATTCTTCATCTTATTCCTTAAAGCATCTACAATGGTAAAACCCAAAAACAAGACCCATTTGTTGCCACATCATCAAAAATGGGCATTTATTTTAAAGAATGGGTCTTCCGATTTGGATTCCTATTCATTTAGGTATCTTTTTCCCACAATGGGGATAAATTGAAAAAGAGGAAGTGGGTTCTTTTTTTTTTTTTTTCCAAATAATCATCACTCTTCTTTAAAATATTATATATATATATATAATCAATAATTATTTAACAAACTATAATTAAATTAAAATAAAACAATTTATTAATTTAATTTCGGTTTGAATATATATTTTTGAAATTTTTTTTTTCCGATTGCATGGGATGTTTTTAAAAAGTGGTTTGTGCACCCATTGGAATCGATTTCAGAAGTGTAAATCTAATACGAGAGATCGATTCAAGCAACGAGAACAAGTTATAAGTTTTTGATAGAACTCTTAGACATTTAGGGGTTTATAATTGAATGGGTTGTTTGCTATATCTAGTGTAATGGGTAGCGACGTACTTTTTCGACTGTTCGATGATCTGGAAACTTAACGTACAGATTTTCATTGATACCCCTTCATCGTTGGACGGTGCCAATCGTTGAAATTATTGCGGGGCCCACATAATTTCATCTACGAAGTAAAACTGTAAAGCCTGGGAACTATAACTAGGCCTAAAAGAATTGTTCCTAGGCTTAGAGGTTTTTGTTCGTCACGTCATCAATATTGACATGTGTTAAGACATTATAGGATGGAAGTGGATTACAGATGGATCCCACTAAATGTTTTACTTCTCATTACATGCTTGATCCTACTAATTCTTCATCTTCCTTAGTCAAACCCATATTCTTCTTCATGTGTTCCCAAACCGAAAACCTAAAATCTAATGAATCTTTTTCGCTTTGTATACTTGTTGAAAACAACTTTTTTTCCTTTTTGTGGATGAGGTTTTGGGATAGTTTTTGTTGTTATGGTGGTGTGGATATAATATTAGACTAGAAACTTGTCTGAGGAGAGACATCAGACAAGTTATTAAACAAACTGATGGATATGTTAAGCTTTGTTGTTGATTTTTGAAACTAAACATGGTGGGTAGAAAGATTGGTTGAGAAGGAAGACTTGGCATATGCAAAGGCAGAACCTTGAGACTGCCCATGTAAATGCTATTTCTCTAACTTCTGATTTTGATTTTGTGAATTGTTTCTGTTTCAGAATTATGTTGAATTTGTTAATTATGGCTGGTTGAAAGTGGATTGTTGCTGTTGTTAATTAAAATTTTCTGATTTTGTGTTTTATTTGATTGTTCTGGGTATTGAAACTAGTTGTGACGACACTGCAGCTGCTGTAATTTTAGTAAAGGTCGTCCACTTGGACTCTCTCAATCTGCTTGGCCTCCACTATAAGCACATTCAATACAACAACAGTAGCACACTAGCAATACTTCATCTAACATGAGAGTCGTCTTTCTCGGTGAATATGGAGGTGGCGGCGGATATGTCAAGAGAGAATGTCCCAGCATTAGTGTGTTCTTGCCTCGCAGATATGGAAACAACAACAATAACAACATCAACAATTTTCATCGTGGAAATCTTTACACGCTGAATTATCAACATCTTTACATGCTGAATGCATCTTTACACAATTTCAACGTGTAATAATTCTGGAAACCTCCATTTTTTCTATTTTTCAATCTCTCTTCAAATTTTCAATTTTTCAAAATAAAAATAAAACATTTTTTACAGACCTCCATTTTTTTAAATAACAATTAAAATTATTCATATTTGTTCATCATATATATTTATTTAAATTTAAAATTTATTATAAAAATACAATTTTTTTTACAAAGTATATATTAAAAGCAATTAAATATTAATATTTATTAAATTTTACTCTCTTTTCTCTTTAAAATATTGTTCTCCTTGTTGAAATGATTCCAATGGTATATTATGGGTGAAAATCAGATATCATTTGCCCCTTCAAAAGTCGTATTTAGGTTCATGTTTTCAAGCTGAAATCTTTACACGTTGAAATGTCAACATCTTTATGTGATGGAAATCTTTACATACTGAAGTGTCAACATCTTTACACGATGGATATCTTTACATGCTGAAATATCAACATCTTTACACGCTGAATGCATCTTTACAAAATTTCAGCGTGTTATAATCTTGGAAACCTCCATTTTTTCTATTTTTCAATCTCTCTTCAAATTTTCAATTTTCTAAAATAAAAATAAAACATTTTTTTCAGACCTCTATTTTTTTAAATAACAATTAAAATTATTCATATTTGTTCATTATATAATTATTTAAATTTAAAATTTATTATAAAATCATAAATTTTTTTTATAAGTATATATTAAAAGCAATTAAATATTTAAATTTTTTAGGTTTTAATATTTAATTTTTTAAAAAATATATATATATATATATTAAAAGCAATTATGTATTAAAATTTAAATTGTTCCTAGGCCTAATACAATTGTTCATATGCCTGTAAAATCTTTCCTAGGCTCAGGCGTTAGTGGTCGGCCACGTCATCAGTATTGAGGCTGATAAGAAGGAACTAAGCCGAGGAAGTTTAAGGCCTAGGAATCTGTACTTTGAGCCTAGGAATAACTCCCGGGCCCATGGTGGATTTAATTTCGAATTAAATATATTAAAAAAAAAATTTCCGATTGCACGGGTTGTTTTCGAAAATCGGTGTGCACCTATCGAACCCGATTTCAGAAGTGTAAAGCTAATGCAGGAGATCGAGTCAAGCAGCAACAACAAGTTACAAGTTTGTGAAAGGATTCTTAGGCATTTAGGGGTTCATATTTGAAAGGGTTGTTTGTTATATCTATTGTGATGGGGAGCGATGTACTTATTCGACCGTTTGATGATGTCGAAACTTCACGTACAGATTTCCATTGATACCCCTTCATCATTGAACGGTGCCGATCGTTGAGATTATTGCAGGGCCCTCTAAATTTCGTTTACAAAGGAAAACTGTAAGGCCTATGAACCATTCCTAGGCCAATAAATAATTATTCATAGGCCTATAAAATCGTTCATAGGCTCAGGGGTTTTTGTTTGCCACGTCATCAATATTGACACATGTTAAGACATTATAGGGTGGAAGTGGATTACAGGCCTCCTTCTTTAATGCTTGCTCCTTCCCTTCCCTTGTTGCTCCTAGTGTCAAGAATGGTAGAAGAGGATGTGTCTAGATAGGTGGGTGTCTAATGGTGAGTGACAAAGGTATTAAAATGTAGAGAATTGAAAGAAAGGAATTGTTAGGTGAAGTAATCAAAACATATTGTTGAGGTTTTGAATGGAAATGATAGTACAGGTTTAGAGAATGGAGGAAATTGAGAGAGTGATGTATGAATGAGAAACTAGGTCTAATGCTCAGCAAATTCATGCTCTCAAAATGCTTGGATCCTTTTTCAAGTTGGAAGAGAAGAATATATATAGTCACACTTGGAGTTGTACTGATAACTGCTTGAAAATCCGATGTGAAAAGATGTCGCTACTTATGTGGCTATGGCGACAAATGGTTACACATTCCGAGATTTACATATCGCCACTTTTCTCATATTTTTTGCCAATATGGAAGTGGAGACAATGAAGGAAGATGCATTGTCGCCACTTAGCACTTAATGTCGCCATGGCAACATCAAGTGGCGACAACACTTGATTGATTTATTCTGAAAACAACCCTCTGTCGCCACTTGTGCTTTCTTGTCGCCAGTGGCGACAACATCTGTTAGGATTATGCTCAATAGCAAGAGTGTAATGTTGTAATTGACAATCTTTTTTATATTAATAAGGTGATTTCTGGTTTAACAAATCGTATAACATTTATAGTTTAATATTATAATTGTCAAAGTAAATAATCATAAGGTCTAAAGACTATGGGAAAAGAAGAATTGTTCGTACATCTGGATATGTATGTGGTAGACACAATTCTTTAGTTAGTCTTGAATAATGTTCACAACTTAAGTTAAAGGTTGGGCACCTTTATCTTGTTAAAGTTGTAGAATTCTTTTGCTAGCATTTGAGTGGGATCAAATGAGATATGATGAGTCTAAAATCATCAGAATGTCTTCGAGCAAAAGGATCTAGTGCACTGGGTGCATTGAACTGGATCACAATGAAAAGCTTTATCTAGAACCGTCAATAGATAATAGTCTTTTCATTATCAGGACAATCGGAGAGTCTATCTTAATCCTGAGATAAATGATGGACTTATGGTTGCAAGTGATATCATTTGAGTTATCAATGAGTACGATTATATTACATAGTCTATCCTCGATAGTTTGGTGATATTCATTTGTTAATCGATAGAGGACTTCATTTATAGATATGGACATCGTGGCTCCATTTAATTAAATGAGAGTATAATATCATCATATGAATGTTTTGAGGTAATTGGATATTAAATCTCAACGTTGAGTTTTCGATAGTGTCTATTGAAAACATGGCTTCTGGACAAGTCAAAATATCCAAGTTCAAAACGTGATCATATGAGTAAATATGGTAACTTGGAGAGTTATATGCGGTCTATGAACTCTTGGCGATTACTGATATTAATCGCGAGGATACACTATCTCCAATATGATTGTCTAGGGTATGAATGAGGAGCATCTTCCTTTTCTATCTTTATTTAAGAGTTCAGTTTTAGCTCTTTAGTGAAATGAGTTAAAATTAATGGATCGGACCTAAGTGAATCATTTGTTGATTGTGATTAGGTTATGTCTATTGAAGCTTAAATTTAGATGGCCCGCCAAGATCCCCAATCCACACGGACTTGCATGGATCACTTGATATATTCTACCGGACCAATTTAAGGGTCCATCTAGAATTGCATTTAATATATTAAGAATATAATTTGCACATTATTTTAGTAATGGGCTGCTCAATTATATTAATATATTAATGAAAGACATGTGGGCTTGTTTCTTTTAGTAAGAATGGGTCTGGTTCACATGTGGGCTTTTTATTTAAAGTCCAATGGATTAAATGAAATAAGAAAATAATATTTTGGCCCATTTACTCTAAGTGGGGCGGCAAGGGTTAGTTTAACCTAATATATTATTTTGTTTCATTGTTTTAATTAAATAAGAATTAATTAATTTATTAATTAATTGTTTAATTAAAGAAACAAATCTTTTCTAATTAGGAAATATATTTCCTAAAAGTAAAATTAAAAGACTTGTTTGATAAGGAAATAAATAATTAGTTTTATTTATTTAATCAAATAAGAAGTCTTTTTTATTTAGTCAAAATAAAAGAATAAAAGATCTATGAGTTGGATTAGGGTTTGATGTCTTAAAAACTAGATGGAAATTAGGGTGCAACATAAGCCTATGGAGGGCATGTGATTTCGACAACCCTAGTTATTTCTAGGTTAGGATTTCGGCAACCCTAATAATAATAGAAAAGAAGAAGCAAACTTATGCCACATATATATTGACAAGTATAGAATTCGGCCACAAAAAGATATGGGTTCATGATACAAATTTCTTCTTCTTCTCAATTCATAGAAAGCTTTTTATTCTACTAAAAACAAAAAGGAGTGTTAAATTATTCTTTGATAGTATACTATTTGCTTATTCATCAATAAGCGTGTGTATACGATATCGATCTAGGTTCACGCGAGTTTCGATCATTAGATTGAGAACTCAAAAGTGACCGGAATAATCTTAGTCATTCTTTTGATTGTTTTTGTGACTAACAAAGAAAAGAAAAGTTTGTTTTGTCCATTCACAGGTTTGCAATTCAAAGAAAAGGGAGACCACGCTCCTAGGTGATCCACGTTCGTGCTAGGATTGAAGATCTTACGGATCACCATCGACGTAAGTCAATAGGATCACGCGACAAAAGGTATTCTACTTTTTGTTATTGTATATGTATGTTTAATTAATTAAAGGGTTTAAGGTTCATAAAGGAAAATTTTTTAAAAGTCACTAAATCTAATTTTTAGTATCGCTTCCGCTGCGTGTACTTCTTTGGTATTTTTCCCAACAACATCTTCACCAAAGTGGAGAAAATGCCCTATTTTGCCAACTTGAGCTTTTTTTTACACCAAAGTCCTTACCTTCTTCACAAATTTCCCTAAGGCCTAAGTAAACCTAAAACACTTGATGTAACAACTTTAAATATGGGGAAATGCCCGAGAATCAAGAATAAAGAGTCACGAATGAAGGCCAAAATCATACCAATTTTGGCTAGAGATTTAATTACACATAGATTAAGCAAAATCCCACAACAAATGTTCCTTACATCTATCCCCTAGATTAGGGGTTTAGTTACACATAGTTACAATCAAATGAATAGGAAGTAATAGTTAAGGAAATCACCCTTAGCTCTTTCCCTTCCTTTGTTGCTCATAGTGTCAAGAGTGGTAGAAGAGGATGTGTCTAGATAGGTGGGTGTCTAATGGTGAGTGACAAAGGTATTGAAATGTAGAGAATGGAAAAAGAGGAATGGTTAAGTGAAGTAATCAAAACATAATGTTGAGGTTTTGAATGGAAAAGATAGTACAAGTTTAGAGAATGGAGTAAGTTGAGAATGTGATATATAGAGAAGAAACTAGGTCTAATGCTCAGCAAATTCATGCTCTCAAATTGCTTGGATCCTTCTTCAAGTTGGAAGAGAAGAATATATATAGTCACACTCGGAGTTGTACTGATAACTGCTTGAAAATCAGATGTGGAAAGATGTCGCTACTTGTGTGGCTATGGCGACATAATGGCAACAAATGGTTACACATTCTGAGATTTACATGTCTCCACTTTTCTCATCTTTTTCGTCAATATAGAAGTGGCAACAATGAAGGAAAATGCATTGTCGCCACTTTAATCTTTATGTCGCCATGGCAACATCAAGTGGCGACTACACCTAATTGATTTATTCTGAAAACAGCTCTCTGTGCCATTTGTGCTTTCATGTCACCAGTGGCGACAACATCTTCACCAAAGTGGCGAAAATGGCCTGTTTTACCATCTTGAACTCATTTTTGCACCAAAGTCCTCACCTTCTTCAAAAATGCCCCTAAGGTCTAAGTAAACCTAAAACACTTGATTTAACAACATTAAATACGGGGAAATGTCTGAGAATCAAGCATAAAGAGTTGGGAGTAAGGGTAAAGATCATACCAATTTTGACTTGGGTTCAAAGATGATTCGTATCCATTTGAAGCCAAATGACAAGCAAGGGCTTTGAAACTAATCATAGTGTGTTCAATATTAATCTAGAAAGGGGGTGAATAGATTTTAACTAATTTTACCAAATTTTTGTGTATGGTAAAGATTACGAAAATACCCTTAACTAGTCAATATAATATAACAAGTGTAATATGATGCGAAATTTAATTAACACTTGATATATACGTGGAAACCCAACCGTTGGGAAAAACCACGGGCTGTTTTGTGCGCCACACTCGAACCTCAAAACCACTAATTGAAATAGAGTTTACAACCTATGTAGACCTCGTCTAACACTACGGTCAATAACCCCTCACTTCTACCCATGGGCCTTTAAAAGTGGTCTTAGTCCAATTTGCTTGTGGCCTAAGCAATCTTAGCCACAAGTCTTTCTTCTCAATGAAGAGATAATAAAACCTAAGTGAATATATAATGATATTCAATGTGCAAATAGAGCTAGGTAACCTTAGATGCTTGTCTAGGATGATGAAATAACAATTAATACAATCCTAGATATCAATAGCTAAATGACATGTCATAAAGCTTAGCTAATCATAGATTAAGCAAACCTAGATAGCTATCACAATATAACACTCGATCAAATCAATACAACAATCTCTATCTTGAATATTAGAATTAAATCTAAGAACAAGTAAGTAATCTAAGAGATGTCTTGATAAATAAAACACTAATTATGTATGATAATAGTGAAGAACATACCAAGGGATGTGTGTTGAGCAAGACCCATGCAAGCAAGGATCCTAACTATGCTAGAAAATGCTTAGATGATGATTTATTCATGTGGAAATGGATTGGGAGAGTAAAAGAAGCAATCTTGGTTCTTTCTCTCTCTCTAGGGAACTTTTAATTTCTCTTTAGGGTTTTGTAGCTTTTTGTTGCTTGAATACAAATGAGAGAAAAAAGATGTATTTATAGTGCTAAGATGATAGCCCTATAAACTACGTGACTTGCCCTTCAAAAATGAGCCAAATCGGACTCCAAATGACTAAGACATGACCAAATTACGAAACAGGGTCGATACTGTCACTAGCATGCCTCTGTCACCCAAGGCACATCACTTGAACCGCGGCGAATTGCTATTGCTAGCATGCAGCTATCACCCAAGACGTGACACTTGAACCGCGGCGAAGCATCACAGCATAGAGTTTGATTTTCGAATGACTCAAAACATGACCAAACGACATCGAAATCTTTTGTATGATATATCGTTGAAAAGGTATGGAAGTATAATTTCTACTCCAATTCATGGTCAATTGAGTGACCAATGGTCAGATTCGGATAACAGCAGTGATGCCCTATTTTAGTGGTCACTTTAGAGATTTCAAAACCAATCCAAACAGTCATAAAATATTACGAATAATATACTGTTGGAAAGGTATGGATGTCTAGTTTGTCCAAACTTTACAAAACTCAATTTAAATCTTTTTATAAGAAGTTATGGTCACAAGACCACACAAAGGTCAGTTTTGAAAAACATTTAAAACATTGAAATTCAATCTTTGAAACTAGACACTTTACTTCAAACAACCAAACACAATCTAACAGTTATCCAAAAGAAGAATGAGACCTTTTCAAGTGGTCAACCATCGTGTTAAGACATAGACACCATCGTACAAGCACAGATGTTTCCGAACATCTTCGGGAAACGAATTACACCATACTTAAGACTATCATGAAGTGCAAGTGTGGGAAGTGAATTCATCCTAATGCCTAACATACTATGGCATTGTCATTGAACAAAGTGCACTCAATTAAAACATGCAAGAATAGAATTCATGGCTTTGCATCCTAATGCCTAAACACGTTATGGCATTTCAATAAACTAGATGCAGTCAATTAAAACATGCAAGAAGAGATGTTCAAAAGCATGCATGCACTCATATAAAACACACAACATACAAGAATACGATATATGCATGAGTTGTGTGTGTATGTGCAACTAGATCTCTTTAACACAAGAAAGCACTAGAATATACCTTTGGTGCTTCTTCTCTTAAGGTCTTGAGTGGGCCTTGGTTGTGCAAAACATCAACCATCAAATACCTAAGCTACCCTTACATCAAGCTCTAATATGTGGTTTGTCCACGAAATAAGCCAATCAATAAATGGGAATCCTTACAATCTCCCCATTTGACTATTTCGTGACAAAACCACCACTCACATTGATCTTTGCAACATAAATAGAAACTAAAAGGATTTTCTACATTACAAAGAGATAATTAAAAGCTATGATCTTTAAGTCTTTAATCTCTTGTAGAACAACCAATCTTTCAAAACAAAGTTTCTATACTTTCCAATACAAGTATATGTGAGATTAATCAAGTGAGATAAAACAAGCATTTGCAATAAGAATTTAAGCACAACATCATGCAATGTATATGTAATGCAAATGCTCCCCCTCAATGAGTTACTCTCCCTCAATAGATAAACTCCCCAATCATGTGAATGCTACAACAATTTAGCAATTTAGCATTCTCCCCCTAACTACATTCTACTCCCCCTTTTTGTCATGATATAGGAAAAGGAGTGGTCCTCAACTGGGTCACTTCTAGCAAAGAGAGATAGTAGCATACACGATATTTGCATAATAATATAAGCCACTTTATGCAACTCAATCAATTGGAGAGAAACAAGGAGATTTATTTTATGAAAATGTGTAAATTAAAAATGCTTTGCATACAAGACAAGTAGCATTCAAATCCAAAATACAATGGTATTTAGCAAAGTAAATGACAAAGGTTTCCAATAAAAGTCAAACCAATTTCACCATTTGTCATGAGAAAAGCAAGGATGTAGAGATTTAATTGAGTTTAATTTGAGAGCAACTATATCCAACTTTATAAGCCAAACATGTCATGAGCGACTTTGCACTCTATTTGATTTTTCCTGATAAGATATCCGTATGATAGTAGACATGTTCAACAAATAAAGAAAGAGAGACATTTGGATTTTAAAATCCTTAGAATGGATACAAGATCCTTTGTTCATTTTGAGTCTCATAAGCTTTTCACATATTTTTTTGTATTTAAGAATTGCAATCATCAATTCATGCTATATCATTTGAGCATGTCATTAAGAAACATCATGTCATGGAGATCATTATAGGTCATTCAATAAGTAATTCCTAAATGAATCTCCTAGTCCAAAAATACTTGTTTGAACATAAATAATACATGTATTGCATCCAAAGTATGGTTTACACTTATTTAGATAAAAGCATATATATATATGTGCAACCAAGATACTCAAGCAATTAATAAAGAAGAATAAAATTTTTCAAATTTTTGCATTCAACAAATATGCAATTGCTCTCTTTGCTTGAGTTCCCCAAATGGGGTCAATCACCAAAACACATCACTCCATAAGACATATCCTAATAGATCTACTAAGGGTTTTAAACCTTGTTGCATCTAAGGGTTTTGTAAATAAGTCAGCTAGCTGATCATTAGTACCTACATGTTCAAGCACTATGCATTAATTTTCAACAAGTTCTCTAATGAAGTGATGGCGGATGTCAATATGCTTAGTCCTAGAGTGTTGTACCGGAATCTTGGAAATATTAATAGCACTCATATTATCACAAAAGAGAGTGAGTGCACCTTGGTTAAATCCATAGTTGACTAACATTTGCTTAATCCATATGAGTTGTGTGCATCCACTCCCTGTGGCTATATACTCGGCTTCAGCCGTGGACAAGGAAATCAAGTTTTGCTTCTTGTAAAACCAAGACATCAAGTTATTGCCTAGAAAGAAGCAACTGCCTGATGTGATCTTCCTATCATCACAATTTCTTGCCCAATCCCCATCACTAAAGCCAACTAAACTAGCATTAGTGTCAAAAGAGTACCAAATCTCATAGTTGGATGTCTCATTCACAAAGCGAATGATTCTCTTAACAGAAGAGAGATGGAACTCCTTAGGATCCGCTTGGAACCTAGCACACACACCCACACTAAAAGAGATATCAGGCCTACTTGCAGTCAAATAAAGCAAGCTACCAATCAAGCCATGATCTAGAGTTTGTTGCACACTTTTTCCAATAGTGTCCTTGCTAAGCTTCAAAGTGGTACTCATTTGTGTATCACAATGTTTGGCATTTTCTAGACCAAACTTCTTTACTAGGTTTTTAGCATATTTAGCTTGGGTTATAAAAATCCCATCATTTAATTCCTAATTTGTAGAACTATAAAGTAACTTAGCTCACCAACAAGACTCATCTCAAATTCATGAGAAATAACATCAACAAATTGTTGGACCTTGGTGTTATTGGTGGAGCCAAATACAATGTCATTAACATAGATTTGAACTATAAATAACTCATCTTTGTTTTTCTTGATGAACAAGGTCTTGTCAACACTACCCCTTGTGTAGTCATTGTCAACAAGAAATTGAGTGAGGTGCTCATACCAAGCCCTCGGTGCTTGCTTCAACCCATAAAGAGCCCTTCTTGAGGCGATAGACATAGTTGGGGTGGTGAGCATCTGCAAACCCCTTGGGTTGTTCCACAAACACTTCCTCTTGCAAGAAACCATTGAGGAAGGCACTCTTGACATCTATTTGGTGCAATTTGAACTTATGAACACAAGAAATGGATAAGAGAAGCCTAATAAACTCTAAACGAGCAACGGGAGCAAATGTCTCCTCAAAGTCAATACCTTCAATTTGAGAGTACCCTTGTGCAACAAGTCTAACCTTATTACGCACTATGTTGCCATCCTCATCGGATTTGTTCCTATAGATCCACTCGGTGCCTATCACATTAATGTTCTTAGGCTTATGAACTAGAGTCCAAACCTCATTCCTTCCAAATTGGTTTAGCTTTTCTTGCATGGCAAGAACCCAAAATTCATCATTAAATGCCTAATCAACCTTTTTGGGTTCTATTTGAGAGGTGTAGCAAGTATAGCTAACACCCTCATTCACATCTCCAATGATATCATCTTTATCATGGACTTTTCTAACCCATGGAATGGGTTCATTAGAGTCCAAGAGAGGAACTCTATCTAGAGGTTGAGTGGCCTTTTCATTTAGGTTAGACGTCCTAACATTAGGAGTCTCCACAACCTTCTCCAAATGAGAGTAATCATCTATAACAACCTCCTCCTCATGGTCATTAGACTTGAGCCTTTTTATCATCAATGACAGCATTGGACGATTCCATGACGCTTCGACTCTTCAAATTGAAAACTCTATAGGCTCTACTATTTAAGGCATAGCCAATAAATATACCCTCATCACTCTTAGCATAGAACTTGCCAAGTTGATCGCAGTTATTCAAAATGTAGTATTTGATTCCAAAGGTGTGGAAGTAGCTAACATTCATTTTTCTACCTCTCTATAACTCATATGAGGTTTTCCTAGTGTTAGGCCTTAGGAAAACTCTATTCCCTATATAGCAAGCCATATTGACGGTTTCGACTCATAGGTTCCTGAGGACATTGTTGCTAAGTAACATGACACAAGCCATCTCTTGAAGAATCCTATTCTTCCTCTCAACAACTCCATTTTGTTGAGGTGTCCTAAGAGCCGAAAACTCATGGGAGATGCCTATACTATCACAATATATTTCAAAGGAAACATTCTCAAATTCTCTCCCATGATCACTTCTAATTTGTTTTATGCTTTTAATGCTTGAGTTCATTTCATTTTGAATTTTATTACAAAGCATTTTAAACTTGTCAAAAGTTTCAAATTTTTCTCTAAGAAAATATGTCCATGTGAACCTAGAGTAATCATCAACACAAACAAAAATGTATCTTTTTCCACCTAAACTCTCGGTTTGCATAAGACCCATAAGATCCATGTGGAGTAGCTCTAAGGGCTCCTTGGTGGAGAGATACTTACCCTTTTTATGCATTCTTTTGGTTTGTTTCTCTTGTTGGCAAGGTCCACAAACACCATTGGCTTTCTTCCCAAGCTTGGGAAGGCCACGCACAACATTAAACTTGTTTAGGATTCGTAAATCCCTAAAGTTCATGTGGCCAAGTCTTTCATGTCAGAACTTAACTTGCTTATCCTTGGACACATTGTTTGAGACTATTTTAGCTTCAAGACAATAGCAATTGTTGCTAGATCTCATACCTTTCAACAAGGTTTGTCCATCAGGCTTTAGGATTGAGTAATCATTTTTGCTAAACAAGACGGAATATCCTTCATAACTAAGATGAGAAATGTTATCAAATTAGCCTTCAAGCCATCAACAAATAAAGCATTAGACAAGGATGGTAATCCAGGAATGGAAATGGTTCCTTTCCCTATGACTCTCTTTTTGGATCCATCACCAAAGGTGACATATCCTCCTTCCTCCATGACAAGTGTCTCAAAGAAACTCTTGTTTCTCGTCATGTGCCTAGAGCACCCACTATCTAAATACAAAAAATAAGAAGAATTGGCCTTCAAGACTATTTGAGCAACATGGAAAACATTTTCATTCTTTCTAATCCACCTAGAAACAATATTTTCTTTCCTATTGGTCTTTGGTATATGGGTTCTATATGTTCTAGGATCTTGCAAATTAATTTTCTCATTCCAAGGAACATGCATCATGGCTCTTTTCTTTTTCTTCTCAATCATGTTTCTAGTTTTACACATTTTAATATATCAAAAGCACCATCAAAACCACAAAAAATGACATGTAGGGATAACGTTAGGGATCATACCATAACCTTGTGCTTACATTGGAGCCTTCCCATGTCGTTGTTGTTGAATTGGTTCAATATATCTTCGTTGTTGAACTGGTCTAGCTTGCTTCCTTGCTTAAGGTTGCATGATTGGTCTCTTTCCTTTGTTGTGAACCATTTGTTGAGGAAAGTTAACTTGGGGAACTCTTAAGGGTTGAGCTTGTGGTTGTCTTCTTGGTGCCACCTACACTTGTGCACTATGTGAGCATTATCCTAGATCAATCTTTTTCCTAGGAGTTTGAACCAGTGAGGCTTCTTTGTTGCTCAAAGACTTGACAAAGATGGTCTTATAAGGAGTGGAGATCTTCTTGCCATCTTCAAACCCAAGTCCCCTTTTGTCACAAGGACTCTTTCCAACACCTAGGATGTGGTCAAGTTTTTCAGTGTTGGTAGTCATCCAGACATTGAGTTTTTAGCTTCTTTAAGCTCCCTCTTCAAGCCTTTTTCATTTCTCTTAGATAAGTCTAGCTCCTCTCTTAGCTTATCTTCAATTTTCCTTGCTCTTTCAACTTGTTCACTTAAGTGGTCATTATGTGTTGAAAGCTTTAGATTTTCTTCCTCTAATATCCTTAGTTTTCTTTTGTTCTTCATCATTGAGCTTTCACACTTGACTATATAGTTATGAACATCCATATTCTCTACATTTCCTTTTGTACAGTTAGATGAGGAGCCATCTTCACTTGAGTCATTTTCCCTTTAACTCTCTTGCTCTTCTTATCCCTTTCTTTTCGGTCTTCTCTTGCCTAGGCTCAAACTTCTTGAAAGGAGCATTTTTCTTCAAGTCTTGGCCTTAGATATGGCACTTGAACAGTGGTGAATTGCTGTCACTAGCATGCCGCTATCATCCAGGGCGCAGCACTTGAACCATGGCAAATTGTTGTCGCTAGCATGCCGCTGTCACCTAAGGCGCGGCACTTGAATCGCGGTGAAGCGTCACAGCATAGAGCTTGATTTTCAAGTGACTCAAAACATGACCAAACGACATTGAAACCTTTCGTATGATATATCTTGGAAAGGTATGGAAATCTAATTTCTACTCCAATTAATGGAATGTCATTTTGATGTCTGTAGAAAATGTTATGGTCAATTGAGTGACAAATGGTCAGATTCGGATATCAGCAGCGATGCCCTGTTTTAGTGGTCACTTTGGAGATTTCAAAACCAATCCAAAATGTTATGAAATATTACGAATAATATAGCGTTGGAAAGGTATGAGTGGCTAGTTTGTCCAAAAGTTTACAAAACTCAATTTAAATTTTTTTATAAAAAGTTATGGTCACAAGACCATACAAAGGTCAGTTTTGAAAAACATTTAAAACATTGAAATTCAATCTTTGAAACTAAACACTTTACTCCAAACAACCAAACACAATCTAACACTTATCAAAGAGAAGAATGAGACCTTCTAAAGTGGTCAACCATCGCGCTAAGACATGCACACTATCGTGCAAGCATAGAAGTTTCCGATCATCTTCGGGAAACGAATTACACCACACTTAAGACTAACATGAAGTGCAAGTGTGGGAAGTGAATTCATCCTAATGCCTAACATACTCTGATATTGTCCTTGAACAAGGTGCATTCAATTAAAACATGCATGAATAGAATTCATGGTTTTCCATCCTAATACCTAAACATGTTATGGCATTTTAATAAGCTGGATGCAATCAATTAAAACATGCAAGAAGAGATGTTCAAGAACATGCATGCACTCATATAAAGCACACAACATACAAGAATACGATATATGCATGAGTTGTGTGTGTGTAACTAGATCTCTTCAAAGCAAGAAAGCACTAAAATATACCTTTGGTGCTTCTTCTCTTGAGGTCTCGAGCGGGTCTTGGTTGTGCAAAACACCAACAATCAAATACTTAAGCTACTGTTACATCAAGCCCCAATATGTGGTTTGTCCACGAAATAAGCCAATCAATAAATAAGAATCCTTACAGGCTTGTTTTTCAAAATGATGAGACCACATTATCCTTAGGCAAGCCTACATTTGTGAAAGAGATTGCTCCTACTTGTCCACCTCGGTCTCAACACCCCTAGAAAACTGTTTTTGTGGGTAAATCATCTAAGAGCTCATCCTTGAAGACTCTTCCAAGGAATCAAGCTCCACCTCAACCATTGAGGATGCCTCAACCAAAACTTAATCATCCTTTGAGGCAAGTCACTCATGCTCAACCACAAAGGCACCAACATCCGGCTAATGCTCCCAAGAAAAGCATCTAGTGCATCAAAGACAACCTCATCAACATGGCCATGCCTCGATGAGGGCCAAATGCAATAGTATAAATTCTTCTTTTATACCTTCTTGTCATTATTGTGGTATGATTTATCACGTTTGACCAAAATATGCTAACTACATCAAGTTATGTAGAATTAAATGCATGAGAGAAAAGAGAATGAACTGTAGGGCTAATTTGCATCAACCTAGGGATCCTAGAAATATGTCTATGATCACTAAAAAGGAAAAAGTGGAACCTAGGTGGGTTAGAAAAATTGAACCCAAATGCAATTGTACTTATATGGAACCCTTGGATACAATTGAGTTGGATGGACTTGGTATGTCTAGTGGGACTTGTTCCTTGCCCTGATACGATACGATTTTGACCCCATATGGGGAACTCAAGCAAAGAGAGCAAACTTGCATGATTATCCATGTGCAAGAAGTTGATCAAATTTATGCTCTTTTATGATTTCTTGAGAGTGCTTAGGTGAATAACATTGATTAATGCTCTAATAATGTTTTTTAATAACACCTTGCACGGTTGCCTAGCATGTAATTGTAGGGAAAAAAAGTTTTATACACGTAGCGAAATGCGAAAATAGGTTTGGTATATAACAAGAATTTTCCCTTTTAAAAGATGAACCTTAACCCTTAATTAAATTAATGTATAAACAAAAGTAACATACCTTTTGTCGCAAGATTCGATTGATTTGCGTCGATGGTAATCCTCAAGATCTTCCAATCCAATCACGAACGTGGATCACCTAGGAGTGTGGTCTCCCTTTCTTTGAATTGAGTACTTGAAGATGGATAACAAAAAATATTTCTTTTTCATTAGTCACAAAAACTCACAAGAGATCATAAAGAATGTTCCGGTCACTTTTGAATTATCAATCTTTTGATCGAAACTCACATGATTCGAAGTTGTGCACAAAACCTTTTGGTGTAAAAGCTTCAAATGCACTATTGAAATAAAACGTCTCTACTCACTTTCTCTCTTTAGCCAAATTTTCTCACACTAGTCTAAGAGTTAGATTCTATTTTTCAAGCTATAGAAAAATAATTCTCTTTCAAGCAATTCGGGTTAGCCTAATTCCTCTTCACCTCATGATAAGGTGTGGCCGAATATAATATATGTATTTATATATTGCGATTGTTTTGTACAATATATTAATATTATATATATATCTAGTGCCCTTTAATTGCATGTCTTGGCGACCAAAACTCTTTTCATATAAATAATATATATATATATATATATCAATATATATCTAACTAATTCTACATGCCACATATCATCTACATATTGACAGAATTCAACTTGTTTAATTAAAACATATATATCATATTTTCGCCTAAGTCTTCTTCCAAGTAGGATTTATGTCTTGTAGTCTAAATCAAAACCCTAGGTAGATTTCCTTAGAATTCCAAACCCTAATCCAACTCTTTAGTGTATTTGTAACTATATCAAAGACTTCCTAATTTGACTAGATAAATAATTCCTTTTATTTATCTACTTACCAAATAAAGTCTTTGATTCTTTTTATACTACCAACAATAGTATACTACTAAGAAACATATTTCCTAGTCAGAAAAAGATTTTAATTCTTAATTAAACAATTAATTAATAAATTAATTAATTCCCATTTAATTAAATAATAAAATAAAACAATACATTAGGTAAATTTATTCACCGTGCCGCCCAACATACATATATATGGGCTTCATATTATTTTTCCATTATATTAAATCCATTAGACTTTAATAAAAAGCCCACATGTGAACTAGACCCATTCTTACTAAAAGAAACAAGCCCACATTCCTTCCATTAATAAATTAATATAATTTAATAGTCCATTAAATAAATAATGTACAAATTATATTCTTAATATATTAAATACAATTCTTGATAGACCCATAAATTGGTCCGGTAGAATATATCAAGCGATCCATGCAAGTCCATGTGGATTGGGGATCTTGGCAGACTATCTAAATTTAAGCTTCAATAGATATAACCCAATCACAATCAACAAATGATTCACTTAGGTCCAATCTATTAATTTTAGCTCATTCCACTAAAGAGCTAAAATTGTACTCTTAAATAAAGATAGAACAAGTAAATGTTTCTCATTCAAACCCTAGACAATCTTATAGGAGTAGTTTATCCTCGTGAATAATATCAATAATCGCCAAGAGCTCATAGAGCGCCTATAACTCTCCTAGTTACCATATTTACTCATATGACCACATTTTGAACTTGAATATTTTGACTTGTCCAGAAGCCATGTTTCAATAGTCACTATCAAAAACTTAACGTTAAGATTTAATATCCAATACCTCAAAATATCTATATGATAATATTATACTATCATTTAAATAAATGAAGCAACGATGTCCATATCTATAAATGAAGTCCTCTATCAATTAACAAATGAATACCACCAAACTATCGTGGATAGACTATGGTATATAATCGTACTCATTGATAGCTCAAATAATAGCACTTGCAACCATAAGCCCATCATTTATCTCAGGATTAAGATAGACTCTCCAATTGTCCTTATAATGAAAAAACTTTTGTCTACTGACGGTTCTAGATAAAGTATTTCATTGTGATCCGGTTCAATGCACCTAGTGCACTAGATTCTTTTACTCAAAGCCACTTTGATGATTTTAGACTCATCATACCACATTTGATCCCACTCAAATGCTAGTAAAAGAATCTACAACTTTAACAAGATAAATGTGCCCAATCTTTACCTTAAGTTGTAAACATTATTCAAGACTAATTAAAGAATTGTGTCTACCTTATACATATCCAGATGTATGAACAATTCTTCTTTTCTCATAGTCTTTTGACCTTATGATTATTTACTTTCGACAATTATAATAATTAAACTATATATGCTATAAGACTTGTTAAACCAGAAATCACTTTATATATGAATAGATTGTCAAAAACACTATTACACTCTTGTTATTGAGCATAATCCTAATAGTAATGCATGATTTCTATTTTTGCTTGAGTATGCTTATCTATTTGAGGAATGTTTTACTTGTTAGTACATGTGATTGACCTCAAATTATTCTCCATGTTCATGATTCTTTGATATGCATTCTTAAGCTCTCTCTTGAAAAAGGGCTACTAGCAATGTGACATGCAGCCACCCAATGTAGGAAATGGGTACTCATTTGAAACCGAGTGTAAGTCATCAAGAGAGTTACATTTGCATGATAAACAAAAATACATGCTTACTAGGATAAGGAAGAAAACCAAAAAAGTTGAAAATGTTATTGATGATGTGGTGTGATGCATTGCTGAATAAAGACCTCAAAATTGTTGATTGTTGATGTGTCTTTCAATGTAGGAAAGATGATATATTTTTGATGTGATTAGTACACTCTGCACACAAATGCTTTAATATATATCTTATTGTCATAACAACAGGGTTTTAATTGGTTTGACTTCATTTGGAAAACCTGTTGATTGTTGCTTTGATTGATTCTTATGCATGAGCTTAATAGTGTTTGTATTACATGCTAAACAAATTTTACACACACACTTTTCTATGAATAAGATCTCATTGAATCTCTCTCAATCACATTTGTGGCATAAAATTGGAATATATGATTATGCGATGTGATTTTGCTTGTAGTTCTCTTTGCCGTGGCATCCCATTGTGTGTGAACTCATTTGCCTATGTCATGACAAAAAGGGGGAGTAGTATGATATAGGGGGAGCACCGTAGTTTTCTTAGCCATGGGCATTGTTGGGAAGAATTACTAATTGAAGGGGAGTAACCCGTTTAGGGGGAGCATTGCACATACATTTCTTATATTGCTTTTTGTGCGCAAGGCTTGTTATTGTTTGTTCACCTCACTTACACTTGTTCTTGGAAAGTGCTTTCTTGCTATTGTGTGTAGGTATGATGATCTACGAAGAGATTGAAGACCTTGAAGACTTAGTTTCTTAGGTATCTCTTTTTGTAACGTAGAATTGACAATAGCTTTCTTTTTGTGAGGATTATTTTGTGAGTTGTATTATGTCATGAAATAGCCAAATAGGGAGATTGTAAGGACCTTTATTTTGTGATTGGCTTATTTCATGACAAAACACATTGAGGATGATTGTATAATAGGTAGCTTAGGTCTTCTTGATAATTATCAAGGTAAGCTTCCAAGCATCCCGATGACTTCAAGATCAAAAGCTTCAAAAGGTATATCACTTGACCTTGATTCTTGAAGAGATTAGGTGCACACACTCACATGTATGCATCTTTATCTATCATGCATTTGTTACCATGCATGTGTGTTTCATTGATTCGTGCATCTATGTCATGTGGCAAACACATACACACTTTCATTGCATTTAAGTGATTGCATTTGTGTTTCTCTTAATTGTGTACTTATATGCTTTATCATCACACTTATGCATTTCATATATTGCATATCTTTTGTGTGTCACATTCTTAGTGATTATTCACGATGTTATCCATTCTCATGCATGTTATTTATTCACAACCACATTTGCATTTCATGTTAGTCTTAAGTGTGGTGTAATTCGTTTCCGTTTGCATGAACGAAAACATCCGCTCTTGCACGATGGTGTGCATGTCTTAAAGCGATAGTTGACCACTTGAGAAGGTCTCATCTTCTCTTGGATAAGTGTTAGATTCGGTTTGGTTATTTGGAGTAAAGTTTCTAGTTTTAAAAGATTGGATTTCAATAATTTAAATGTTTTTCAAAACTGACCTTTGTATGGTCTTGTGACCATAACTTTTTATAAAATGATTGAAATTGAGTTTTGTAAAATTTTGAACAAACTAGACACTTTTACCTTTCCAACGGTATATTATTCATAATATTTTATGACCGTTTGGATTGGTTTTGAAATCTCCAAAATTACCACTAAAATAGGGCATCACAGTTATTATCCGAATCTGACCTTTGGTCACTCAATTGACTATAAAATTTTCTACAGACATTGAAATGTCATTCTGTAAATTGGATTAGAAAGAATACTTCCATACCTTTCCAACGATATATCATACAAAAGTTTTCAATGTTGTTTGGTCATGGTTTGGGGTGCTTGAATCTTGAGCAAAAGTTGAGCGCTAGTCGTCATGCACAGCTCACCAGCACAAATTGGACAGTGTTTGTGCACTATTCATGCACTACTTGACCAGCGCCAGACCAGCACAAATGAAGAGATTTGGGCTGTTCTTTTCCAAAACAATGTAGTTTCATTTTGCCATATTATATATGCTTTCTTTTCTTCCTTTGGCCGATCTAGAACTCCAAAAATACACATTTTAGAGAGAGGAGGAGTTTCCCCTAAAGAGAGAAGCTCCAAGAATTGTTCTTTAACTCTCTAAACCAAAACCCATGTACATCTAACATGTTTCATGCATCAATCTTCCATGGGTCTTCATCATTCTTGACTTGGTAAGTAAGAACAACATTTTATCTTTGTCTATTATTCTTAAAGTCCAAGAGTTCATTTTTATTGCATATGATTGGTAGAAATCGTTTATTGAATGCATTTATTGATGAATGATGACATAATTGGGTTTGTATTTTGATAGCTTAATTGATTAGGTCATTTTTGCCTAAAAAGATAAGTCATAAACATTCTTATATGATTTATTGATAACTAGGTTGATAGATTGTCTTTTAATCAACTAATTAAGGCTTTGAATGTTTATGTGTGTTTGTGTTAACAATTAAGTTGCTAGAATCTCTTTGCATCTAATTAAGTTCTCATGTATGAACATGTAGGCTTTGTTTATAACTAGGATGTTGATTTGCATTATAACATCTAGTTAAGTATATAGTGTTTAGTCTAGCACTCATTGCATTTGAGCATCATTGTGATATACACTTAGACTTTTTATTCTCTTCATGAGTCAAAGTCTTGTGGTTTCTAGGTGAAATTGCACAAGCAAGTAAAGTCTTGTGACTACCTGTGTGTAGTGCTTAAGCAATTGGTCAAGTGCCACTATAAAAGACCCGTGGGGTAGATTAGGAGGTGCTCACGCCAAAAGTATCACTACGAATTGAACGGGGGATATCACTACGAATTGAACAAAGAGTGGTGAGTGGTAGTGTCCATAGTCAGAGGTTGTCTAGGGTGAGAGTCTATGTATCGCTTGAGAGTGTAACATTTTATTCATATAGTGGATTTCAGTGACCGTGTATGGCCCACATAACAGCTCGTGGTTTTTCGTTTTTGAAGGTTTCCACGTAAAAATCAAGTGTTCTTTATTTTCCGTACTTTACACTTGATTTATTTTGTTGTGTGTTTGAGTTTTAATTTGTTCACATTGACTAATCGAAAATTTGGTAATAATTGATTAACAGCCCATTCCCAACCCCCCCTCTCTAGATTGTATTAGACACTAGAGGTGTTCAAAAAACCGCCAAATCGAACCAAGCCGACCAAACCAACCCATAAAATTTGGGTTGGTTCGAATACAATTTTAAAAAATGGGTGGTTCGCGTTGTCTTTTTGACAACCTGATTAAAAGTGGTTTGGTTTGGGATGGGTTGTGTGAAATAATTCACCAACCCAAACCAAACCAAACCAAACCAAACCAAACCAAACCACATATTTTAGAAAGTAAAACTAAAATATAAAATTCACCTATGTTTTCTATTCAGTCCGGGTTTTATAACTTTTACCGATTACTTTATGTTTTTATAGTTTATTTATTTGTTTTGATTCAATACTTCTGATTGATGGATGTATTAAGGTTTCAAAAGCATAGATGTTGTCAAATATGTCTTTAATCATGGTATATATATAGTTTTTCTATTATCAGTTCATCCTAATATATTTTATATCAGGACAAAGAATGTGGACCATTAGGTTTACATACTTTGACTCAAAGTGTACGCACTTGTCAAAACTTCTCCATAATATATGGTCCACATTCTTCGTCCTAATATATTTTATATCAGGACAAACTGACAATAGAAAAACTGATATGTATATATATATATAAAGTAATTACTCGTTTGATATTTATGTACTTCCTTTATGTATATATATATATAATTAATATTTTATGCTATGATTTTTTATTTAAATGTTTTTATAATATAATACCGAAAAGAAAAAGATTTTTGAGTTCAAATCCAAACCAACCTGACTTTTTTTGGTTTGATTTGAATCGGTTTAAAAAATCACATTGGTTTGTTTTGAACTGAAATATATCCAAACCGATCCATATTGGTTTGGTTTGATATTGAGTTTCAGCTCAAACCAAACTGAAAACGGACACCCCTATTAGACACACGCGAGTAATATATTTATTTTCAGATATCTTTTCCATCAACAAGGTTAACCACCACCTTAGCATCATATTCAACCTCACACAACCACAAGCCCACATCACAGACAAACTGCAGCCCACGCAACAAAGCCATAGATTCATCAATCTACGACGAATACGCAGCTCTAATCTTTTAGGCGCATGAAGCCAAAATTTGGCCCTCAGAATCATAGAACATGATATAGATACCCACTGTTCCCCTAACCATATTTGTCGCAGTATCTACATTAAACATAGAAATTATTAAGGTGTGTCTAAATATACCTAGGGGAATAGATTTTAATCAAGTTAATTACCAATTTTTCTTTATTAGTCAATATTAAATAAAAGACCCAATCTAAGCAAAATACAATCAACTAAATCTATGTGCGAAAAACAATAAATTGCATCTTGATTGATTTGCGTGAGAAACACACGACTGGGAAAAACTCATGGGCTAATATGCTAACCACACACGTTCCTCAAATCCACTACTTGAATGAAAGTTTACAATCTAGGTTGACCTCAACCATTCTTGGTCACTAACCCTTTCACTTTACCCAACGCGCCTTTAATAGTATTTCTAGACCTACTTGCTTATGTACTAAGTTATTTAGTCAAAAGGCTCTAGTCACAAAGAAGAAAACACAACCTATGTGAATATCAAATGCATAAATGCTAAGTTAACACATTTAATGCTTGTCAAATCATGCATGAGGATGTCAGTCAATCCTAAAATAGCATGTGGCTACATGTCATATGACACTTAGCTATATAAGATTAAAAACAATCCTAAATGCAATAGCTATCACAATACAACAACTCAATCAATCAACACAAAAATCTTAATCTGGTATATAAAATATAATCTAGATGCATACAAGTAATAAATGAGATTTCTTGCTAAGTAATACACTAAAATGGATGAAGATAGTGTTCAACTTACCAAGTCATGTGTGTTGAAGAAGATCCATGCAAGAACACATCCTAGATGAAACTAGATGATGCTTAAATGATGTTAGATGCACATGGAAATGAGTTTGGATAATTAAAAAAGCAATCTTGATGTTTTTTCTCTCAAGTATCTCTATATGTCTCTTTAGGGTTCATAATATTCAAGAGTTAGGTTCAAGAGAATGAGATAATGATATATTTATAGAGAGAAAAAATGAGCTGGGTGAAAAGACAAGTTTGCTCCAGTTACGTGTCAATCAGCGATTACATGGTGGTGAAATGGTAGACACGCGAGACTCAAAATCTCGTGCTAAAGAGCGTGGAGGTTCGAGTCCTCTTCAAGGCATAATATTGAGAATGCTCATTGAATGGGCAATTCAATAAGAGATCTCGGATTGAATCGATATTGATATACCGATTCAATTCGAGATCTTGGAATTGGAATAAGTCAGGGTTGCCGATTTTAACCGCTGAATGGAAACCAAGAACACTGGTTTCAAACGGCGTTTTCATTCGACGATTTCTTGACCGCCGATCACACCCACAAAATTGAACCCGAGACATTAAGTATCAATCGGCGGTTTCATTCGACGGTCTTGAACACCGATCATAACCACGGATTTGAACTTGAGAGAAAAAATCAATCATGTCTCAAATGACAGTTTCATTCGGCGGTCGAAAACTGATTTACAAAAGAAAATTGACAACAAAAAAATTTAATTATTACAACCTAATAATTATAACTGTAAACTCATCGTACCATATAATTAACGATCAACCATGTTTATTAAAAAAATATAAACATCATACAACCCTAGATTGCGCCTACACATGTCATACATATCAAAAAGAAATAGAAAACAAATTTAACATATTCGTGTATATCAAAACCTAGATCTGATAGCAATAAGTCGCGCAACGGAAAAAAGTTTGATGATTCGATAGGTTTTAAAATTTGTATCATCTTCAGACCTTTTTGTATACACAAATATGATGAGGGATTTGTTTTCATACCTTTGAAGAACTCTTCTTCGCTTTCTTTTCAATCCTTCACCACTAAGCCTTCCAAGCTATGTCCTACAATCTAGCAACTATGTGGGGGGGCACATCACGGATTCCAGGAGTACTTGAATGGAGGATTGAGAGATCCAAAAGACAACTCTTTGTCTCCTATTATGAATTCGGCCAAGTTAGGGGAAAAATAATTTCTTTTTCTTTCCTCTCTCTAGGTTGCCACCCCTCTCTCTATTAGGTTTTTCGGTTATCTTATTTTTCCTGATAAGTATATCTTATATACTAGGATCTTAAGATTTAGTAAACCAAGTCAACATAGGATTATAAATCCTTTATAATTCGGTCACCACTAAGGTTTGAACCTATGACCTCTTTTAAAGTAAATAAATATAATCTCTTGTTATTTTATTCTTTTGCTCTTGTCAAGGTTTTAACTGGAAACCTCTAAATAACAATTAATAATTCTTAATTATTAATATGTCAATTAAATAATCATATTATTTAATTATATTTAATTAATCAATTAAACAATTTATTAATTAAATAATCTTATCATTTAATTAATTACTATAATATATCTAAGTTACTTTCTTAACACAATTAATTGGACCATCCAATTCCCCGCGAATCTTATTACTATTAATCGTAAAGGGCTAGTAAAAGGACCTAATAGACCCACAGTTTTGAGCTCCAATAATACTTAGAAAACTTAATTAAACTCTTTAATTAATATTTCACGATTATTAACCTCGAAGTTATTCCACTAAGAACCCAAGGTTGTACTCTCGTAACCTTAGATGTTTTACATAAACCAAAATATTAGTATCCATCGATATAGCTATTGCATATGGTATGATCCTCCATAAGTAGTTCATAATTAGAGCTAGGTCATAAAGTCCGTTATACCTCTCTAATTATATCTTTTTCTTTAAGTATCATTGATTCTTTAATGAACAATTATATCCTTCATTCCTTTACGGAAGAAGGAGAACGCTCTTAATTGTTCAAGTCCCGAATCAACCCTGAAGGGAACTACTCATTTACTTCTCGCAAGAAGGAGTGGATTCCTTTATTGTGTGCATAGTCCAACAATCAACTTTTTGTTTTTTTGTTTGTACTTTTTTAACGTTTGGTAGGGGAATTGAGTAATTCTGAAATGGATGGGGTAAAATGATATTATCGTAAATGTTAGGGGAGAAAATAATAATTGTACAAATAATTTTGATATTTTTCCTTGATTAAGGAATCCTACTTAGCTAATAACTATATATGTAAAATGCAATTTAAAAGAAAAAACAAAAATTACATAAGGAGTGGATTCCTTTATTGTTTGCATAGTCCAACAATCAACTGTTTGTTTTTTTGTTTGTACTGTGTTAACGTTTGGTAGGGGAATTGAGTAATTCTGAAATGGATGGGGTAAAACAATATTATCGTAAATGTTAGGGGAGAAAATAATAATTGTACAAATAATTTTGATATTTTTCCTTGATTAAGGAATCCTACTTAGCTAATAACTATATATGTAAAATGCAATTTAAAAAAAAAAAAAAAAAAAAAAAAGGATTACATCTGTGCCAATTGAGATAAGAACACTTTTGCTCAAAGGGGGGTGAGCATTACCACCCCCTCTAACACTTGACATGTGTCACAAGAGTGATATTTTTGTCTAAAAGCTATCATGTGTTTAGATAAAAATACCCCTTTCTGGACACATGTCATATATTGGGGAGGAGGGTAATGTTTACCCCTCTTGAAGGGGGTGGAGCAAAAATGGACTCAATTGAGATTTTGTACCGAAAAAAAAAAAAAAAAAAAAAAAAAGAGGTTTGTAATTCCCACGCTTAATAATTTTCTTGTATATATATACAGTATATTCTTAACATATTTCAGAGAGAATGTGAACATAGTCTAGGAATAACATTTAATTATAATATCATATTCAAAAAATAACTATTTATATGTTATTTATTTAGAAATGTTATATTCTGCTGATTCACATGTGTTCAGTCTAGGTGGTGAAATTAGCATCAGCTGTAATATATATATATATATATATATATAAAAGCTAGGCTGCCAGGTATTTAAAGTCAAAAAGTAGCTGGAGGTATGGATTTTTCAAATATTGATCTGTATTCCTCGACAAATTAATATTCCTTCAACAGTTGAAAATGCCTACCGGAAAATTTAACAAGAGTAATAAATTTCTTATTCAATACATCTTTCTAGGCTTGACTTTGAATCAAAATTATGGTAAAAACATGTGATTTGGACGATATATACCTCTTTTCCAGTCTCTTACCACTAACATTGATTTCATCCAACATTATTATTGTTATTAGTTTTTGAAATTTATATTATTATTATTATTATTATTATTATTATTATTATTATAGACTAAAATAGTCGATTAGTATCTAAATTATAGCATGCTATGTTGTTTCTACAAATTTCTAAGTTGCCTTTTTTTTTTTTTTTTTTTTTTTAACATTACAACAACTGTCGGGACCCGGCGAGATAAGTCTTTGGAAATACGGCCCGAAACACAACACCCATAGTCGAGAGAGGACACCCATCACTTGGAGAATAGGCTAAGGAAGGACAAGAGAAATATATACATAATATATGTTCACAACCGGGTTTAAATTGTGGTGGTGGGGATTCCTAGGGAATAACCCCACCACATTCGCAAGAGCCTGATGTGTCTAAGTTGCCTTTTTTAATCATGCAGTTCTAATACAAGAAAATCAATGATACAACATCATTTAAACAATAAATTTAGATAAAGCAAATTGTTGATTCTAAATAAGAACAACTCTTCCCCTTACGTCTAGCTTTTTTGGGCTATAGCAAGAGTTGCTCAACTTGTTTAACAAATTTTTTGAAATGATTTTTCTAAGAAATACAATCTAATTTTTTAATGTTTCCTAATATATCATTTACATAGAGAAGACCATACCTGAAATATTGTTAAACTGATTGAGTGCTCTTATCAACGAATCATATTGGAAGGTAGAAACACAATGTTAGGGTACTTTGAAATTTGTGTATTAACACATAAAGTAAGATATTAGATGTAAAAACAACAAAATAAACTGTCTTAAATAACGACTTAAGATGGTAAAAGTCATTTTCTTTTTGTAAATGAACCGCAAATCAAGGTCGACCTCAAGACAGTATGCATATCGACACAACAAGAAAAAAGGGTTTTTGAGACGACTTTTTGTACCGATAGCTCAAAATTTGTACTTGGAGAATTATTGGGACAAAAACATTAGTCCTAATTTACGTCGTTTTAGATGGGTCACAATAAATTTATTAGGATAAAAATTTAAATTTGTCCCTAGAGAGTACCGATAGGGACGAAACATATTTTTTTTAAAACAAATTTGAATTTAGGGACGAAACCTGAATTTCGTCCCCTTTAGCTATAGGTACGGACAGAGAAGGGAAAATGTACAATCACTTTCGTAAGAGTGGTTGTGCATTATAATATTCAAGGTCACAACATATTTAAGATTGTTATTATATTTATAAATATAAATAATATTTTTTCTCATAATTTTTTAAATTAATATATAGTAATTAATATAAAAAAGTAAAGAAAATTAATTAACATTTAAAATTTTAAATAAAAGAAAACCGCTTAAGATTTATAGTAATTGATCCTTATAGAGAACTTATTAAGACAAAACAAAATTCATCATGATAGAGATCCACTTTAGACGAACAAAATGATCCATATTACCTTATTTTCTAATTTATATGGTAATTTAATTATTCATCAGTCTCTTAGAGAAAACTTCAAAAAAAAAATCAAGAATTTCAATAAAATTAATTAATCATTATAATTTTAAATATAAAAAAATAAAAATAAAAATAAAAAAACTCTCTTTGGACAAAAAAATTTTTGTCCCGATAGATACTCTTTTGGGATGAATCATTTATTTCTCCTTAATAGAAAAATATCTCGTCCCTAAAGGTCTTACCACTTTAGACAAAATTTGTCCCGATAGACGATCTATTGAGACGAATAATTTATTTCATCCTAATAGACTTTCTGTTGGGACAAAAATCTTTCGTTCCTAAAGGTCTTACCAATTTTGACGAAATTTGTTGCAATAGATAGTCTGTTAGGATGAATACTTTATTTCCTCCCAATATACGTTCTATTAGGATAAAAATGTTTTGTCCCTAAAGGTCTTGTCAGATTTTTATTTTTTAGGAACGAGTAATTTATTTCATTCCAATAAACATTCTATTGAAAACCTAAAAGTTTTTTTAGGTTTGCATTTTATTGGGATGAATAATACAAATTCGTTGCGGTGCAAATACCATGCACCAACGTTATATATTATATTAGAAACATCATTATGTTCTACTACCACTATAGTATTCAAAGACACACTCAAGTGCTTATAATTAACCAGCTGTGATGCTTTTCTAATTAAGAAATCATTTACGTGTGAGGAGTCATAAGAATGGTGATGGTGCATGCATGATGCATGGTCAATTACTTATCCAACACAAACTCGTCTATTAAAATTAACAAATATGCTTTGGTTATACAAAACAATACGCGCTTAACGGCTAGAATCACACCCACACCCCACTCCACGTACTCTTTGATTAGCCGGATACAAATAGGGTGCGCGTCCGGTCCGCGTAAGCCACTAATGTGAAATCATAGTATTCATCATAACTATACATCAATATTCAACAAAGAAAAATAACGCTTATACGACTCATCAGTTTTTTTTTTTTTTTTTTTTTCTTTCTTTCTTTCTTTCTTTCTCTCTCTCCTTTTTCTTTTTCTTCTTCTTCTCTTCTTTTTTATTGTTTATTTATATACAGGTAGGGTATAGGTTCCGATGAATTTAATATTTATTAAAAATCACAAGGTGATCGCCTTGGTGATCCAAGGCTTGGGTTTAAAAACTCAAGTCCTTGGTTCTACTTCAACAATTAGATTGTGGTCAGCTCTCAGGACGTTTAGTTCTATTGGTGGAGCGAGTTTTGATTTACCCACTTGCATCCTTATGAGCCCAGGGGTGTGGGCCCACATACATGCCACAACGGATCATGCAGTTGGGGGCCTGCTTCTTGAAACACTTCTACCGAAAGACTGCTTTCAAGACATATAAGCCACGACGAGTCACACAGTTGAGGGAGAACAGACGGATAGGTGTCTGAACGAAGTCTGGGATCCTCAATAAAAAAAAATAATAATAAAAAAATTTGTTAAAAAAATCTACGACAAACTTTAAGATTAAAAAATTATCCTAATATAAAATATATACTATTCAAATTTAAGACATTATTATATTGAATGGATGCCACGTAACATACAAACTCTCTATTTTTAATCGAAACCTCCTTGGCTAGGGGTTATCTATCTAAATTCGAGGTCACATTGTTGTTTGTTAATTTGGTTAAAACTCTAACGACAAAAAATAATAATATGCATTTATGATAAAAATTTAATTGAGATTTTCAATTAATATTTTATTAAAGATGAAACAAAATTCAGATGCCTTTCTTACATATAGTCACTTTCCTGAAAATTGCATTTATAATAAAATTTGGTTTAAAAATCAAATATAACCAAAACTAGTCTTAATTACCCTTAAACTCTTTAACTTGCGCATTGCGCCAGGGACGTAACCAGGATTAAACACTAGGGTGGGCTACAAATTTTTTTCTTTCCGATTAATAACAATACGAGAAAATTGTATTAATTAAAAATAAAGATACACCTAATTAAGAAGACATAACGGGGATTACTCTGTAAATGTAATTTCTAAATAAATACATTAACATAATTATTAAAAAAACAGTCAAAACAAATTATAAAATAAACATGCTATGTAAATACAATCAAATACTGATTAAGCTATATCCTACGGTTTTTCAAAAGATCAAACTTATCAATTATGAAATCAGGATCAATGACACCATTTTTGAAATTAGGATCAATGGTTTTCCTCCAATTGTGTTTTTGGAGAGATTGAGGTGGAGAAAATGAATTATGAATAATGTTTGGGTACTGACCAATCAGTATCCAAAATACTAACCCCACCAGTGTAGCACATGACCTTTTTTTTTTTTTTTTAACTCACAAATTAGGTCATGTGCTACACTCCCATTGGTAGAGTCATTATTTTGGATACTGACTCAATATCCAAGCATTATTCATGAATTATTAGATTGTTGAAAGTTGGAACAAAATTTGGGAAAAGATTATAGAGATAATAATTCTTAAAGGGAAAGGAAAAAAAAAAAAAAAAGGGACTCAAATCAGCTGTCAAATTTGGATGTCCCAATTTGTGTCTAACCAACCAAATTGGGACATGTGTGCATATTTATTGCACATGTAATTATTTTTTTTTCAACTTCTTTCATAAATATGAACACATGTCTCAATTTGGTTGGTTAGACACAAATTGAAACACCAAAATTTGACAACTGATTTGAGTAAAAAAAAAAAAAAATTAATAACCGATATCTCATTGCCTCGTGGGTGGTAATTAATGATGAGAAACCGTATATAATTTAAACCAAGTAATCATTTACAACAAACCACATCATTAATTATATTATTATATATAAATTATAGATATCAAAATTGACCATTTTCTTTTCAATTTTTTTTTGGAAAAAGCCAAGGTGGGCTTGAGCCCACCCTGGCCCTGCCCTAGCTCCGTCTATGCATTGCGCGTGATCCATATTCATGATTCACTTATAACTCACATGTATGTTTAGTGATTCAATCGTACATTATGTGATCTAAAAAAAAAAAAAACACTTGATTGCATTTCATGATCCCATATATATCACAACACCCTAAAGCCCTAAATTCTCTCAAACTCATCTAAATCCCTAAAAAAAATAAAAATAAAAATAAAAATAAAAATAAACGCTCTCACAGCATTTCCAATGGTAATGTAGATTGCATTTAAAAAAAAAAAATAGTGATATGGCAACCTTGTCAAGCTAATTGCTTTATATATAGCATGTAACTAAACTTGATAGACATCCAAATGAAAAGGTGGTCTCCGATGCTTCACTTTTAAAATACAAGTTTTTAATGACATATCAATTTATTATTGGTCTCCTTAAATATATTTTAGAATTGTTGAATAAAATAAGGTAGAAGACAAAAGTGATTGCTGACTGGACCAACAAGATGGATGTCTAACAGACGCAACTAAAATAAAAAGTTGACACCTTAGCTTGAAGTTGTACTTAAAAGGTTGCATTGGAGATGAATTTTTTAACAAAGTGGTTGTTCATCGTACATGGTATATAATTTTTTCACAACCCATATAACCATTGGAGATGCTCTCAAACCCTTTCACTTTTGGAACCAAATCCCTAACGGAAGAAAGACGATGACGGAAATGGCAATCCACATCCATTGACGTATGGCATCTTTAACTACTACTCTCTTTTGGTCTTTCGATTTTTAGATCGTTTTTCTTTCAATTTTTATTTATTTATTTATTTATTCATTTTTGTTTTTTATATTGTACTTATATTTTTTGAAATTTTCTTGTGATATCAAAATTTGCAACACCCATATTAAAATTTGCAAATATGATGAATTTTAAAAACTTATTCCTGGTTATAGATTTAGTTTCTAGTGATGTATTCTTTATATTTCAGAAGATCGGTAGTGGAAATGGTGGAAAGTATCACCTTTTCCAACTCATTTTGTGACAAAATGGTCGGTTTAATAACTTAAATTTAAAAGACACCTATTATGGTGAACTACCAAAATTGCCCTTAGATAGTCATTTATGTTATTCTATTCGTACTTTTCTCTCTCCACACTTCCAACAAAAACAATAACTCAGTTACTCTCTCTCTCTCTCTGTCTACAAATAAAAGTTCAACTTATAAACAACTGAACGTGCTTCATTACAACAAGGTAATATTTCTTGCAAATACTTCTTTTCATTTGTTCACATTTTCATTTGTTCCTTTTCATTTGTTGTCCTAAGCCATTGTGAGAATTGTGGATCTCCGAGACTTTGTCACCTTTGTCCGAGCTTTTTAAACTAGTATCTTCGAGCCTTTAAAATGATCTTCGAGCCTTTGAATGTCTTCTTCGAACTTTTCAAGTCATCTCCTATACTTTTTAAAAATCACTAATCGAGCATTTTCATGTCTTCTTCGAGCCTTTTCAAAAATCACTAATCGAGCTTTTGAAGTCTTCTCCGAGCCTTTTCATGTCTATCCGAGACTTTTCAAGTCATCTCCAAGACTTTTCAAAAATACTAATCAAGCCTTTTTCAAGTTTTCTCCGAGCCTTTTCATGTCTTCTTCGAGAGTTTTCAAGTCTTCCTCGAGACTTTTCATTGAATTACTAATAGAGTCTTTTAAAGTATTTTCCAAGATTTTTCATGCCTTCTACGAGCTTTTTCATGTCTTCTCCCGAGACTTTCATGTATTCTCCCTATCCGGGATTTTTAAAGTGTTCTCCGAGCCTTTTCAATATCCTCACCCCGAGCCTTTGTAAACCTTTCCCATTTGTCTTTCCCATTTATCTTTCCCACTCACTGATTAACACATATACACTTTTTCATTTAATAAAAAACTCTCACTTTTTGCTACAAAGCTTGTTTATGTCTAAGGGGTTAAGACGTAAACAAGTTTTGCAGCAAAAAGTGATAGATTTTTATTAAATGAAAAGTGTACTAGTGTCAAGCAATGAGTGGGAAATGCAAATGGGAAATGTAGATAGCATTCCTCTAATCAAAAAGGTTGAGATGAAGAAGGATATTAAGTTATATATATTTTTGTGCAGTATTACATTTACAAGTAATTGACACCCATAAATATGATAAGCACACTCATATTTATAAGTACACTCATGTCTAAAATTTAAAATTTAAAATTAAAACATTACTATAAACACTCATCTTAATGCCAATAGTACCCTTATGTAAATGAATGTTTTCATTTTAATATAATTTATTTATAAACCCTCTCAAGTTATTAACACACCCAATTTTCATAAATGATAAATTCTTAAGTTCATTTAACTATACATTTTGGTTTCGATAATATTATTGTTCACAAGAAATCCAAATACGAAAACAGAATCGTGGATTGATAACTAGTTGGAAGACTATTACCAATATGAAACATCTCATGAACTCAAAGCAAATCCCCACATTCAATAATTGTTTCGCAAAGAAGAGACAATTTCCTTTCTTCATTGAACCATTGTTCTTTCACTTAAATATATATATATATATATATATATTTACAATATGTATTGCACGCACCATAAAAATATAAGTATGATATACTTTTGAATTGCACAAAATCACAAGCTCATCATGGGGATGAACGCAGTTTTTTTTTTTTTTTTTCATGGTTACTGTTATTAATTTTTTTGAAGAACATAATATGAAAAGCTGCAATGGAGGTGAGAAAAACATAACATACAGAAATCAAGGGTGTGTTAAGTTTGAAAATTAAGGTTTAGTTTTATTTATTTATTTATTTATTTATTAATTTTTTTTTTAATAAAGTGATATAGTTGAAGATATGAGTGTGATTAATGGGTATACATAGTATTTGATTTATTTTAAATTAAACTAATTTGTCCTTATTAGTAAATTCCTATTGGGATATTTTTGTAATTAATTTTTTATATTAAAATATGGATATACTTATATTTATGGGTATCAATATTGATACTCTTACAAGTATTATAATAGGGCAGCCGATCGGGACCTGTCAAGATTAGACATTACTTGTGCGGTCCAGATAATTACTCCTACCAACCGGAAGAAAACTCAACACATACTTTTAAAATACGTTTGGTGGGACTCGAACCCCTGACCGCCAGATGTAGAAGGGAGATGCACTGTCAAAATGTTATATTTTACTAAACATTTAAGAGGGATTGATTAAATAATAAAAGAAGAAAAGCAAATTAAGTTGGTCACAGGGGTGTGGCTAGCTATATATGGTCAACCGGTCCACCGACCCGTTATGTTGACGAGATTTTCATTTTTCTTTATTGTCAAAGTGTTGATTAAATTCGCTTTGATTCATTCTAAATAAAACTACTACTACCCACCTTGACGGTTCATTTTAGCATTTCAAACATTCAACGGTCAAATATTCAAAACCCCTCGTCACCCAATTTTCATTAATTCTATTCTCTCTCATGTTTTTATTATTAGTTTCCTTAGTTTTGAATCTTTGAACCACCACCGCGTGTGTATATATATATATATATATATAAAACACAATTTCTCATTCATATCATTCAACTCCTCAAATTCACAAAACACAATTCAACACAAAACATATTCTTTGTACCTACTAAAAGAACCACTAACACTTTATTTGTTCAGAATTCACATCAAATTTGTTGATAAAAATGATTTCTTCATGGAGGAGGCGGAGAGCTGCCAGGCGAGCAGCCAAGGAGTTGAATAGCGAGGAAGGCGGCGACATGGAGCTGACCACACCGAACCACTTCCGGTGCCCGATTTCACTAGATTTAATGAAAGATCCAGTCACCTTATCGACAGGGATCACATATGATCGAGACAGCATTGAGAAGTGGATCGAGACAGGGAATTCGACGTGCCCCATCACTAACCAGGTCTTGACAAGTCTTGAACCGATTCCTAATCATACCATTCGTAAAATGATACAAGATTGGTGCGTCGATAACCGGTCACATGGGATTGAGAGAATCCCCACTCCGAGGATTCCGGTGAGTTCGATGCAGGTTTCAGAGATTCTTTCACGGATAACAACAGCAAGTAAGAGGGACGATCAAGTTGGGTGCAGAAATTTGGTGTCGAAGATCAAGGCAATGGCTAAGGAGAGTGAACGTAACAAGAGGTGCATTGTGACTAATGGGACCGATAGTGTTTTATCGGCAGCGTTTGAAGTGTTTTCGAAGACATGTCTCGATGAAAACATTTCGGTTCTGGAGGAAATATTGTCGACTTTGACATTATTGTTTCCACTTAACGGAGAGGCTGTGTCTTACTTGGGATCAAACTTTTCTTTGCATTGCATGGTTTGGTTCTTGAAGAGTGGAGATTTGTCCAAGAAAAGAAACGCTGTCTTGGTAATGAAAGATGTTGTTTCTTCGGATCAAAGGAAAGCAAACGTGTTATCAGAGATTGAAGGAGCCATGGAAGCTTTATTCAAGCTAATCAAAGAGCCTATTTGCCCTGCCTCAACAAAAGCCTCGTTAATGGTCATTTATCAAATGGTCATGATCACGTCATCTGCTACAAATGAGAGAATTGTAACAAAATTTGTGGATATGGGTCTGGTCTCATTGTTGCTAGAAATCCTTGTAGACAGCGAAAGAAGCATATGCGAAAAATCGCTAGGTGTTCTCGATGGAATTTGCAGCACTGAGAATGGAAGAGCAAAGGCCTACAATAATGCTTTGACAATGCCAGTCGTAGTCAAGAAAATACTGCGTATTTCGGATTTGGCGACGGAGTTCTCCGTGTCGATCCTGTGGAAGCTGTGCAATAATGAAAAGAGAGAAGATAAAAGAGCTTTGGTTGAGGCACTTCAAGTGGGTGCTTTTCAGAAATTGTTGTTGCTGTTGCAGGTCGGTTGTGTTGAGAAAACAAAGGAGAAAGCAACTGAGTTGTTGAAGTTGCTCAATCTTAACAGGAATAGGTTGTTGGAGTGTATTGATTCCATGGATTTCAAGTATCTCAAGAGGTCTTTCTGATCTATCCAAATTTTGAACTTGTTTTAGAGATGGGCTATAGTTGATTTTGATTTTGAGTAAATTTTCATTGTACAAAAACACAGATCAAACATACAATTTATACAAGCAAAGTGAACATTTTACATACATTTAGTGTTTGTTATTTGAAGAAAAATTGAAGTTATATCTTGTGTTTTTGGGTGTGTTTATTTTCCAACAAGTGTTGTTTCTCCGATGAAATAAAAATCAAAGGGTTTGTGATGTCTTAGTTAATTTGATAACTGGTTGTGTTGTTTTTATCTTCCTAATAAATTATCAGCCACCAGAACGGTTTTAGTATTGGGTGATAATTAGGAATTATAGGCGTGATCTGTGAGATTGACCGATCTGTAAAGTAGATGATTCAATTTTCTTGGCAACAAACGGATCGAATTAGGTTAAAAAAAAAAACAAAAAAAACAAAAACAAAAACAAATTCATCTATCAAAATGTCTTTTACCCTTTTTTTCCTCTTTACTTTTTTAGTATAAGAGCTTCTTTTGATAATCCGATTTTTTCTTTTTACACTTTTCTTCTAACACTTCATTCTTAAAATTTAAATTAAAAAAAATTCTAAAAACACTTATTTTAGTTTCAAGATTATCCTTTTTATCGTTTGACACTCCTATTCTAAAAAAGAAATTATCTCTCCTAAATCATTAGAGTAAATATTACATATTATCTCCTAAATTTTTACTTGCCATATTAAACTCTCTCTTCTCCAATACATATCTCTAATTTTCTCTCTATTCTTTCTCAAGCAAAACTAATGGTTAAGAAAAAAAGAAAACTTACGAATAAACTTGATTTTTAGGAACATATATATGTATATATATATATAAAAAAATAAAAAAAACTCATAAAACAAATATTTTGTTTTTTTTTTTTTTAAATCAAAATATTAGAATGTTTTTTGTTACTTTTGTAGGTATGCGATTGCCTAGATAACTTTAATTCTTTTATTAGTCTTAAAAAAATTCTGAATTTAATCGAATCTAGTTGCAACAAATGAAGTTTTCATATATTTTTTATTTTTTTTATTTTTGAGAATTGACTTCTTAATATATATATATATATATATTATTCATAAGTTTTTTTTTTTTAACTATTATTAGAGATTGATCGAAAAAGTATGGAAAAAATGGAGAGAGAGTAATTAGGAGAGTAATTAATATGGTAATAACAGGTATAGAAAGAGAGTTTAATACGTAATATTTAATCTAATGATTTAGGAGAGATAATTTTTTTTTTAATAATTTAATTAGTTTGGAATGTCTTTAGAATTTTTTTTTTTTTTTTTTTTTTTTTTTTTTGTCTTATTTTGGTAATTTTAATTTAGGTTAAAATTGTCATTAATAAAAAAAATTAAATTGGAGTGTAAATAGATAATTTGTGGATTGTAAGGAGAAGCTCTCTTTCAATATATATTAGAGATGTTTTTAAATTTTATGATTTAAAATTTTCAAAAACAAGTGAAATTGAAAAACCGTCATGGAAATTTGCACATTTTAAAAAATAAAAAAAATAATAAAAGTAATGCATGACATTCCAATCTTTTTATGTAGGGATATAATCATTTTCCCCCCCTATAGTTTACCATGTTTGATACTTTACTCCATCTAATTTCAGTAATGACTATTTTCCCCTCTGTAGTTTGTCATATTCGTCATTTTCCCCCTACCGTTAGATTTTCAGTTAAAACCTCCCGTTGACCGTTAAACTGGAAGGGTAATATGGTAAAATGATAAAAAATAAGATTTTTTTCGAAAAAAATAAAAATACAAAATACAAAATCTCTCCAATGCTCTCTCTCTCTCTCTTTCTCTCTCTCTCTTTCATAGCTATTCTCTCTCGTCAACCTGTCTCTCTCTCTCTCTCTCTCTCTCTCTCTCTCTCTCTCTCTCTTCCAGAGCTTGCCATTTACAGCAATCGGCACGAAACAGTGATTTGCATTTCTCTTCTTCCTCGTTTATCTTCTGTCTTCTTCCTCGTTTCTCTGTGGCACGACACCTATTGGGTTTCGATTTTCTTGGGCTTGTGTGGGTGTTAGAGAGAGAGAAGAGAATGGATTGATGGTGATTTTTGGGTTAGATTTTTCTGGGTTTTATGGGGATTTCTAGGGGTTTTATGGGGATCGATAATGATTTTTGGGTTTGATTTTTTTGTGTGGGTGTTTTATTTTTCTAGGTTTTATGGGGATTTTTGGGTCTCTTGAAAGTTTTGTTTAGTTAATGAATTGAGCTCAAACATTTTGATTGTACTTGTTATGTTTTAGATTATGATAATTTGAATTCAGTTAATGGTTCTAATAGCCAGTCAATTTTAAGAAATAATGTGGTATTTATATATCTTACCAATTAAATCATGGTCAGGGGAATTTCAGATGAGATTTTGGATGTTGAATCCAACACCTATTTGAAATTTGGTTTGACATTTGTATATCAATGCAGCCTGCAGAGAAAATGGTGTCCCTGAATAGTTGCGGTGAGAGATTTATGTTGGCTTAGTTTGATTTTACTTAGAGTTCTCACATTTATGAATATTGTTTGTCTGCTTGCATTGCTCTTTACCGACCTGGATAGACAAATAATTTGCATGTGTCTGCTAGACGTTTAAATTTTGTATTCCTTTGATTAGAGGGTGGATAGGTTTGTGGCAGATAGGTTGCTGGGATTGATTGAATCAAATCTGGACCAGTGATGGTGTTGTTGAATCTGGACTGGTGATGGTGTTGTTGATGATGATATCCTAGGTTTGATTTTGTTTTGTTTTGGTTTTTGTTTTGTCTTCTTTTATGCTTTATAAATTATTTTGTAATCTTTACCATCCAATCTATGCGATGGATGGTTGAGATCCATTTAAGAAAAAAAGATTTTGATTGATTTTTTTTAAAAAAAATCCCATTCATGTCTCAATTATTGAAGGGTAACAATGTCTTTTAACATGAAAATTAACTTTTTGGATGGAAAATCTAACGGTAGAGGGGGAAATGACGAATATGGCAAGCTGAAGGGGGAAAATGGTTATTACTGAAACTAGAGAGGGTAAAGTGTCTAATATGAAAAACTATAGTGGAAAATGATTATATCCCTTCTATGTATCACAATATGAATTGCTAGCATTATTTTAAAAAAATAATAATAAAATAACTTCTACCATGCATCAAAATACTAGTTGATCAAGATTAATTGTGAGATATCGGCCAAGAGTTCATTGCCTTGGTCGTTAGGAGTATTCAAATAGAGTTTCACCGCTAGAGTTCAGACTTTGATATTGTATATATTGTCCCATATTTACTTATAAAATGAGATTCCGAATAAATAAGAAGTGTTTGATCATGGAGATCCCAACAGACATCTAACTGGTTTAGTACGTGTCAATTTTTTTCTTTAAAAAAAAATTAAATAATTGTGAGATATTCATCTCAATCTGTTCTTTTGAACGAACTCACACGCGTATACTCTCTCACTAATGTAAATATATTCCTGTGCTGTCGTTTTTGCTATAAGTTGGATAAAGCACTAGTTGGGCATCTGGAATTAAAAGATGCTTTGTGTATAAAGACAAATCAAAACATTTAAATTCAATAGTCCATATGCAAAGAAGTGATATATTTTATATCAGTTCGAACTGACAATAGAATATATATATATAGTACTTATCAGATCATATATACCTAAGGATATTATCGTACTGTGGTTTCACTAATTCTCGGAATTAGTTTTAAAAAATTTACATTATTTCTCAGAAACGAGAATTAGTGAAACCACGTGATAATATCCTCAAATATATCTAACTTTATATATATATATATATATATATATATATAGTTTATCAGGTCAGGTATACCTGTGATTAACTAATCTTTGGGATCATGCGATCATACGTGAGATCATGTGATCGTATGTAAGTAGTATGTGATCACATGTTGATAATGTTATTGCATATAAGTTGCATGTGATCATATAAAAAACAAGACTTAAATTTTAATGTGATTACTTGTTCTTTGTTGTGATAACGATTACATTATCCATAAGATTAGTTAGTTTTAATCGGGATGAAAAATGTAGACCATTAGATTTACATAATTTGACTCAAAATGTATACACTTATCAAAACTTCTCTATAATAATTCACATTCTTCGTTCTGATATATTTTATATCAGAACGTACTGATACTAGAATATCAGGCGTGATATATCTAATTAATAAATAATAATCACTTTAAAGCTCTTGTTTCAGTCTTGGCTTATCTATTTGGTCACATACAGCCGTCTGCCTGGTTAGGACCGCCAAGTGCAAGTTGGCGACAACCCAGCAATCCAACCAAACTCTCCCATTATAAATTATTAATTTAATTTGATCGTCCTTTGCTGTCTTTCATTTTCATACAACTTGGATTTTCCTTTTGTTCTTCTTGCTTCCCATAATATATGCTTTTGGAGACAAAATGTTTGTGAATTCGTTAACACTAAAACAGCCAAGTGTTTTTCAGTTTTTTTGGGTTAATTCTTGGATAGTGTTGTGTTGTTTCATAACATGCACCACGTTAATTATATATATATATATATATATAGAAAACCAAAACTAACCATTGGAAATATTAAACTTTTGTTAGTAACCACTTTGAAACTTTAATCGTTAATAAAAACTTTCTTATAAAAATTTCAGTGTATGTATGTCAATTACAAGAGTGCCCTTGAAATTATTATTTTTTAAAAAAAAAAACCTCAAACTTGAAATCATGACTAAAATGAAATGTGAAACTTGAAATCATGACTAAAATGAAATATGTAAAACTTGAAATCATGCCCAATTTCCATTCTCCCCCTTCTTCCCCAAATCCCCAAATCTCCAAATTAGGTTTTTTTTTTTTTATTCAGGTTTTTTCTTTTCTTATGCAGATCACAGTCGACGAAGGGGAAGCACGGCAGTCGGACGTCGTCGCCTAGTCATCACCCGTTGCCTGACATAGTCACCGAGCGCATGGGCTGTGCCGGACGTTGTCATCAAGCTTGATGAACTAACAACACCGTGCTTGATGAACCACAGCGCCGCTGGTTTGTTGAGCTTGACGACGACATCCGGCGCAACCTAGAGCTTGGTGACGACGTCCGGCAATGGTGCGACAACTTCCGACGGTGTTTGACGGCAATGGGGTGACGACTTCCATGGAAAAGAGATAGAGATCGAGGAGAGAGAGGGAGATCGGGGAGAGAGAGCAAGGGAGAGAGTAAGAAAGAGAGGAAAAGAGAGAGAGTGGGTTTGGGAGTGGTTTTTAAATGAGGGCTTTCCAGTAATTTCTTAAAAAATTGGTTATTAACGATTAAAATTTCGTTTGTGGTTAAAAACGAATTTTTCATAATATATGTGGTCATTTTTGACAATTTTCACATATGTATATATATATACACACATATATATCAACGATACGATCGCTCTATTAAATGGATTTACATGTATAATATGTCCTCGTATAATATTCTAATGATCCGAACTCCCAAGTTACGTTCCAGGTAATTTTCCTTCAAGATAATTATGAAACATTCTACAAACAGTAATTTTTATATACTTGGAAATTGGAATCCCAGGTACACCATATCTTATAAATTCCTTCAAAACCTCGGATCTCCATCACCTAGTTTGCCAGTGAAATCAACCATTATAAGTATGATTCGAAATAAACTTTGGAGAAATATCTGTCAACACTTTACAATTTAATAGGTAAAGGTGGAACTAGAATTCCTATCACATAAAAGAAAGGAAAATGTTCAACCAATTTACTAAGAATGATTGTACATACTTACTATTATTTATTTTATTTATGCATTACAATATATAGACACAAAAGTGTTCACAATCGGTTATCAAAAATATATGTACTCTCTAGTAATTTAATTTGTTTAATTTTACTTTTTTCTCTTTCTTTGATGAACAAGAGTTGAATACCAATGTAGGTCTCAAAATTGCTTGGATGCCATTTTGAAATCCAAGGTAAATGAATATTATTGTTTTATTGGAAACAAGGTAAATGCATATTATTTATCTTTAATATTAATAAATCAAGTCAGACAACATAATTTTACCAGCTGTACTTTGCATACATTTCTTTGAAATTTGAATGAGTTGATCACGGAATTAGTTAATGCAGAATTATTGACCAAGTTTAAAATTGTAGCAGTTATCAGTTGGGACATTAATAAAGCAGTCAATACTGTTTGAATTGACTCTACGAAATTTAACAGAGAAGTAGTCAAATTTGAAGAATCAGTTTAACATTCAAAGAAAAATCCACAGGATTTACAAATAACTTCAGCTGACTTTTCTTCTCTCGTGCAAATATCCTTGTTTTCCTTGACATTTTCTAATACAATTCTAATACAGAGAGAAAATTAATCAAATCTTGATTATGTATTTTTTATTTTACTTAGGTGTCATTAGATTATGGAAAGTCAAGAATAAACAAGATAAGGAAAGATTCCTCATCTGTTTTTTTTTTCTTAAATTGTTAACTGTTACAATATTTCAGAATTGGATGAGTTATGATTCGAACCGGTAACCACATGAATGTTGTGTTTATAAACTCTACTTTATTTTATTTTATTTATTTTATTTAATTCTTTTGAAATTTTACATTAAATTCAAAGTTCGGAGGGGTGAACATAATTCGAATTTATAACCTCGGATAGTCGAATGTACGTTTGACCTGTGACTGGCATCCTAATTTGTCAAATGATGCAGTAATTTTTATTATATAACTGATTCTTTTCTAGATAGAAAGGAACAAAAAAAAAAAAAAAACCTATAATGTTTAGATTTGGAGAAGAGAACATTACTGAATCCACTGGATCACCCCAATTTTTGTCTTATAAAATTGATTCTTTGTGTATGCGTCCACACTTGAATACTTGATAATGAATGACTATTAATAATTAATATTATTAAATAGCTATTTCTTCTAGTCAACATATTTTTGTTGACTCAAGAATTGCATATAAAATGGCAGGAGCCAGGTGGCATTTTAATTCACATAAACCTTTCATGAATCCTTGTCTCAAGCCCCGTCTTAGGACATTGGCAACCCAGAAAGACTTTCTAGATCTCATTCTTTTTAGAGGTAATTATCCCGGTGGTCATCGAATTGATGACACACTATCAAAATGGTCAATGTATTAGAAAGTTATTCCAAAATAGCTATTTTTAGCGAATTTTCTAACACTAATGGCAATTCCATCCAATTCAATCTAATTCCATTCAATGAGTGGTATTTTGATAAATAAGATGGTGACAATAATTTATATTAGTTGTTTTTTGGAAATCAATTTTTAGAAGAGACACATGTATTGATCTAAACCATTTTTTTTTTTTTTTTTGTTGAAAAGAATAATTATATTTAGTGTACGTAAATATATATATATTTACATACACTAAATATAATTATTCTTTTCAAAAAAAGAAAAAATTGATTTCCAAAAAAAATCTAAAATAAATTAATGGCATACACTTATTTACCAAAAGGCCATTCATTGAAAAAATTGATTTCCAAAAAACATCTAAAATAAATTAATGTCACTCTCTTATTTACAAAAATATCATTCATTGGATGGAATTAGATGAAATTGGATGAAATGACCATTAGAAGTTCATCAAAAATGATCATTTTTGAATAACTTTCCAATCTAGTGACCATTTTGATAGTGTGCCATCAATTCGATGGCCACTAAGGTAATTATCCATACTTTTTATATATGAATTTTCATGAATATATTTTCCATCATCATTATCATTATCTTCTATATAGGTGGATAAAATTGAGCTCTGACTGCTTATAATTATAAGTAATGCTACATTGTCTAAATTTGGTGTCCAAATGATATGACAACACTGTAGACCATTCATTTAAATCATGCAAATCTAATACACTTTAAATGAATGGTCTACAGAGTTACTACATCATTTAGACACCAGATTTAGATACCAAATTTAGACAATGTAGTATTACTCTATAATTATATTGTTATTTCCTTTGCATTTTAACGGATAACGGAAGATAGAAGATTCTAACTGAGACCGAAACAAAAATTTAAAATTGACAATAAAGAATTTAAAACAAAATAATAAAGGTAATTTTATATACGTGGTTTTTGACATAAGTAGAATACAAAAATAACTCTTATACCAACAAAATGAGGTTGATATCCGGCGCTAAATTTGGCCAAGCAAGAATAAAAACCAAAAAAGAAATTATAGTTTACTCCTTATCTTTTAAGAAAACCTCATTTTTTTACCCAACTTAGGTGTATTAGGATCTTTTGTCTTTATCCTTTTGAAAATACATTAAATTGGTTCTTCAGTTTAGTCAACCTTTAGTCAAAATTTACTAGTTCAAGGGTAAAACGATACTTTTAGTCATGTTTAAATGTTTATTGACATGTTGTATTTTTTTTTTATATAATATTAATTTTGTATTATAATTTCTTTTATATAATATTAATTTGTAAATAAAATCTTTTTTGCAAACATCACTTCTAATTTGGGTTAGATAGTGATTTAGATCTTAGTTCCGATTTTGATCAGGTTAACCATTTAATTGTTAAAAAAAAAAAAAAAAAAAAAAAAAAACCATTTAATCCGCATATCATAACAATAATAATGTAAATTATTGATGTAATTAAAATAAATAATTATGCAATACTATGAAATTAGATGAATGAATTAGCTGGTTAAAATTACCTCTTGCCAATTTGGTAGGCCTTTTCTACGGAAACTCCCACCACCAAGGTTCAATGCCTAATGTATTTAAGAATTTGTGTAAATTTTCCCACAAATAGTGGGAGTTGCAGTCCGGACTGTGCTTGTAGAGCTCAATCTCGTCGGTCCCGGTAGCTATTGTTGTAATAAAATAAAAAAATTGGTTAGTTAAGAAAAATAAATGAAAACTAAAATTAAAAAGAAATAAGAAAAATATATTATATAACTGTAATTTTTAAAAATAAATAACTTTTTTAGAAAAAAAAATCACCAGATCTCTGTTATCTTGTTCAATTACCCAAAAAATCTAAAATGAATTCAATCCCTTCAAATCCGAAGAGATTGAATCCCTTAAATTTAGATTCAGATAAAATAATAACAATAATAATAATATCTCAAACGTAAAAACCCAATTCTACAGTTGAGAACACTTCCACGGTTCCACCCACCAAGCCCCATCTTCTCCAATCCTCTCCCATATATGCCATCGTGCTCCCACCTTCCACAGCCGTGCTCCGTATTTTCAAGGACATCGAACAAATCTCCAAAATATGGAAGACATAATGGAGATCTAGATAAGATCACTGAATATTTTTTATCTCCATGAATCTGGTGGAGATACAATGGGAGAGATTGGATCTCCACTAGTTTATTATTATTATTATTATTATTATTATTATTATTATATATATATATAATTTTTTTTTTTTCAGTTTTCAAGTTTTTTTTAGATTTCAAAATTTTATATTTTTTGATTTCAATTTTCAATTCTTTTAAATTTTATTTTATCTCCATCGTCTATCTTTAAGATGGATAATGGAGATTAAAAAGAGAATTTTTTTTTTTCAAATTAATTTTGAAGGGTAAAACTGTTGACGTTGCCTGTCGATTTTTTAGTCAATGGACCAATTTGAAGTATTTCCAAAAAGAGAAGGACCTAAAACTCTAATACATCTAAATGGGATTAAAAAAAATGAGGTTTCTTAAAAGATAAGGACCAAAATGTAATTCTCCAATCCAGCCCCAACCACCGGGTTTAGAATTTTAATTAGTCCTCCCCTTTGTAAAAAAATACATCCTAAGCCCAAATACAATATATAAAGCCCAAATACAGTGTATATATATGGGTCAGGCTATAGAACAATGGTGTACTAAACACCAGTACCTGTTGTTAACTTGTAAACTTGTTGAGCAAGTTATCATTTAATCTAATGCAATTTAAATTTCAAGTTCATTAACTGTTCCCTAGGTAAAACAATTATTTCTTTTCAAATTTAAAAAGCAATCAATGCCTTTCAAATTTAAAAAAAAATATAAATGCCTTTCAAATTTAAACAGGTGCATTTATTTTTAAAATTATATCTTTTCTCGATCCCGTTATTCGATTTCCATTTGGACTATGTGATAATACTTGATATGAGTAAACATGATTTGAAATGTGTGATAACACTTGATACATGTGAATAATAAAAAAAAAAAAGTGGTGAATTTGATGTCCAACAAAGTAAGAGGATTGATGTAGCTTTGTCTACAAGCCTACAACCCCCTTGTCCGAGTGTCCATTGATGGATCATTTTTCGACTATGAGAATTTTAATTTTTTTGGCAAGTAAGAGAAGTCTTTTTTTTTTTTTTTAAAAGGAAATAATTGACAACAGTACCACACCAAGCATACATGCCCACTGTACTTACATCATTCATATCAATAACAGTAGTATGTATGGAAAAAAAAAAAGAAACTAAATTGTAGTCCAAAAACTTGATTTCTTCTTGTGTTTTTAATAGATCCAACACGCTATTATGTCAAAAAAAAAAAAGTTAAAAAACCTTATTAAAGTCACACTAGCTCAGGCCTCAAAGGGCTCTAACTCATCAAGAGACAAGCCCAAGAACCTTAAGACCCAAAGCCCATTGTTATATAGTTTTTCAATAAAACAGTTTAGTACTCTACAACGAGTGATATTTACATAACTATGTTGTGATTGTATTAAATTATTTGCGATCACACAAAAATATTTTAAGTTCAAAACCTTATTGATGTGTAAAATCGTGTTTTGGCTTCCGAAATCGAAATTTGAATACGTTTGTGGATTACAAACTGTAACTCACTAACACACGAGGAAGACTACGAAACTTTGAAAAATGGATGTGAACTCGACTCGATACATGACGACGAAGACAATGCATTGTAAGAGAACATAAAGTTTTGTAACTTCCTAGTTTGAACTCGAAATCTAATGAGTGAGTAACCAAAATGACCAAAACTCAACAAGGAATCGTATGAGAGCATATTTAAGTCCAAATCACTAACACACAAACAAATAAACACATGGCCACACAAGTATGCAATTTCCTAGAGATAGTCCTAGTATATACATTTCTATGATGTTTGTCAATTTGAGACTAATGCATGAGCATACTTTATACTAATTTAGCGCTACGATGCAGGGACACAAATGTATGCAATGTGTGTGTGTGCGCCTAAGCCTTGTAAGAGGAAAGAGGTGTTATTATACATTTGTGGCCAATAATGCTTTCCTCGTACGAAGACTTCATTTTGCTTGAAACGTTGTCCATCTTCTTTGAAGCTTGATAAACAATATAACTTGGACAACTAAACAATATAAAGCAAATAATGTTTTGATGTATAATAATGCTAACTAGACTCAAAATCCTAATAATCACCCCCTTTGGAAAATTCTATGTCAAAACATCTATACAAAATTCTAAACATTTCAAAAGAAGAATGGTCATAAAAACTCACCCTCACATTACAATGAGTTATTATCCTAAACTAATCTTCAACAAGTCTTGAACTTCTTCACATGAGCTTCTCTTGATATCACCTAAAAATAGGCTTGAAAGCACAAGAATATACAAGAGAACATATGACAAATATATACTTAACAAGAATATGACATTTAAGTTCAAATGGAATATGGCAATTAAGAACAACGAATACATGTATTCTCCCCCTTAATACATGCATACTCACAAAAATATCCCAAACCAATTATAATAACCTAATCAAGTTATTACATACCATAAGAAGTTCAAAATACAAAAAGATACAAAAAAATACCAAAAGAAGATAGATATAAGCATATCGTATTTCTCCCCCTCTTTTGACATAATATGAAGCCAAAAGAAACAAGAAACGATACCTTGAGATCACAAAGGCTTTGTTAGCCACTAAAGCCACCAAAGAATGTTGTTCGGTTCGATGATCTCACATAACATTTGGAGTTGGAAGCCTTACTTGAAGAGTTGTCATCCTCCAAGCATTTGACTCATGCCTTTAACTCCACTATCTCCTTCCTTGATTCCATAATCTTTTCCTTCAATTGAATGGCCCAATCCGGAAGATAAGACGAGCTTGACACATTGCTTGACTCTTGAATTTCTCCAAAAATCTTCAAAGTATCATTACCACCCTTTTCCTTGTATGAAATGTATGCCACAAAAATTTTCCAATGGTGGGAGAAGCACATCCTTTTCAACTCTCTTAACTCCATGTGTCGTACAAAAATGAGTAATAAACTCCGGAAAAGGAGATTTCTTATCTACTATTTATGTGCAAGCCGCATGAAACAAATTATGGTGTGTTCAATATTAATCTAGAGGGTGGGAGGGAGGGAGGGGTGAATAGATTTTAATCAATTACCCAATTTTCGTGATTAGTCAAGTTTACGAAAATGCCCCTAACTAGTCAATTTATATAGCAAGTGTAATATGTGCGGAAATATAAAAGACACTTGATATTTACGGTGTGTTCAATATTAATCTAGAGGGGGAGGGGGTGAACAAATTTTAATCAATTTTACCCAATTTTCGTGATTAGTCAAGTTTACGAAAATCCCCCTAACTAGTCAATTTATATAGCAAGTGTAATATGTGCGGAAATATAAAAGACACTTGATGTTTACGTGGAAACCTTCAACAAGGAAAAACCACGGGCTGTTATGTGCGCCACACATGAATCTCAAATCCATTAATTGCAATGACGTTTACAACCTATGTTGACCTCAACCTCTCACAGTCTATAACCCGCCACTACTAGCCGTATGCCAATAAAAGTGGACCTAGTCCAATTTGCTTGCACCACTCACTAGTAGTCACAAGACTCACTTCTCAATGAAAAGAATAAACAACCTAATGTGAATAATATGATATTCAAAGAGCAAGTAATGCTAGGTTACACTAAATGCCTATCTATGATGAAAGATGACAACAATCACAATTCTAGATATCAATATTTACAATCACAATTCTAAATATGACATTTCATAAAGCTTAGCTATTAAAGACTAAGCAATCCTAAAAATAGCTATCAAAATACAACTCTTAAACAATCAACACAATTATCTCAATCTTGTCAATAGAATATGTTCTATAAGCATACAAGTAATAAATGAGATTGCTTGTTAAAAAAGACACAAAATATATGTGATATTAGTGACCCATACCAAGCCAAAAGTGTTGAATAAAGCAAAGCATGAATGTCACCTAGATGATCATGGATGATGCTAGATGATGATTTAATGCACTTGGATATGTGTTTGAGTAAACAAAGGAGAGTTCTTTAGTGATTTTTTCTCTTTGAAAAAATTCTAAGTCAAAATATGATTTTGACACTCTTAAAACTGACCTAAAGTCAAAGTAGCATATATATAGGGTGACAAATTGATGTTACATCGTTTTGCAAAGTTTTCAAAAATTTTGCCTTGACCGCCTTACACCCGCCCTACATAGGGCGGTTGTAAGGCGGTTCACCTAGGAAATGAAGAACATGTTCTTCAGGACCACTCTATGCGTAGGGCGGTTTTCAGGTGAAATGGGGGCGATTGCTCTCTGGATTTTTAGGACTGCCTTACACCCGCTCTACGTAAGGCAGTTGTAGGGCGGTTTATGGGAGATCAAAATATCCACCAGTGGCACTGCTCTACGAAGAGCGGTCGTAGAGCGGTTGTTAGGATTATGCTCAATAGCAAGAGTGTAATGTTGTAATTAACAATCTTTTTCATATTAATAAAGAGATTTCTGGTTTAACAAATCGTATAGCATTTATAGTTTATATTATAATTGTCAAAGTAAATAATCATAAGGTCTAAAGACTATGGGAAAAGAAGAATTGTTCGTACATCTGGATATGTATGTGGTAGACACAATTCTTTAGTTAGTCTTGAATAATGTTCACAACTTAAGTTAAAGGTTGGGCACCTTTATCTTGTTAAAGTTGTAGAATTCTTTTGCTAGCATTTGAGTGGGATCAAATGAGATATGATGAGTCTAAAATCATCGGAGTGTCTTCGAGCAAAAGGATCTAGTGCACTGGGTGCATTGAACTGGATCACAATGAAAAGCTTTATCTAGAACCGTCAATAGATAATAGTCTTTTCATTATCAGGACAATCGGAGGGTCTATCTTAATCCTGAGATAAATGATGGACTTATGGTTGTAAGTGATATCATTTGAGTTATCAATGAGTACGATTATATCGCATAGTCTATCCTCGATAGTTTGGTGATATTCATTTGTTAATCGATAGAAGACTTCATTTATAGATATGGACATCGTGGCTCCATTTAATTAAATGAGAGTATAATATCATCATATGGATGTTTTGAGGTAATTGAATATTAAATCTCAACGTTGAGTTTTCAATAGTGTCTATTGAAAACATGGCTTCTGGACAAGTCAAAATATCCAAGTTCAAAACGTGGTCATATGAGTAAATATGGTAACTTGGAGAGTTATAGGCGGTCTATGAACTCTTGGCGATTACTGATATTAATCACGAGGATACACTATCTCCAATATGATTGTCTAGGGTATAAATGAGGAGCATCTTCCTTTTCTATCTTTATTTAAGAGTTCAGTTTTAGCTCTTTAGTGGAATGAGTTAAAATTAATGGATCGGACCTAAGTGAATCATTTGTTGATTGTGATTAGGTTATGTCTATTGAAGCTTAAATTTAGATGGCCCGCCAAGATCCCCAATCCACACGGACTTGCATGGATCACTTGATATATTCTACCGGACCAATTTAAGGGTCCATCTAGAATTGCATTTAATATATTAAGAATATAATTTGCACATTATTTAAGTAATGGGCTGCTCAATTATATTAATATATTAATGAAAGATATGTGAGCTTGTTTCTTTTAGTAAGAATGGGTCTGGTTCACATGTGGGCTTTTTATTTAAAGTCCAATGGATTAAATGAAATAAGAAAATAATGTTAGGCCCAATCTTAATCAAGTGGGGCGGCAAGGTTAAAATTTTAACCTAAAATATTATTTTGTTTCATTTGTTTTAATTAAATAAGAATTAATTAATTTATTGATTAATTGTTTAATTAAAGAAACAAATCTTTCCTAAAAGTAAAAGACTTGTTTGACATGGAAATAAATAAATTAGTTTTATTTATTTAATCAAATAAGGAGTCTTTTTATTTAGTCAAAATAAAAGAATAAAAATCAAGGAGTTCGATTAGGGTTTGAAGTCTATTAAGTTGAAAAGAATTAGGGTTGAATTTAAGTCACCCTATATAAGTGACATTATAGAATTCGGCCAACCCTAATCTTAGACTACATAGAATTCGGCAACCCTAAAGGAAAAAGAAGAAAAAATTCGGCCAACCTATATATGTGTTCTTATAGGGTTCGGCCACCACAATCCATTGTGCTTGAGTTTTTTATTTCTTTCTTCTTCTTCTTAATTCCAAGAGAGAGTTTTTATTCTAAAAAGACAAAAGAGAGTGTGAAATTATTCTTTGATAGTATACTATTGCTTAATCATCAATAAGCTTGTGTATAAGATATCGATCTAGGTTCACGCGAGTTTCGATCATTAGATTGAGAACTCAAAAGTGACCGGAATAATTTTTGACATTCTTTTGATTGTTTGTGACTAACAAAGAAAAGAAAGTTTTTTGTTTGGTCCATTCACAGGTTTGCAATTCAAAGAAAAGGGAGACCACGCTCCTAGGTGATCCACGTTCGTGCTCGGATTGAAGGTCTTGCGGATTACCATCGACGTAAGTCAATCGGATCACGCAACAAAAGGTAATTTACTTTTGTTAACATATATGCATGTTTATTGATTAAAAGGGTTTAAGGTTCATAAAGGAAAAATTTTAAAAGTCACTAAATCGGTTTTAGTATCGCTTCCGCTGCGTTTACCACTTTTATTTATTATTTTTCCCTACAGCAGTCAAGAGCAATTTTGCTCTAACTGCCCTTCAACCGCCTTACGTAGGGCGGTTGTAGGGCGGTTTGACAGTACCCCTAAACAAACATGATACATCACAAATATGACATTTAACACACAAGATGCAATCAAGTTAAACATGCAAGAAGAGAGATTAATAAACATTAACGCACACATAATAAAGAACCACAATATACAAAAGTAAGAATTATGCATTTACATCTCTTCAAAGCAAGTAAGCACTTAGAAATTTATCTATGAAGTGCTTGATCTCATGAGGTCTTGAGAAGGCCTTGGTTGTGCAAAAACACGGACCATCAATTGCCTAAGCTACCCTTACAACAAACCCCACTTGTGGTTTGTCACCGAAATAAGCCAATCAACCTTGAGGAACTTACATCGCATTCTGAATGTGTTCAATAAGAATCTCTCCTAAGTTTAATGGCTTACTAGTAACCAAAGCATACACTATCTTGACCTTTTCCTTATTTAACTCGGTTGCATTAGTTGAAGGAGCAAGATTCGCATAAACAAACAAATGCCAAAAAGCAATAACTTTGGTCAACTCATTTTGATTAATATAAACTCGCTTATTCCACTCAAACTTATTGTCATCACATAGAGCTCTTCCCATTTCATTTAGATAATCAATAAAATCCACATCAAGTAGTTCCAAAGATATGTCACATGAAAGGCCAAGGAACTTATCGATATCATCTGAAGACACTCTAAAGTGAAAATCCTAACAGAAAGGCTTCTATTGCTATATAAAATTCTATGATAAACTGAAGCACATCTTCATTGAGTAGACCATGGAGAATATGCAACTGGTTGTAGTGGAAACTTTTCAGTTCATAATTCCTTGTTGCTGGCTCTAGCGCAATGCATAAGGGATGATTACTAACAATCGGCCTACTGTACTCCTTCATGGTTCTGATGGGCTTGACTGGTTCTTGTTTAAAAACAAGATTCTGGATGAGGTTGGGAATGAGATTAGGACCCTGCTTTAGTCCTCTTTGGTTTTGATTTGGATCGTTTTCCATTGCTAAATTTTTTATGCGATCAATGTTGTTGTTCAAAGGTAATAGTTCTCCTTGCAGAGATCTTCTACCTTGCATCTATGGTTAACACCTGAAACAAGAAAAGATAGACACAAAGTAAACTATGAAAAAGAATAAAAAAATAAAGAGAAAATAATAAAAATCTTAAAAGCTAAAAATTATTGACTCGACTACCTAAACTAGATTAAACTTATTAACTAAAACTAAAACTAGAAATAACCAAATAAATTCAACTATTCTCCAGCAGCGGCGCCAAAAACTTAATGTGTAAAATCGTGTTACAAAAACTAAACTCGCAAGTGCACAAATCGTGAAGATTGTAGGAACCCAGGGTTATGGATCGCGCAGCCGAAGAGAATTAAAATATTTTTTAATGCAATCATAAACTAACCCATTTGTACAGTAATAATCAAAATACAATAAGAAGGAGATGAAACTATTTCATACCAATTTTTGGAGGCTCTTTCTTCTTTTTGATTTGCTTCCTAATTTGAACCACAAGATCTTTCTAGCTATCACCCGGGATTGGTAATGGTGAGTGGGCGTGTCACGGTACTTAGGAACAAGGAGGATGAAGTAACACACAAAAACAACACCTTACTATGGTGAAGTTCGGCCACCTTACTTTTTAAAACAAAAAGATTTTCTTTTCATTTTGCTTTTAAGTTGGCTGCACACCCTCCGTTCTTTTTATTTATTTATTTATTTTTTTGCGTGTGATAGTTGTGTTCAAATTGGGTTTACTGATACCTCTACCGGTATTTAATATATTATCTAGTTATATTAAATATATCTCTGTATATTTTTCAAACTAGATAATTATATCTTTCTAAATAGATCTCCATATATTCAAAAGATAATTAGTATTTAAGTGTCCTAGGAAGAGTAGGATTCTAACTCCCACAAAACCCTAGTTGACTTAAACTTAAATACTATACCTAACTAAGAATAAAATAATCTAATTATTTTGTGTCTCAATTATGATTTGAACATGCAACCTCCATTTAATAATTAATTAATAAGTCATAATTATTAATTCATTAATTAAATAATCTAATTATTTAATTATTTAATTAATTTAATTATTAATATATTAATTAAATAATCTAATTATTCAATTAATCCTTGAATAAATACGTGTCACTTTCGTAACACAATTAATTGGACAATCCAATTAATTAACCGTGACCCTTGTTACCGTTAATCAATCGGGCTAGTAAGAGGACCTAATACACTCATAGTATATTAAGCTCCAATAATCCTTATAAATAATTAATTAAACTCTTTAATTAATATTTCATGATTATTAACTTCAGTTTTATTCCACTAAAAACCCGAAGTTGTACTCTCTAAACCGTAGATGTTTTTACACAAACCAATAACATTCGGTGTCCATCGATATAGCTATTACATATGGTATGATCCTCCGTAAGTAGTTCGTAATTAGAGTTGGGTCATAATGTCTATTATACCTTTCTAATTATGTCTTTCCATTAAGTATCATTGATTCTCTAATGAACAATAAATCCTATATTCCTTACGGAATTAGGAGATCACTCATATTGTTCAAGCTCTGAATCAACCTTTAAGGGAACTACTATTTACTTCTCGTAAAAAGAAGTGGATTCCTCTATTATATACAAACCTTCCCAACCATAAGCCAAACCGCGATTCCAACATACGAAGCATATTGATCGGGAATGTAACTCCGATCTCACCCATGGTATATCAAAAACCACGATCAAACCTGAAGAGGTTGATAAGACACTCATGATTAAGATTACCCATATATAGCCATCTTTTGTAGATATATATGAATCTCATCATGTAACAGATCTTATTGAGAGATTCATATAGATCGTGGCCCAGCCCTATATGACCACATTATACAAGGTACCTCAATTCTCATATCACCATATGAATGATCTGGGATAAGATCAACATACATTACGGAATGGACCGTAGTTGTAGATTAACCACAAATAAATTTACCTAGCTTTATTTTCTATCTACGGACTCTTTAGATTACTCGTTTCAAACTGAATCAAATCTGGAAATCTTGGATGTTATGTACACATGTTATATATAAATGTATGAGACAATCTGAATGAATAAACTACTTTTTTTATTTATGTTCAATTCACATTTGCAAATTACAAGCTTTATGGCAAAAACCCCAACAATCTCCCATTTGCACTAAAGCATGTGAGATATGTCTTGTAAACCTAGACCATCCAGGTGACCTGTAAACACTTTAGCTGGTAAGGTCTTCATAAACCAATCAGGATGATTGTTCTATGACGCTACCTTGGTCACGGTCATATCTCCTCTCTATACTCTCTCTCTCTGATGAGATGATATTTTCTCTCTATATGCTTACCTATCTTATAGCTTCTTGGTTCTTTGGAATCAGCCACAACATCACTGTTATCACAATAAAGTGTGATGGGCTTATCCAGATCTGGAACAACTTCTAGATTGCTAAAGAACTTGCGAAGCCAAATAGCCTCTTTAGCAGCTTCACAAGTAGCTACATATTTGGCTTCCATGGTGGAATCAGCAATACAAGATTGTTTAACACTCCTCCACACAATGGCTCCACCACTAAGAGTGAATACTGATCCAGTCATGGATTTCCTAGAATCCTTGTCTGACTGAAAATCAGAATCCATACATCCTAATGGGATCAAATCCTGTCCAGAATACACTAGCATATAGTTTCTCGTTTTCTAAAAATACATGAGAATAGTCTTGATAACAACCCAATGATCCAATCCTAGGTTGGACCGGTATCTATTGGCTACTCTCACTGTGAAGCAGATGTCCGGACTCGTGCATAACATAGCATATATGAGACTACCTACTCCTGACGTATAGGGAACATGTCTCATATTCTCAACTTTTTGAGGTGTCTTAGGACACTGTTCCTTATACAAGTGAACTCTATGCCTGGCAGGTAAATTACCTTTCTTGGAGTTTTGCATTGAAAATCACATAAGAATCTTGTTGATATACGATGCTTGAGACAATGCTATGAGTTTATTCTTACGATCCCTTTTAAGTTGGATCCCTATAATAGAACTTGCCTTTCTTAAATCTTTCATTTGGAATTGGCTAGCCAACCAACTCTTTACTTCTGATAATACCTCTACATCATTCCCGATGAGTAGGATATCTTCTACGTAAAGAACTAAGAAAACTACCTTTTTGTCAATGATGCGCTTGTATACACAAGGCTTATTAACGTTTTGGTCGAAGCCATAAGTTTTGATCACATTATCAAATCTTCTGTTCCAAGATCTAGATGCTTACTTAAGTCCATAAGTGGACCTTTGCAACTTGCAAACCTTTTGCTCTTGATTTGGAGACACGAATCCATCTGGTTGCATCATGTAGATGTTCATCAAGATTGTCATTCAAGAATGTAGTCTTGACGTCCATTTGCCAAATTTCGTAATCGAAATAGGCAGCAATGCCCTTGGCCACTAGCCTTGCCTTGAAGGTCTTTACCTTCCCGTATACTCTTCTCTTTCTCTTGTAGATCCACCCTATGGGTTTTACCCCATTCGGTAAGTCTACAAGTTCCCAGACTGAGTTAGAGTACATGGACTCCATCTTGACATTCATGACTTTAAGTCATTCCTATTTGTTAGGATCTTGCATTGCATTCTTAAATATCAATGGATCATCCACACTATCAGTAGAGTCGACATCTCATCCCTCACCTATACCCAAATAGCGTTCAGGTTGTCTTACAACCCTCCCACTATGTCTAGGTGGTACTGTATCCTGACTAGGAATTATCTGACTATCAGATATCAACGGATCGATAACTCTTGTTAACTGAGCACTAGTCGTACCAGGCTCCACTTCATTTAATACAATCTTGCTATGAGTTTATGATCACTAATATAGTTATCCTCAAGAAATATTGCATTTGTCGATACAAATACTTTGTTCTCTTCAGGACTATAAAAGTATCCACCTCTGGTCTCCTTGGAATATCCTACAAACAAGCAGACCACATACTTATTGTTTAGCTTTCCACTTATGTTCCTTCAGCATATGTGCTGGACAACCCCATATGCGGAAATGTCTCAAACTAGCTTTATGACCATTCCACAACTCTAATGGAGTCTTCAGAATAGATTATGATGGGACTACATTCAAAATGTAAGCCATGCTTTGTAACGCATATCCCTAAAAGGAATTTGGTAATGATGAGAAACTAATCATAGATCTCACAATTTCCATTAGGGTTTTATTTCTCTTCTTCGCGACACAATTCTGTTGTAGTGTACCAGGAGCTATGAGTTGAGACACTATCCTATAGTTGACCATAAAGTCTTCAAACTCTTGGTCAAGGTACTCACCTCCAAGATCTGATCATAGAGACTTGATAGTCTTTCCTAACTGTTTCTCAACTTCTGCTCGAAATTCTTTGAACTTTTCAAACGTTTCCGACTTTCGTTGCCTTTGGTAGACATATCCGTATCTCAAGTAGTCATTTATAAAGGTGACATAATACTCATAACCACCCCTTGCTTTAACATTCATTTGTCCACAAACGTCTGGATGTATAAGCTTTAGTGGTTCTTTAGCTTTAAGTCATTTTCCAGTAAAAGGTCTCTTGGTCATTTTACCTTCTAAACAGGATTTGCAAACAAGTAAGGTGCCAACCTTTAACTCACTTAAAGGTTCGCTTTTCACTAGTCTATCTATCTGGTCAAGGTTGATATGGCCAAGTCTTAGATGCCATAGATACATTTTGTTTTCTAGAGAAATCTTTTGTCGTTTTGTTTTAGGTTTTTCAACTTTTAACAATTCAGTGTTGAGCAGTGTATTATGTATTAACGGCCTTAAAACATACAAGTTGTTTTCATTTAATCCTGAACATATATTCAAACCATTATTTGCAATAATGACATACTTATTATTAAAAGAAACAGAATAGAACTGTTCCAACAATTTATAAACTGAAATCAAATCTCGAGTAAATCTAGTAATTAAAAATGCACTATCCAAAACAATAAAACAACTTCCAAAATGTAGTCTAACTACACCCACTGCTCGGGCTGGCACGACATCCCCTGACCTAACATGCATAGAGAAGGCTTCATCCTTAAGCTGTTTCCAAGAATCAATCTACTGCATAGATGCACAAAAATGGTTAGTGGCCTCCAAATCAACTATCCAGGGTGAAGAATCATCTCCCACTATACATGATTCAAGAACAAGTAAATCATATTTACCTTTCGCCTTCTGCTTCTTGGCTACCTCTTCTAGATACAAAGGACAATTCCTCTTTCAGTGTCCAACATTGTTGCAATGGAAACACTTTCCTTTGCCTTGGTTGGTGGAGGTGCCCTTTTCCTTGCCTTGAGCTTTCTTGGGCTTGGGCTTACTCTTAGCCTTCCCAGCAGACCTCTTCCTCTTCTCATTACTAGAGAAAGATGGTTCAGCTACATTTGCCTCACCGATCTTACTTTTGTTGTCCTTAGTCAAGGACTAAAATGTAGTGAGCTTATTAAGAAATTGAGTGAGATTGAACCTAAGCTTGTTCATCCTAAGTTACTCTTAAACTGATCTAAACTCTTTGGAAGAGTTGTCAGTATGATGCTCACTTGACTAGGTTCATCAATGGCCCCGCCATTGATCTCTACTATATTGAAATAGGACATCATGTTCAAGACACATTCCCGAATAGATATGCCCTCTTTCATTCTAGCAAGCATTGCAGAACGAATAGCTTTGTGCCGCTTTTGCTTAGAGGGCTGCCCGAACATGGCTTGCAATGACTCCATTATTTCAAATGTAGTACCTATTGCTTCGTGCTTAATGGCAAGCACGTCTATCATGTTTGCTAACAGATATGTTTGGGCTTTCTCATCTGATGAGACCCATTTCTCATATGCCTTACGAACAGTTCATGCGTTATTAGCAGTAGGCGTTAGAGGACATTCCTCCGTAAGCACCAACTTTAGGTCCTTGGTGACCAATATTGCATTTATGTTATGTTTATCACCAGTTAATTTGTCATTGGCTATGATTTGTAATAGTGCAGATGACATGGCTGAAAAAACATAAATTAAGAATTCATTTAGTCATACATTCAAAACATATGCGAATGTTCGATATAAAATTAAACATGATGCATGAAAATGTTTAATGAACAAGAACAACACTAAGAAAACAATGTTTCTATGCCACGACAATCCAACATACCACAAATAAGTGTAGCCTTAGGGTCGGTCAAATTCTTGCATATCGGATCAAGACCTTCTCAATCAAATGATATACCGGAATAACTGTTATTCCAATATCATTCAACCATCATTTATTTAGTCAAGTTTTTAATTAACCAATTTAATTAAAACCTTGTGAGCATGACCCATCATTTCAGATCTCATGAGCTTAACTCGAGAATTGCCGCCTTAGGGTTGGTCAATCCTAAAATCCCCTTAGAAATCCTATCTGTTAGGAAGTCAACCTTGGTATTGATTCTTATGGAAATTCTCCTTAGAGAGGACGAAAGCAAATCCCGTCTCGAGGCCCCACTCGAATCTTACATTATTAAACTAATGATGAAGACCGTGGGATATAATGTCATATATCCCTCTCCCACTCGCTATTATATAATAAAGGGTTTTCTATTAATATTAATGCACGTAGATTAAACTAGATTAAACGACAAATTTCACTCTAAGCGTCAAGTGCATTAATCACAAATTATTAGAATCCTATTCCAATAACTAATAAACTAATTCAATTTTTAGATCTTAAAAAACTAGTTCAGTAGTGATAATTCTAATCTATGTGAAATTCCCTAGAGAGATGTAGTGTATATTATACCTAGAGGGGGGTGAATAGGTAGTCCCAATTTCTTCCAACTTCAAAATTTACGGATTACAAGAATGAAATGTACACTTGATATAATTTAACAATTGTATAGTATGAGTCATACATGTAAAATCCAATATACAAGAGATACAATCATACATGATATGGAAGATAATAAAAAGTAAAGTGAAAATGGACACAAGTATTTTTACGTGGTAAACCTCAAAGAGGAAACATCCACAGGTTGAATAACCACAACCACCGGCAAAGCAATCCACTATATGAAAATGACTTACACACCTAAGGCTATCAACAAATGATATCTACCCTAAGCTATCAACTCCTAATCTACCCTCAAGGCCTAGTGAACAACCTAACCTACTCTCTATCCAAGATGTGTCCTACACCTCTAGAGAGCAAATCCCTATCCAAGGCTCTCAAGTCTTTAGGAAGATTCCTTTGCTTAGCTATCTAGATCACAAATTATCCTAGTCAAGCTTCCTTAGCTCAATCATTCGGAGTACCAAACTCTTAGCTAAGACTTTTGCTTAGTTATCCGGATCCTCTTGATCCTAACTAAGTCTTTGTGCCTGGCTATCCGGAACACTTTCCTAGCCAAGTCTTCTTGCTCAAATCAAGACTTTACTCACCTTAACAAGAGACTTCAACCTTTCCACAAGACAATGATCTAAGTGATGTAAATGATTCAAACACAAGTCAAATAAAGCAAGATAATCAATCAAACTCTATGAACATGCTTAGATATATTCTAGGATATGCTTTTAACAAAAAATCACAAATGTACCTAGAAATCAAGACATGTATATCAATAAGAAAAATATGAGAATATTCAATATATCACAAAAATCTTAGTTCTTAGATTATGTAATAAAACCTAGAAAATATCATGAAGAACATACATATAACATTTCTAGATTTAATTCCAAATTAAATCAAGTTTAGCAAATATATGTTCAAGAGAAATCACAAAGCTAAAACTCAATTAAAAAATGATCAAACACCCCTAGGATATGATCTAACATCATTCTTATCACAAATCATCTTCAGATAAGAAGATTAAAAGAGATGATCAAAGAGAAAATGACAAGAAGAAGTTTCACATACAAAGATGAAACTAGGACTGAAGAACAACCTGCTACTTCCACACTTTTGGAAGAAAGTGCTACGTTTTAAATGACCGTAATCAACTTGGCAAGTTTGATGCTAAGAGTGATGATGGTATCTTTATTGGCTATGCCTTAAATAGTAGAGCCTATAGAGTTTTCAATTTGAAGACTTGGAGCGTCATGGAATCATCGACTATTGTTTTTGATGATAATAGGCTCAAGTATAGTGACCATGAGGAGGAGGTTGTTGTAGTTGATGATTCTTCTTTGGAGAAGGTTGTAGAGACTCCTATTATTGGGACGTCTAACCTTGATGAAGAGGGCACACAACCTATTGGTAGAGTTCCTCTCTTGAACTCTAAAGAACCTACTTCATGGGTTAGACATCTCCATAACAAAGATGATGTTATTGGAGATGTGAGTGAGGGTGTTAGGACTAGGCGTCAAATAGCTAATTTTATTTGCTACACATGCTACACCTTTCATATAGAACCCAAAAAGTTGATAAGGCCTTAAATGATGAATTTTGGGTTCTTACCATGCAAGAAGAGTTAAACCAATTTGAAAGGAATGAGGTTTGGACTCTAGTTTCTAGGCCTAAGACCACTAATATCATAGGCATCAAATGGATATATAGGAACAAATCCGATGAGGAAGGCAATATAGTGCGTAACAAGGCTAGACTTGTTGCACAAGGGTACTCTCAAATTGAGAGTATTGACTTTGATGAGACATTTGCTCCCGTTGCCCGTCTAGAGTCAATTAGGCTTATTTTGTCATTTTCTTATGTGCACAAGTTTAAATTGTACCAAATGGACCTGAAGAGTGCCTTCCTCAATGGCTTCTTGCAAAAAGAAGTGTTTGTAGAATAACCCAAGGGGTTTGTGTATGCATACCACCCTAACCATGTCTATCGCCTCAAGAAGACTTAATATGGGTTAAAACAAACACTAAGGGCTTGGTATGAGCGCCTCACTCAATTTCTTGTTGACAATGACTACACGAGAGGTAGTGTTGACAATACTCTATTCATAAAAAAAAAAACAATGATGAGCTTTTCATAGCTCAAATATATGTTGATGATATAGTGTTTGGATCTACCAACAACACCAAACTCCGACAATTTGTTGATATTATGTCTTAAGAATTTGAGATGAGTCTTGTTGGTGAGTTAAGTTACTTTATAGGTTTACAAATTAAGCAATTAAATGATGGGATTTTTATAACATAGTGAAGAAGTTTGGTCTTGAAAATGTCAAACATTGTGATACACCCATGAGTACCACTTTGAAGCTAAGCAATGATGCTAGTGGAAAAAGTGTAGAACAAACTCTATATCGGGGCATGATTAGTAGCTTGCTTTATTTGACCGCAAGTATGCCCGATATATCTTTTAGTGTTGGTGTGTATGCTAAGTACCAATTGGATCCTAAGGAGTCCCATCTCTCTTCCGTTAAGAGAATCATTCGCTATGTGAATGGGACATCCAACTATGGGATTTGGTACTCTTTTGACACTAATGCTAGTTTAGTTGGCTTTAGTGATGCGAATTGGGCAGGAAATTACGATGATAGAAAGAGCACATCAGGCAGTTGCTTCTTTCTAAGCAACAGCTTGGCGTTTTGGTTTTGCAAGAAGAAAAACTCAATTTCCTTGTCCACGACTGAGGCCGAATACATATCCGCGGGGAGTGGATGCACACAACTCATATGGATGAAGCAAATGCTAGTCGACTACGGATTCAATCAAGGTACTCTAACCCTCTTTTGTGATAACATGAGTGCTAATAATATTTTGAAGAATCCGGTTCGGCATTCTAGGACTAAGTATATTGACATCCGCCATCATTTCATAAAAGAACTAGTTGAGAACAAATGCATAGTACTTGAACATGTAGGTACTACTGATCAACTAACGGACTTATTTACAAAACCCTTAGATGCAACTAGGTTTCATGCACTTAGTAGATCTATTGGGATATGTCATGTGACTTGATGTGGTTTGGATAATTGACCTCATAAGGGGAACTCAAGCAAAGAGAGCAAATTTGCATACTTGTCAATTGCAAAAATTTGAAATATCTTATGTTTCTTTATTAATTGCTGAAGTATCTTGGTTGCACATTCGTTTATATGATATTTTCTTCAATAAGTGTGAACCTTGCTTTAATTGCAATCCATGTCATATTTATGTTCAAACATGCTTTTTTGGACTAGGAGATATTCATAGGAAGTACTTGTTGAATGACCTACTATGATCTCCATGACATGATGATTCTTTATATAACATGCTCAAAATGAAAAAGCATGAAATTCTTATGACTTATTTAAAAATGAAAAGCATGAATTGATGATTGCAATTCTTAAATGCAAAATTATGTGTGAAAAGCTTATGAGACTTAAAATGAATAAAGGATATTGTATCCATTCAAAGGATGTTAAAATCCAAATGTCTCTCTTTGTTTGTTTGTTGAATATAGCAACTATCATATGGGTTTCATACTCGGAAAAATCAAATAGGGTGCAAAAAGTTGCTCATGCCATGTTTTTCTTATAAGGTTGGATATAATTGCTCATTAAAATTGAATGATTGATAAACTCTATATCCTTGCTTTACTCATGACAATGTGAAATTGGTTTGAATTCTATTGGAAACCTTTATCATTTGCTTTGCCAAATACCATTGATCTTTGGATTTGAATGCAACATGTATTGCATGCAAAGCATCTTAATCACACATTTTTCATAAAATAAATCTCATTATTCTCTCCAATTAATTGAGTTGCATAAAGTGGCTTATATAATTGTGCAAATGTTTAGTATGCTATTATCTCTCTTTGCTAAATTGACCAGGTTGAGGATACTCTTTTGCATATATCATGAAAAAAAGGGGGAGTAGTATGTGGTAAAGAGAGCTTGCTAATTGCAGTAGCAATTACGCATGTTGGGGAGTTTACTAATTGAAGGGGAGTAACCAGTTGAGGGGGAGCATTGCATTTCACATACATTGCATGATATTGTGCTTAAATTCTTTAAAATGCTAATGCTTGTTTTAATCCTCACTTGATCATCTCATATTTCGCTTCTATTGGAAAGTATAGATACGTTGTTTTGAAGGATTGATTGTTCTACAAGAGATTGAAGACTTAAAGATATATCTTTTTAATATCTCTTTGTAACGTAGAAAATTATTGTTGACCTTTAGTTTCTATTTTGTTATGAGGTTCAATGCGAGTGGTGGTTTTGTCACGAAATAGCCAAAAAGGGAGATTGTAAGTTCCTCAAAGATTGATTGGCTTATTTCAGTGACAAATCACAATTGGGGTTTGTATTGTACGGGTAGCTTAGGTGGTTGATGATCAAGCTCCAAGGCTCTCTCAAGACCTCAAGGTGACACACACTCCAAAGGTATATCTCTAGTGCTTAGTTTTCTATGAAGAGATTTAGTTGCACACACATATTATCATATTTCCATATGCGTGCATACTCTTCACATATCACATTTCACAATTGCACTTTGTTTTTGTACTTGTTGTGTGTTCGTGTGTCTAGTAATTCGTTATCCGAGATGGTTCGGAAGCGTCCGCACATGCACGAATGTGTGTTTGGTTCAATGCAAAGATCGCCTTCAGGGAATGCCCTTGGCTTCTCTTTTGGTTTCACCAAAATTGGTGAAACGACGGTTTGATCGGCCACTATAACTGCCGAATTAAAGCGTCATTTGATTCCAGAATATTCTGGAGAGTTTCTGCGGTTAAGATTAGCTGCCACAGCCGCTGTTCGAAACCATCGAATTAGACCTGATTGAAATAAATATCTCGATCACATTTCGGGGGTTTGATTGGCAGTTTTGAAACCGCTAAATGAAACCGCCCTTTCATACCTGATTCATTTTTCTCTTTGTTTTTATTATGCGGTTGTGATTGGCGGTTTTGAAACCGCCGATCATCCCCTGTTCTCTCGTGTTCAATTTGGCTGTTAGATCGACGGTTTCAAAACTACCGATCGATGATTTCAAGGGCAAACTTGTATTTTCACTTACCATGTTCTTGATGTCTATAAATATACCAGTTTCTTATTCTTTGAATTAAATTCTTTTACTCAAAAGAACCCTAAACTTCAAAGAGAGACATTTGAGAGAAAATCAATCAAGAACTCATTTTTAAACACTCAAAACTATTCTCATATGCATCAAATTTCATCTAGCATCTTCTAGCATATCTAGGATGCTTGTTTGCATGGGTCTTACTCAACATGCATGCTTTGGTAAGCTATTCACTAATTTTATCCAATCTTAGTGTTTAATTTAACAAGACATCTCTTTAATTACTTGCATGTTATTAGAATTATATTCTATTATTCAAGATAGAGATTGAGTGTTATTTTTGATTGAGTGTTGTATTGTGATAACTTCATAGGATTGCTTAATCTATGTTTAGCTAAGCTTTATGACATTTCATTTAGCTATTGATATCTATGATTGATTTAATTGTCATCTTATCATCCTAGATAAGCATATAGGGTTCCCTGGCTTTATTTGCACTTTGGATATCATATATACTCACAAAGGCTATTTTATCTCTTCATTGATAACTAAGTCTTGTGGCTAAGGTTGCTTATGCCATAAGCAATTGGACTAGGTTCACTTCTATAGACCTGCGGGTAGTAGTGACTGGTTATAGACCGTGAGAGATTAAGGTCAACCTAGGTTGTAAACGTCATTACAATTAGTGGAGTCAAGGTTCGTGTGTGGCGTACATAACAGCCCGTGGTTTTTCCTTGTTGAAGGTTTTCATGTAAAAATCAAATGTTATTTAACTTCTGCACTTTACACTTGATTTATTGCTTTAACTAGTTTGGGGTATTTTCGTAACATTGACTAATCACGAAAATTGGTAATAATAGTTTAAAATCTATTCACCCCCCTCTAGATAGTTTAATACACACCGTGCATTATTAGTTTCACCAACTGTTGGTCTAAGAAGCTCTTCCTTATACAAAAGCTCTTTCAGAATATACTATCAAAACAATAATTGAAAAGCTCAGGCTTTTACTTCTCTTCTTTTACTGTCAAAAGCCAAAAGTAAAAGTTATCACAAATAGGCCCATAGATGTGGAGATTGTATTCACACCCTTGAGGTTTTGCATAGATACAGCTAGGTGGAAAAGTTTGCATATTCTACGAGGACGTCATGGACTTAACAAAGCTTTGTTAACTCTTAACAACATAAGGTTGTAATAGTCTTTTTTAAAAACTGCATTTAACAAAATTAAAAAATTAAACGAATTGGAGGAAGGGTCATTGCTGCCACACCTTTTCTCCTTTCTATGGATTGTGTCTTCTACATCGATCCAAATTATTGAAGGATGACAACTTTACCACTAGTTCACTTTGATACTGTGATGTAATGTCTTCTGTGAATGAGTTGTTGATCTTGTGATTAAGTTTGATAAGTTATGAAATGGTGTTGAAGATTTAAACTTGAATGTTTTTGGTTTGGTAGGAGGAATGCAAGTTGACACTAATAATGCACGGTGTGTATAAAACTATCTAGAGGGGGATGAATAGATTTTAACCCTTTTTACCAATTTTTGTGATTAGTCAATGTTACAAAAATACCTCAATCTAATTAAAGTAATAAATCATGTGTAGAGTGCAGAATTTAAATAACACTTGATTTTTACGTAAAAACCTTTAACAAGGAAAAACCACGGGCCGTTATGTGCGCCACACACGAACCTTGAATCCACTAATTGTAATGACGTTTACAACCTAGGTTGACCTCAATCTGTCACGGTTTATAACCCGCCACTACTACCCGCATGCCTATAAAAGTGGACCTAGTCCAATTTGCTTGCACCATACACCAGTGGTCACAAGACTTACTTTTCAATGAATAAAATAAACAACCTAATGTGAATAATATGATATTCAAAGCGCAAGTAATGCTAGATTACACTAAAGGCTTATCTAAGATGAAAGATGACAATAATCACAATCCTAGATATCAATTTTTGCTATATGACATGACATAAAACATAACTATCAAAGATTAAACAATTCTAATAATAGCTATCAAATTATAACTCTCAAACAATCAACACAATTATCTCAATCTTGTCAATAGAATATGTTCTATAAGCATACAAGCGATAAATGAGATTGCTTGTTAAGAAAGACACAAAATATGTAAAATATTAGTGACCAACATACCAAGCTAAGTGTGTTGAATAAAAACCAAGCATAGATAACACATAGATGATCATGGATGATGCTAGATGATATTTGATGCACATGGATATGTGTTTGAGTAATTAAATGAGAGTTCTTTAGTGATTTTTTCTCTTTGGAAAAATACTAAGTCAAAATATGATTTACACTCTCTTAAAAACAACTTAAAGTTAAAGTATCATATATATAGGGTGTGATACGACGATTTTTCACCGTTAGAAAACCGTCCATCAAAACAATTTATAAAACCTATGCGATGCGTTCACAAGTATAAATACGAGTAAAGCGGTAAGCACGGGTGTCGTCCACTGAGATCGGGGTAGCGGTAATAAGATTAGGGTTAATAGAACTAGTGAGCATAAAAGTAAAGTATATGGTAGGTGAAAATATAATATAAACTAAACTAAGAATGCAATCTAAATGGAATGGTAATGAAGTGATGAATGTATGATGATGAAACTATGGAGTTAATGGACTCGTAAGCGAATATTAGGGCAATTGTAACAAACTCTCAATTAAGCATGTAATGACAAATGTAACCAACCTATGGTGTATAGTGTTAGCTATGTATCACTAGCAAGGAGTCAACCTAGGGTGTATAGCGAAAACCCGCTACAAGCGATTAATTCCTCCTAAGTAACCAACAGTGGCTAGTTGCTCAATTGGGATTCTAACCATGAAGCTCATCTATCTAACTATGACTCAACCTATTTCTAATGTAGCCATCCTATGGTGTATAGTGATGACTTTCGATTCCCTCACAAGTGGCCGACCTAGGGTGTATAGTGAAGGCCACCCGTTTGAGATCGGATGAGGCTCGAGGTTATTCAACTGAATTTTACTCGAAGGTTAGTTCTCGTAAAATCACTAAAGTAGCCAACCTAGGGTGTATAGTGAAGGATTCTAATCCTCTTTCAAATGCCAACCTAGGGTGTATAGTGTCGGTCACCCGTTCGAGGTTAGTTTAAGAACGCGGTTGTTGAGTTGGGATTTCAGAAATCCCATCCATTCAATAAGCAATAAAGATTCCAAATTAAAATGCTAAGAGGGTGTATCCCAACAAATCAATAATGAAATCATTCAAAGCAAAGAACAAAACATAGAGATAGATATGTATATAAAACATAAAGTTTATTTACAAATGCCCAAAATCCATCAAACAAATAACATTAACCCCATAGTGGGGTATTTTAACTACTCATGTTCTTTACAAAGAAATACAAAACTAAGAGATGATATTGAGAGAAAACCCTTGAAGATAATCACCTTCCTTGAAGCCTTGAATCCAAATCTCCTTAGTTGCCTTTAGGTTGAGTAGAGATGGTTTGGATGGTAGGGAGAGTGTTCTAAAAGCTAAGTTACACTAAGTTGCTAAAAATATATGTATGAGAGCTTTTGAGAGATGTTGGGAACCCCTTGGGCGATCTCATGCTTTTCTATTTATAGGGGATGTAAAAATAGGTCACTTAAGCTTGAAACAGAAGCTGTCGCGCACAGAGTGCGGGTGGAGTGTGGTTGAATGACCTACACTTGACCCGTACTTTAACATCAGGTGCAAATTCCACTTCTCTGTTCCAGCTTAGAGTGCGGGCGGAGTGCGGTTGGATTACCCGCACTTGACCCGCACTTTAATGTTAGGTGCACTTTCTGCTTCTCTATACTTGGCAACAGTGCGAGTGTAGTGCGGTTGGATGACTCGCACTTTATCTTTTCCTTCTGAATCTGGTCTCGACTGTTTGTAAGAGTGTGGGTGGAATACGGTTGAATGACCCACACTTGACCTGCACTTTATCTTGGTTGTAGGTATTAGGTCCCGGTTTTGGCTAGGAGTGCGGTTGCGACCCGCACTCGACCCGTACTTTTAAAGTTGCTGATGACACTTTGTCTTTCCTTCAGCCACCTTTGGCCCCGTTTTGGCCAGAACTCCCGCAACACGCTTCTGACACATGAATTACATCTATTGCTTGTAATTAGCACCACCGAGCCTATTAGACATAAAAATATATAGAAAATACACATAAGAACGAGACAAAAGAATAGGAAATGAGGGACGAAATATACAACAATTTAGGTACGATCAGGGTGACAAAATGATGATACGTCGTTTTAATAAGTTTGCAAAAAATTTGCCATGATCGCCGTTCACCAGCTTTACGTAGGGCGGTTGAACAGCGGTTCACCTAGGAAATGAAGAACATGTTCTTCATGAATCGCTATACACAAGAGCGACTTTGGGACGAACTAGAGGCGATTGCTCTCGGGTTTTTGAGAGCTATTGTTCACCCACTCTACGTACGGTGGTAGAACGACAGATGAAAGGTTATGGAAAAAATCTATCAGGTGCCCCACTATTCGTAGCTGTTCGTAGGGCGGTTGAACTGCGGGTAAGAGCAATTTTTCTTAATGCCTTTGGTAGGCGCTCTACGTAGGGTGGCCCAAGGGCGATTAAGCACTGCCACCTATATTTGATGTAACCTAAATGCCTAAACATGATATGGCAATTAACACAAAAGATGCACTCAATTAAACATGCATGAAGAGATATTAAAAACATGAATGTACACATAAAAACACATAACATACAAGTATCAAAGATATGTATGAGTTGTGAGTGTGTGCAACTACATCTCTTCAAAGCAAGTAAGCTCTAAAAATTTATCTTTGGTGCTTCTTCTCTTGAGGTCTTGAGAGGGTTTTGGTTATGCAAAGCATCAACCATCAATAGTCTAAGCTACCCTTACATCAAACCCCACTTGTGGTTTGTCACCGAAATAAGCCAATCAAACTTGAGGAACTTACAATCACCCCCTTTGGCTATTGATTGACAAAACCACCACTCACATTGATCCTTACAACATAATTGAAACTAAAGGTCAACAATGATATTCTACATTACAACGAGATATTCAACAAGTAAAACTTCAAGTCTTGAATCTCTTGTAAAACCATCAATCCTTCAAAACAAAAACAAAAAATTACACTTTCCAAAAGCAAGTGTATTGTGTGGTGATCATGTGAAGTTAAAACAAGCATTTGCATTAAAGAATTTTTTTCATTAAGAAAACATGCAACATCATGTAATGAATGTGCAATGCAATACTCCCCCTCAACGGGTTACTCTCCCTTAATATGCAATCTCCCTAAAATGAGAATTTTGCTACTAAAATAAGCATTCTCCCTTACCACTACTACTCCCCCTTTTTGTCATAAAATGGGCAAAGGAGTATTCCCCAACTGGGTCATTTGTAGCAAAGAGAGATAGTAACATAGAAGCACATTTGCATAATCATATAAGCTACTTCATGCAAGTCAATTAATTGGAGAGAAACAAGGAGAAATTTATTTTAAAAAAATGTGTGATTAAGATGCTTTGTAAGCAAGACATGTTGCATTCAAATCCAAAATTCAATGGTATTTGGCAAAGCAAATGATAAAGGTTTCCTAAAGAATTCAAACCAATTTAACCATTTGTCATGAATCTAAGCAAGGATATAGAGTTAACAATCATTCAATTTTAATGAGCAACTATATCCAACCATAAAAGTAAAACATGGCATGAGCGATTTTTTGCACCCTATTTGATTTTTCTGGGTAAGATACCCATATGATAGTAGTCATATTTGACAAGTAAAGAAAAAGAGACATAAGATTTTAAAGTCCTTTGAACTGATACTAGATCCTTTATTCATTTGAGTCTCATAAGCTTTTCACACAAGTTTTGCATTTAAGAATTGCAATCATCAATTCATGCTTTTTCATTTGAGCATGTCATTTGAATTTCATGTTTTTCATTTTTAGCATGTCATTTAATCAATCATCATGTCATGGAGATAATCATAGGTCATTCAAAGAGTACTTCCTACGTATATCTCCTAGTTAGAAAAAGCATGTGTGAACAGAAATATGACAAGGATTGCAAACAAAGCAATGGTTCACACTTATTGAAAAAAATATCATAAGCATATTTGCAACCAAGCTACTCAAGCAATTAATAAATAAGCATAATTGAAACTAATAATGCGTGGTGTGTATAAAATTATCTAGAGGGGGGTGAATAGATTTTAACCCTTATTACCAAATTTTCGCGTTTAGTCAATTTACGAAAATACCCCAACTAGTCAATACAATACAACAAGTGTAATATGTGTGGAATTTAAGTAACACTTGATATTTACGTGGAAACCCTCAACAGGGAAAAACCACGGGCTGGTAAGTGCGCAACACTTGAACCTCGAATCCATTAACTGTGATAACGTTTACAACCTAATCCCGGCATGTAACCCGCTACCATTACCCGCAGGCTTATAAAAGTGGACCTAGTCCAATTGCTTAATCCTCGCAATTACTACTTGTAATGATGTTCACATCCTAGGTTGACCTCAACCATGCTCGGACTGTAACTCACCACTACTACCCGTAGGCTTATAATAGCAATCCTAGATCAAGACTTAATTCTCCGAATAGATCATACACCTTAAGTGAATATGCAAAGATATCCAAATATGCAAAGATATCCAAATATGTAAATAGAGCTAGGGTACATTATATGCTTATCTAGGATGATAATATGACAATTTACACAATCCTAGATATCAAAAGCTTAATGACATGTCATAAAGCTTAGCTATGTAGAGGATAACCAATCCTAGATACATAGCTATCAAAAACAATCTCAAACATTTTAATGAGATTGATTAGCTAGATGTATATATCAATCATAAAATCCAAGTTATCAAAAAACAATCTCAATCCTGCAATGAGATTAATGAGCTTGATGGCATAAAAACAATAAAATTAATTAGCTAGATGGCATAAAAACAATAAAACCTAGCTATCATAAAATAACCCAATCAACACATAATCTCACTCTTGTATATATAAATTACTCTAAGAATATATAAATAATAAATGAGATAAATTGATAAGTAAAAACATTAATTATGTAAGATAATAGTGCTTAACATATCATACCGTGTGTGTTGAAGAAGACCCATGCATTAGCACATGCTAGATAATCCTATATGATGCTTAGATGATGATTTCTGCAAATGGAAATGGGCTTGGATGATCAAAGAAGAGTTCTTAGGTGAATTTCTCTATTTTAAAATCCTCTCAATCAAAAATATGGGTTTTTAAGTCATTGGGACAACCTAAAGTCAAAAAGGCAATTGAAGACCAATTGAAGTTATGTCGTTTTGAAAATTTTCCAAAAGTTTTCCCACAAACCGCTCTACGTAGGGTGGTTTTAAGGCCAGTGTAGGGAGACTTTTTAAATCAATCATGTGTCTGCTGTATGTAGGGCGAGTGAACAGCGGTTTGGCCGCGACAGTGCATCAACTTGAAATTCAAGCACCTCAAAACATGACCAAACAACATCGAAACCTTTCATATGATATATTGTTGGAAAGGTGTCGAAGTATACTTTCTAATCCAATTGATAGAATGACATTTTGATGTTTGTAGAAAAGGTTATGGTCAATTGAGTGACCAAAGGTCAGAAACAGACAAAAACATAGCTGCCCTGTTTTGGTGGTTACTTTGGAGATTTCAAAACCAATCCAAATAGTTATGAAATATTACGAATAATACACCATTAGAAAGGTATGGGTGTCTAGTTTCTCCATAATTTTACAAAACGCAATTTAAATATTTTAATAAAAAGTTATGGTCAAAAGACCATACAAAGGTCAGTTTTGAAAAACATTTAAAACTTTTAAATCTAATCTTTGAAACTAGACACTTTACTCTAAACAACCAAACCAAAACTAGCAATTATCCAAGAGAAGAATGAGACCTTCTCAAGTGACCAACCATCTAAGACATGCATAGCATCGTGCAAGCGCGGACGTTTCCGATCACACAAACAGAAACTAATTACACCACACTTAAGACTAACATGAAGTGCAATTGTGGGATGTGAATGCATCCTAATGCCTAACATGTCATGACATTGTCATTGAACAAGATGCACTCAATTAAAACATGTATGAATAGAATTCATGTCTTTGCATCCTAATGCCTAGACATGTCATGGCATTTCAATGAACAATATGCAATCATTTAAACATGCATCAAGAGACTTCATGGCTTTGCATCCTAATGCCTAAATATGTTATGGCATTTTAATAAACTAGATGCAATCAATTAAAACATGCAAGAAGAGATGCTCAAGAATATACATCTCTTGAGGTCTTGAAAGGGCCTTGGTTGTGCAAATCACCAACCATCATAAGCTTAAGCTACCCTTACATCAAGCCCCACATGTTATTTTTCCACGAAATAAACTAATCAAAATATGAGACCTTACAATAATATTTATCAAATTTTTACATGTGACAAGTATGCAATGCTCTCTTTGCTTGAGTTCCCAATATAGGGTCAATCACTAAAACGCATCACTCCACAACACATATCCTAATAAATCTACCAAGTGTTTAAACCTAGTTGCATCTAAGGGTTTAGTAAATAAGTCCGCTAGTTGATCATTTGTACCTACATGTTCAAGTATAATACATTGGTTCTCAACTAGTTCTCTTATGAAATGATGGAGGATGTCAATATGCTTAGTCCTAAAATATTGTACCAGATTCTTGGAAATATTAATAGCATTCATGTTATCACAAAATAGGGTTAGAGTACCTTGATTGAATCCGTAGTCGACTAGCATTTGCTTCATCCATAGGAGTTGTGTGCATCCACTCCACGCCGCTAAGTACTCGGCCTTGGCCGTTGACAAGGAAATCGAGTTTTGCTTCTTGCAAAACCATGACACCAAGTTGTTGCCTAGAAAGAAGCAACCGCCCGATGTGTTCTTCCTATCATTGCAATTTCCTGCCCAATCTGCATCACTAAAGCCAACTAAACAAGTATTAGTGTTAAAAGAGTACAAAATCCCATAGTTGGATGTCCTATTCACATAGCGAATAATTCTCTTAACGGAAGAGAGATGGGACTCCTTAGGATCCGCTTGGTACCTAGCACACACCTACACTAAAAGATATATCGGGCCTATTTACGGTCAAATAAAGTAAGCTACCAATCATGCCCCAATATAAAGTTTGTTCCACACTTTTTCCACTAGCATCCTTGCTCAGCTTCAAAGTGGTACTTATGGGTGTATCACGATGTTTGACATTTTCAATACCAAACTTCTTCACTAAGTTTTTAACATATTTAGCTTGGGTTATAAAAATCTCATCATTTAATTGCTTAATTTGTAAACCTAGGAAGTAACTTAGCTCACCAACAAGACTCATCTTAAATTCTTGAGACATAACATCAACAAATTGTTGGACCTTAGTGTTGTTGGTGGAGCCAAACACTATATCATCAACATATATTTGACCTATGAAAAACTTATCATTGTTTTTCTTGATGAATAGAGTCTTGTCAACACTACCTCTTATGAAGTCATGTCAACAAGAAATTGAGTGAGGCGCTCATACCAAGCCCTCGGTACTTATTTCAACCCATATAAAGTCTTCTTGAGGCGATAGATATGGTTGGGGTGGTGTGCATCCACAAACCCCTTGGGTTGTTCTACAAACACTTTCTCTTACAAGAAGCCATTGAGGAATGCACTCTTCATGTCCATTTGGTGCAATTTGAACTTGTGCACATAAGAAATGGACAAGAGAAGCCTAATGGACTCTAGACGGGTAACAGGAGCAAATGTCTCCTCAAAGTCAATACCTTCAATTTGAGAGCACCCTTGTGCAACAAGTCTAGCCTTGTTACGCACTATGTTGCCATCCTCATTGGATTTGTTCTTATATATCCATCTGGTGCCTATGATATTAGTGGTCTTAGGCCTAGGAACTAGAGTCCAAACCTTATTCTTTTCAAATTGATTTAGCTTTTCTTGCATGGCAAGAACCCAAAATGTATCATTTAAGGCCTCATCAACCTTTTTGGGTTCTATTTGAGAGGTGTAGCATGTGTAGCTAATGAGATTACCTATTTGACGCCTAGTCCTAACACCCTCATTCATATCTCTATTAAAGTCATCTTTGTTATAGAGATGTCTAACCCATGGAGCGGATTCTTTAGAGTTCAAGAGAGGAACTCTATCAAGAGGTTGTATGTCCTCTTCATCAAGGTTAGACGTCCCAACAATAGGAGTCTCCACAACCTTCTCCAAAGGAGAATCATCTACTACAACAACCTCCTCCTCATGGTCACTAAACCTGAGCCTATTATCATCAAAGACAACATTTGATGTTTCCATGATGCTCCGAGTTTTCTAATTGAATACTCTATAAGCTCTACTATTTAATGCATAGCCAATAAAGATACCCTCATCACTCTTAGCATCAAACTTGCCAAGTTGATCACGGTCATTTAAAATGTGTAGAAGTAACTAACATTTGGCTTTCTACCTCTCCAAAATTCATAGGAGGTTTGCCTTGTAACGGGCCTTAAGAAGACTCTATTTCCAATATAGCAAGCCGTATTAACGGCTTAAGCCCATAGGTTTCTAGGGACATTATTGTTAAGCAACATGACATGGGCCATCGCTTGAAGGACTCTATTCTTCCTCTCAACAACTTCATTTTGTTAAGGGGTCCTAGAAGCCGAAAACTCATAAGAGATGCCTAAGCTATTACAATAGCTATCAAATATGGCATTCTCAAACTCCCTCTCATGGTCACTTCTAATTCGTTTAATGCTTTTAATATTAGAGTCTTTTTCATTTTGAAGTTTAGTGCAAAGCATTTTAAACTTATTAAAAGTTTCAGATTTTACTCTAAGAATATATGTCCATGTGAACCTAGAGAAATCATCTACACAAACAAAGATATATCTATTTCCAGCTAAACTCTCTGTTTGTATGGGACCCATAAGATCTATATGGAAAAGCTCTATGGGCTCTTTGGTGGAGAGATACTTGCCCTTCTTGTGCATGCTTTTGGTTTGTTTTCCTTGTTGGCAAGGTCCACAAACACCATTGACTTTCTTCCCAAGCTTGGGAAGGCCACGCACAACATTGAACTTATCTAGGATTCGTAAATCCCGATAGTTTATATGGCCAAGTCTTTCATGCCATAACTCAATTTGCTCATCCTTTGACATATTACATTAGAAAACTCTAGCCTCAAGACAATAGCAATGGTCGTTAGATCTCATACCTTTCAATAAGGTTTGTCCATCGGGCTTTAGGATTGAGCAATCATCTTTACTAAACAAGACAAAAAATTCTTCATCACTAAGATGAGAAATTCTTAAATAATTGGTTTTCAAGCCATCAACATATAAAGCATTGGACAATAAGGGTAATCCGGGAATGGAAGTGGTTCCTTTCTCTACAATTCTCTTTTTGGATCCATCACCAAAGGTGACACATCCTCCTTCCTCCATGACAAAAGTCTCAAAGAATCTCTTATTTCCCGTCATGTGCCTAGAGCACCCACTATCTAAATACCAAAAATTAGAAGAATTTGCCTTCAAGGCAATTTGTGCAACATGGAAAAAGTATTCATCTCTTTTAATCCACTTAGGTGAAACAGTTCTCTTCCTAGTGGTTAATGGTACTTGGGCTCTAGAAGTCCTAGGATCATACATATTAGAATTATCCTTCCTAGGAACATGCAACTTGGCTCTAGCTTTTTTCTTTTCAATCATGCATTTAACTCTACACATGTTAATATAATGAAGGCAATTTGGTCTAACATGACCATCAATACCACAAAAATGACATGTAGTAATATAGTTAGGAAACATACCATGTCCTTGCATATGTATAGAAGCCTTCCTTTGTCTTTGTGGTTATCTTGGTTGTTGGATAGGATATTTCCTTCTTTGTTGTTAACCAAGACTAGATTGCTTCCTAGGTTGAGCTTGTATGATTGGTCTCTTTCCTTTGTGAGCCATTTGTTGAGGAAAGTTAGCTTTAGGAGCTCTTGAGGGTTGAGCTTGAGGTTGTCTTTTTGGAGCCATCTTCACTTGTGCACTATGTGAGCATTTTCCTAGATCAATCTTCTTCCTAGGAGTTTGTGTTAGGATTATGCTCAATAGCAAGAGTGTAATGTTGTAATTAACAATCTTTTTCATATTAATAAAGTGATTTCTGGTTTAACAAATCGTATAGCATTTATAGTTTGTATTATAATTGTCAAAGTAAATAATCATAAGGTCTAAAGACTATGGGAAAAGAAGAATTGTTCGTACATCTGGATATGTATGTGGTAGACACAATTCTTTAGTTAGTCTTGAATATTGTTCACAACTTAAGTTAAAGGTTGGGCACCTTTATCTTGTTAAAGTTGTAGAATTCTTTTGCTAGCATTTGAGTGGGATCAAATGAGATATGATGAGTCTAAAATCATCGGAGTGTCTTCGAGCAAAAGGATCTAGTGCACTGGGTGCATTGAACTGGATCACAATGAAACGCTTTATCTAGAACCGTCAATAGATAATAGTCTTTTCATTATCAGGACAATCGGAGAGTCTATCTTAATCCTGAGATAAATGATGGACTTATGGTTGCAAGTGATATCATTTGAGTTATCAATGAGTACGATTATATCGCATAGTCTATCCTCGATAGTTTGGTGATATTCATTTGTTAATCGATAGAGGACTTCATTTATAGATATGGACATCGTGGCTTCATTTAATTAAATGAGAGTATAATATCATCATATGGATGTTTTGAGGTAATTGGATATTAAATCTCAACGTTGAGTTTTCAATAGTGTCTATTGAAAACATGGCTTCTGGACAAGTCAAAATATCCAAGTTCAAAACGTGGTCATATGAGTAAATATGGTAACTTGGAGAGTTATAGGCGGTCTATGAACTCTTGGCGATTACTGATATTAATCACGAGGATACACTATCTCCAATATGATTGTCTAGGGTATGAATGAGGAGCATCTTCCTTTTCTATCTTTATTTAAGAGTTCAGTTTTAGCTCTTTAGTGGAATGAGTTAAAATTAATGGATCGGACCTAAGTGAATCATTTGTTGATTGTGATTAGGTTATGTCTATTGAAGCTTAAATTTAGATGGCCCGCCAAGATCCCCAATCCACACGGACTTGCATGGATCACTTGATATATTCTACCGAACCAATTTAAGGGTCCATCTAGAATTGCATTTAATATATTAAGAATATAATTTGCACATTATTTAAGTAATGGGCTGCTCAATTATATTAATATATTAATGAAAGACATGTGGGCTTGTTTCTTTTAGTAAGAATGGGTCTGGTTCACATGTGGGCTTTTTTATTTAAAGTCCAATGGATTAAATGAAATAGGAAAATAATATTAGGCCCATCTTATATATAAGTGGGGCGGCTAGGTTAAGGTTTTGACCTAAAAATATTATTTTGTTTCATTTGTTTTAATTAAATAAGAATTAATTGATTTATTGATTAATTGTTTAATTAAAGAAACAAATCTTTCCTAAAAGTAAAAGACTTGTTTGATAAGTAAAAAAATAAATTAGTATTATTTATTTAATCAAATAAGGAGTCTTTTTTTTTTATTTAGTCAAATAAAAGAATAAAAATAAAAGAGTTGGATTAGGGTTTGAAGTCTATAAAGTTAAAAAGAATTAGGGTTGAATTTCAGTCACCCTATATAAGTGACATGATGAAATTCGGCCAACCCTAATTAGATACTACATAGAATTCGGCAACCCTAAAGGAAAAAGAAGAAAAATTCGGCCAACCTATATATATGTTCTTATAGGGTTCGGCCACATCAATGAATTGGTGCTTGAGTTTTTATTTTCTTTCTTCTTCTTCTTAATTCTAAGAGAGTTTTTATTCTAGAGAGACAAAAAGGAGTGAAAAATTATTCTTTGATAGTATACAATTGCTTAAACATCAATAAGCTTGTGTATACGATATCGATCTAGGTTCACACGAGTTTTGGATCATAAGATTGTGAACTCAAAAGTGACCGGAATAATTTTGACATTCTTTTGATTGTTTTGTGACTAACAAAGAAAAGAAAGTATTTGTTTGGTCCATTCACAGGTTTGCAATTCAAAGGAAAGGGAGACCACGCTCCTAGGTGATCCACGTTCGTGCTCGGATTGAAGGTCTTGCGGATTACCATCGACGTAAGTCAATCGGATCACGCGACAAGAGGTAATTTACTTTTGTTGATATATATGCATGTTTATTGATTAAAAGGGTTTAAGGTTCATAAAGGAAAAATTTTACAAGTCACTAAATCGTCTTTAGTATCGCTTCCGCTGCGTTTACCACTTTTATTTATTATTTTTCCCTACAGTTTGCACCTGTAAGGCTTCTTTGTAGCTCAAGCTTTTGACAAACACGATCTTGTTGGGAGTATAGGTTTCTTTGCCATCTTCAAACCCAAGACTTCTCTTATCTCAAGGACTCTTGCCAACACCAAGCATAAGGTCAAGCTTTTTGGTGCTAGAGGCCATCCTAGTCATTGACCATTTAACTTCTTCAAGTTCCCTCTTCGAACCTTCTTCATTCCTTATAGAAAAAGCTAGCTCATCTCTTAGCTTGTCTTCATTTTTCTTGGATCTCAGAGCTTTTAACACAAGTTGTTCACTTAAGTGATCAACTTGTGTTAAAAGCTCTAGGTTTTCTTCCTTTAATCTCCTAATTTCTCTCTTGTTCTTTAACCTTGAACTCTCAAACTTAACTATATAATCTTGGAGATCCATCTTATCCATATTTCCATTTATGGATTTAGATGAAGAGCCATCATCACTTAAGTCAATTTCCTCTTGACTCTTATCCTCTTCTTCACTGGCACATTTGCTCTTGTGGGAGGCGGCAAAAGCTATGAAGTTAGCCATGAGTTCTTCATCATCTGAAGACTCATCTCTCTCATCGGAGTCATCACTTCCACTCCAAGTGGCGGCTATCACTCTCCCTTTCTTGTTCTTAAAATTTCCACAATCGGGAGCGATGTGTCCTATGCCACCACACACAAAGCATTAGATCCCTTTCCTTTCACTTCTCTCTTACCTAGGCTCAAACCTCTAAAAGGAAGTCTTTTTCTTCAAGTCTTGGCTTTTGGATCCAAAACCCTTCTTCTCGATCTTGACAAATTTCTTGAACCTTCTCATCAACAAGGCCATGTCTTCGTTCGAGTCATCCTTCTACTCGTTCTCAAACTTGGAGGCTTTCAAAGCAATTCCCTTTTACTTTTTAGAACATGTGGAAGTAGGACCTTTCCTAGACTCATAAGCTAGAAGTCTCCCTAATAAGAATAAGAGGGCTGCACCAAGGGATCCATTACATGTTTTCGGTTGGGCCAATAACAAGAGCAAGAGCTAAGAGATTCAAAGACACACTCAATGGCCTGATTCAAGACACTTGGGATGATTCTGAATTATTGAAGTCCAAGATGAGCCCACATGAAGACCAAGGCTTAATTAACTTCATCAAGCCAATTGATTGGGTCGATTACATGGGGCCATGACATGGGAGAGTCTATTTGCAAGGGGCCAATTACAAGATGCATCAGATCATGTTCGAATGGCAGTTTGAGGATTCCATAACTTTTGATTCTGGATGAATTAGCTGACGTGCCTTATGTTATTAGAAACATCAGCGCCTTAACTTCAATTTTGTATTTTGAAACAAGTCATTTGATGATCCCAAGAGTGAGTTATGACTGAATTCGTTTTGGTGGCCAGATTAAACTAATCTACGGGATTTGAAGAGTTTTTACTCTTTATTTGCATTAGCTTTATTATTTTCTTGTAATTTGCTTTTGTCAATTAATTCTCTTGTGTTTCCCATGCTTGGAGGGTTGTTCCAAGACTTGGCTTTATATTTTGTTCTTCTCTTTTGTAAAAAAGACAGCTTATGATATTTTATTTGAGAGAGTTTACTCTTTTGGTTCTTCATTGAACTAAGAACTTATCAAGGGTCTTCCTTGTGGCATTCAACTTGACTTATCACTCATATTCCTTTCTCATTTTGAGTGTGGCGTCTACAATCTTCTTGATACCGTTGGTTCTTATCTCCATATAGATAACGGGTTGCGGTCCTTATTGTTCTTTGATTACAAACTTAAAATTAGAAAATGATCCTTCATTACCATATATTGGTTTCGGGTCTCACTGTTCTCGGTGAGGTTCATATCAATTGGTATCAGAGTTTAGGCTTTTAAAATCAGGTTTAATCTATCCTTGTTCTTCTTCTTCTTTGATTTCGGTTGATAAAAAAAAAAAAAAATCATAAACTTGAATTCTGTTTGATCAAGTCCAGTACTAAAGGCTATACTTGAGTACATTTGATCAAGGTCAGTAAAAAAAAAATCGTGTAGTTGAATTTATATTAACTATTGTTACTCCTCTTCTTATATCGTGCATTGAAATTTCAAAAAAAAAAAAAAAAAATCTTAAAATTGAATCTTGTAATTAATATTCTAGTCCTATTACCTCACTTGTTACTTCTTACTCCTTCAGCATTCTTGTGAGTGTCCATCTAAGTCAAAATAATAATAATAATAAAGAAATATAAGAGTGAACAAAGAGTAGAAAAAGGCAAGAGAGTGTGAGTTCTTGAGTGAAAAACATGAGTGTGTGTGTCATCATCTTGAGGGTAAACATATGAGGGAGTATTTGTGAGGTTTACTAATTCTTGCTTGTTTTGTAGGTTTTAAATATGTCACACGATAACAGTCCTAACGAAGCACCGGAAATGGTAGATCTTAATTTTTTATATAAAGCCATGCAACAACACATAGTGCGGATGGAGACTCAATTTGGCGAGGTGAATGATAGGTTAGACAAAGTAGAGTCTAGTTCACAAAGGGAACGTCCATTTAAGGCTCCTAATATGGAATGAAGAGAAAGAAATCCACCTGGGAATGACTATGAAGATGATTTCGGGAATGACCTAGAGAAGGATGACCGCATGTCTAATGTGGGTGCAGGCAGATTTAGGCGTGGAATGGAAGGTAGAGAAGTTAGGTATGGGAATAGAAAAGATAGGTATAGAGAGAGAGGGTTGATAATAACTTGGGTAGCATTAAGGTGAAGATTCCAACTTTCCAAGGGAAAATTGATCCTGAAGCTTATTTGGAGTGGGAGAAAAGAATATAATTGGTGTTTGATTGCCATGACTATTCCAAATTGGAGAAGGTGAAATTGGCTACCAGAGAATACACTGATTATGCTATTGTTTGGTGGGATCAACTGAATGTGAGTAAAAGACAGAATGAAGAAAGATCTATTAAGACGTGGGAGAGATGAAAACTGTTATGAGGATGCGTTTCATTCCAATCCACTATTATAAGGGTTTGTTTCAAAAATTGCAAACTATTACTCAAGGGTTTAAGTGTGTTGAAGACTACTATAAGGAGATGGAGATTGCCATGATTCGAGTTGATGTAAGGGAGGACCGAGAGTCTCCTATGGCTAGGTTCTTGAATGGATTACACCGAGACATTGCAAATGTAGTTGAGATGCAACATTATGTTGAATTGACTGAAATGGTGCACATGACCATTAAGGTGGAACAACAATTGAAGAAGAAGAGTTCCACACGGGTTAGGCAAAATTTGGGTTCTTCATCATCATGGAAACCGAATTAGAGCAAGAGGGATGACCAGCCCACTTTCAAGGCCAATGTTGAACCTTCCAAAGAACATAAGGCCGGAGGCAAAACAAATCAAGGTAAATCAAATTTCTAACCTTATAGAAACCGAGATATTAAATGCTTTATGTGTTTGGGAGCAAGTCATATTGCATCTCAATGTCCAAACAAGAGAGTATTGGTTTTGAAGAATGATGGAAATATCGAATCTGAGGGTGAATCTGATGATGAGTCCATGCCACATTTGGAGGATGCAAGTGACATTGAGTATCCGGTGGATGGAGAGCTTTTGGTAGCAAGAAGAGCTCTTAGTGCTCAAGCCATGGAAGATTATGAGGTACAACGTGACAATATCTTTCACACCCGTTGCCAGCTTAATGATAAGTTGTGTAGCATGATTATTGATGGGGGGGAGTTGTACTAATGTGGCTAGAACTACTTTGGTGGAAAAATTGAATTTGGCTACTTTGAAGCACCCAAAACCTTATAATCTACAATGGTTGAATGATAGTGGGGAAATCAAGGTGACTAAACAGGTGTTGGTGATATTTCAATTGGAAAATACAAAGATGAAGTCATTTGTGATGTGGTACCAATCAATGCAAGCCATATCCTTTTAGGGAGACCGTGGCAATTTGATAGACATGTAACACATGATAGATATACCAATAGATACTCCTTTGTACTCAATAAAAACCCAATCACTCTTATACCTTTAACCCCAAGACAAGTATATGAAGATCAAGTGAGGTTAAAAAAAAAAGATGAAAAAAAAAAGAGTAAGAGGTCAAAAGAAAAAAGAGAAAAAAGAAAAAGAGATCGAAATAGCAAAAAATGAAAGAAAGAGTGAAAATGAGAGAAAACACGTGAGCTTCTATGCAAGAGGGAGTGAGATCAAAAAGGCTTTGTTTTCACATCAGCCAATGATTGTACTTTTGTACAAAGAGGCTTGTCTTAGTACTAATGAAATTAACTCTTCTTTGCCTAGTGTTGTTTCACTTTTGCAGGACTTTGATAAAGTGTTTTCTGAAGAGATACCTATTGGTTTACCACCAATAAGAGGGATTGAGCATCAAATTGATTTTGTACCCAGAGCATCCATCCCAAATAGACCCGCATACAGAAGTAATCCTAAGGAGACAAAGGAACTTCAAAGGCGGGTTAGTAAGCTCATAGAAAAAATGTATGTGCGTGAGAGCATGAGTCCTTGTGCAGTTCCTGTATTGCTTGTGCCTAAAAAGGATGGAACATGGAGGATGTGCGTTGATTGTCGTGCCATCAACAATATCACTGTAAAGTATCGACATCCTATTCCTAGATAAGATGATATGCTTGATGAATTGCATGGTTCTAGTGTTTTTACTAAAATTGATCTTAAAAGTGGATATCATCAAATTAGGATGAAAGAAGGTGATAAGTGGAAATTGCTTTTAAAACAAAATATGGTTTATATGAGTGGTTAGTTATGCCTTTTGGGTTAACTAATGCACCAAGTACATTCATGAGATTAATGAACCATGTTTTGTGTGCTTTTATTGGAAAATTTGTGGTTGTTTACTTTGATGACATTCTGATTTATAGCAAGAACTTGGATGAGCATGTTAAACATTTAAAACTTGTTTTAGATATTTTAAGAATAGAAAAGTTATTTGCTAATCTCAAAAAGTGTACCTTTTGCACGGATAAGTTCATATTTCTAGGTTTTGTTATTAGTGCTAAGGGGATTGGGGTTGATGAAGAGAAGGTTAAGGTAATTAAAGAGTGTCCGAAACCTACAAATGTAGGACAAGTAAGAAGCTTTCATAGGTTGGCTAGTTTCTATATGAGGTTTGTGAAGGATTTTAGTAGTATAGCTGCACCTTTAACTGAAGTTATCAAAAAGAATGTAAGATTTAGGTGGGGTAATAAGCAAGAAAAGGCATTTAACTTAATTAAGGAAAAATTAACTAATGCACCTTTGCTTGCTTTGCCTAACTTTGCTAAAGCTTTTGAGATTGAGTGTGATATTTCGGGAATAGGTATTGGAGCTGTTCTAATGCAAGAAGGATGTCCTATTGCATTTTTTAGTGAGAAGATAAGTGGAGCAGCCTTGAATAATCCTACATATGGCAAGGAGATGTATGCTTTGATTAGAGCACTGAAAACTTAGCAACATTACCTTTGGCCGAAGGAATTTGTGATTCGCACAGATCATGAGTCATTGAAACATTTAAAGGGGCAACACAAGCTGAATAAGTGGCATGCAAAGTGGGTGGAGTTCAAAGAGACATATCCATATGTGATAAAGTACAAAAAAGGTAAGGAAAACGTGGTCGATGATGCTTTGTCTAGAAGGTACGTTTTACTTTCTACTTTAAATGCTAGATTGTTTAGTTTTGATTACATTAAAGAATTGTATGTGGAAGACTCGGATATTGGTAATGTATTCAATGCATGTGAGAAAGTAGCATTTGGCATGTTTTATAGGCATGATGGATTTTTGTTTAGAGAAACTAAGTTGAGTATGCCTAAGAGTTCTTTGCGTGAATTGCTTGTTAGAGAATCTCATGAGGGAGGTTTGATGGGGCATTTTGGTATAGCCAAGACACTAGATGTTTTGTATGAACACTTGTTTTGGCCTCATATGAAACGTGATGTAGAAAGAATTTGTAAAAAATGCATTACGTGTAGACACGCTAAGTCTAAGACTAAGCCTCATGGTTTGTTTACTCCTTTGCCTATACCTAATGGACCTTGGATTGATATTTCTATGGATTTTGCTTAGGTCAAAAAGGGGTAGAGATTCTATATATGTGGTTGTTGATAGATTTTCTAAAATGACACATTTCATTCCTTGTCATAAAACTGATGGTGCATCACATATTGCTCATTTGTTTTTCAAATAAATTATTAGATTGCATGGCATGCCTAAAACCATTGTTTCAGATAGAGATGCTAAGTTCTTAAGCTACTTTTAGAAGACTTTGTGGGGTAAGTTAGGAACTAAACTTTTATTTTCTACTACTTGTCATCCATAAACTGATGGTCAAACCGAAGTGGTTAATAGGACTTTATCTGTTTTGTTACGTGCTATCATACAAAAGAACTTTAAAACATGTGAAGATTTTTGGCCGCATGTAGAATTTGCTTATAATAGGAGTGTGCATTCTGCAACTCAATTTTCACCTTTTGAAAATGTGTATGGTTTTAATCTATTAACTATATTGGATTTAATTCTTTTACCTGTGAATAAGCATGTTAACTTGGATCGAAAGAAAAATGCAGATTTTGTTTAGCAAATCCATGAAAAGACTTAGCAAAATATCGAGAGGAGAACCGAGCTATATGCCAACCAAGCTAATAGAGGGCGCAAAAAAGTTGTGTTTGAACTGGCTGATTGGGTGTGGTTGCATATGAGGAAGGAACAGTTTCTAGCTCAACGACGTTCTGAACTACTTCCAATGGGGGATGGCCCGTTTCAAGTGATTGAAAAAATCAAAGGTGAGTATAATGTTAATACAAGCTTTAATGTTTCCGATTTGTCTCCTTTTGATGTAGGCGACGATTTGAGGACAAATCCTTTTCAAGAGAGAGGGAATGATGAGAACAAGAGGGCTACACCAAGGGATCTATTGTATGTTCCGGTTGGGCCAATAACAAGAGCAAGAGCTAGAAGATTCAAAGACGCACTCAATGGCCTGATTCAAGACACTTTGGCTGATTCTGAATTGTTGAAGTCCAAGATGAGCTCACATGAAGTGCAAGACTTAATTAACTTCATCAAGGCAATTGATTGGGCCGATTACATGGGGCCATGACATGGGAGAGTCCATTTGCAAGGGGCCGATTACAAGATACATCAAATCATGTTCGAAGGGCGGTTTGGGGATTTCATAACTTTTGATTTCGGATGAATTAGCTGACATGCCTTATGTTATTGGAAAGATTAGCGCCTTAACTTCAATTTCACATTTTGAAACAAGTCATTTGATAGTCCCAAGGGTGAGTTATGACTGAATTCTTTTTGGTGGCTAGATTCAACTAATCTACGAGATTTGAAAAGTTTTTACATGTTATTTGCATTAGCCTTTTATTTTCTTGTAATTTGCTTTTGTCAATTAATTCTCTTATGTTTCCCATGCTAGGAGGGTTGTTCCAAGACTTGGCTTTATATTTTGTTCTTCTCTTTTGTAAAAAGGACAGCTTATGATATTTTATTTGAGAGTTTTTACTATTTTGGTTCTTCTTTGAACTAGGAACTTATCATGGGTCTTCCTTATGCGTTCAACTTGACTTATCACTCACATTCCTTTCTCGTTCTTGAGTGTGGTGTCTACAACCTTCTTGATACCATTGGTTCTTATCTCCATATAGATAATGGGTCGCGGTCCTTATTGTTCTTTGATTACAAACAAGAAATTAGAAAGCAATCCTTCGTTACCATATATTGGTTCCGGGTCTCATTATTCTTGGTGAGGTTCATATCACTCCCAATCACCTCACTCGGCTTTATATCCTTGTTGGTGCTAGTCTCCTCTAAAGCCATTACCTTGGACTTAAACCTTCGGGAAGCAATCTCATTATTTTTTGCTTGATCCTTATATCCGAGTAAGAGTTATCAAGTTGATGACTTGGGTTAACAATGTCCATCAACTTGATCTCAAAATCGTTGAAACACTCATCCTTCTCCATCCTTAGCATCTTGAATTAAGTTTGAAGGATTTGAAGCTTAGAGTTCTTTACCACTTAGGTTCCCTCATGTGCAACCTTTAGGATGTCCCAAGCCTCTTTCGCAATCCTAGTGTTTTGAATCAATTTATATTGATTCTCGTCCATTGCACATAGGATGGCATGCATCGCCTTCCTATTCTATTTTGATGACTCAAACTTTTACGCGTTCCATTGCACCTTAGGCTTGAGTACATCCTCTCCTCAACCTGTAGAAGTGATCATTGGTGATGCGTAGCCATCTTCAACCGCCATCCAAGCGCGATCATGAATTTGGCATATGTACGACTCCATCTTGCCTTTCCAAAAGACATAATTTAACCCAGTGAGAAGTGGAGGTCTCGTGCTAGAAGCACCTTCGTTGCCACCACCGTTTTCACCACTGTTTCCACTGATAGTGTTTATGAATGAATGAAATGAATGCTAATGTATGAATGATCAAAAATCACACAAAATGCAAAACACACCAAAATGAGCAAATGATCACATAAGCATATCTAGAAACCCGCTCTGATACCAATTGAAACTAATAATGCACGATGTGTATAAAACAATCTAGAGGGGGTGAATAGATTTGAAGCCTTTTTTCCAATTTTCATGATTAGTCAATGTCACGAAAATACCTCAACCTAGTTAAAGCAATAAATCAAGTGTAGAGTGCGGAATTTAAATAAAACTTGATTTTTACGTGGAAACCTTCAACAAGAAAAAACCACTGGTTGTTATGTGCGCCACACACAAACCTCGAATCCACTAATTGCAATAACATTTACAACCTAGGTTGACCTAAACCTTTCACGGTCTATAGCCTACCACTACTACTCACAAGTCTATAAAAGTAGAGCTAGTCCAATTTGCTTGAACCACACACTGGTAGTCATAAGCTTACTTCTCAGTGAAGAGAATAAACAACCTAATATGAATAATATGATATTCAAAGAGCAAGTAATGCTAGGTTATACTAAAAGCTTGTCTAGGATGAAAGGTGACAATAATCACAATCATAGATATCAATCTTTGCTATATGACATGGCATAAAGCATAGCTATAAAAAATTAAACAATCCCAATAATAGCTATCAAAATACAACTCTCAAACAGTCAACACAATTACCTCAATCTTGTCAATAGAATATGTTCTATAAGCATACAAGTGATAAATGAGATTGCTTATTAAGAAAGACACAAAATATGTAAGATATAGTGACCAACTTACCAAGCTAAGTGTGTTGAATAAAAACCAAGCATAGATGGCACCTAGATGATCATGGATGATGCTAGATGATGTTTGATGCACAAGGATATGTGTTTGAGTAATCAAAGGAGAGTTCTTTAGTGATTTTTTCTTTTTGGAAAAATGTTAAGTCAAAAATATGATTTGAACTCTCTTAAAAACAACCTAAAGTCAAAGTAGCATATATATAGGGTGACAAAATGATGCTACGTCGTTTTAATAAGTTTACAAAATAATTTGCCTTGATCGTTGTTCACCCGCTCTACGTAGGGCAGTTGAACAGCAGTTCATCTGGGAAATGAAGAACATGTTCTTCATGAATTGCTCTATACAAAAGCGACTTTAGAACGAACCAGAGGCTATTTCTCTCGGGTTTTTGAGAGCCATTGTTCACTTGTTCTACGTAGGGCGGTTGTAGGGCGGTTGAATGGCGGTTGAAAGGCGATGGAAAAAATCCATCAGGTGTCCTACTGTTCGTAGGGTGGTTGAACAACGGGTAAAAGCAATTTTGCTCAGTGCCTTTGGTAGGTGATGTACGTAGGGCGGCCCAAGGGCGGTTGTACACCGCAACCCATATTTGATGCAACCTAAATGCCTAAACATGATATGACAATTAACACAAAAGATACACTCAATTAAACATGCATGAAGAGATTAAAAATATGAATGTAAACATATAAAAACACACAACATACAAGTATCAAAGATATGCATGAGTTGTGAGTGTGTGCAACTATATCTCTTCAAAGCAGGTAAGCACTAGAAATTTACCTTTGGTGCTTCTTCTCTTTGGGTCTTGAGAGGGTCTTGGTTCATCAACTATCAATAGCCTAAGCTACCCTTACATCAAACCTCACTTGTGGTTTGCCACCGAAATAAGCCAATCAAACTTGAGGAACTTACATAAGTAATTTTCGAAGCAATTTGGTATGAAAAAGAGGAGGAAGCCTCTTTAGAAAACATAATAGCCATTTGAATTTTCAAGTGTAAAATGCCTTTGTTTTTACTGGAGGCTTGCTCCTAAGTGTTTTACAAAAATGTAACACAATGGAAGATTGTTCCTCCACTGTGGTGCGACACTGTAAATTGGAGAAGGCATATGTTTACTCCACAAATTACGCTGGCAGGGAACATTATGGAAGCCAACATCTACGGTGGTCCAATTTGAAAGCTGCCTACCTTATTTTCTTTTAATTTATTTTATTTTTTTTTATATTCTATTATCATTTAGTATTTTATTTTCTTACTCTCAAAAGTATTTATATATATATATATATATTATAAATGACAATTTAGACATTTTGAAGTTAAAACGAGTGAATTTTAACTCTACCCTTAATCACCCTTAAATCTAAGGATGTATGTGTAGAATATGCAAACCTTTACATTTAGTTGAATCTTTTTATTATTATTATTATTATTATTATTATTATTATTTTACAATACATCTAACTAAAAATAGGCCAAACCTAATGGGTAAATGCAGTTTCCCATATATATATATATAAATTTTTTTTTCTTTTTATCAAAGCATAATGTATTTAAGTTTAAGTAAAACAAGGATTGTCTTAGCCACTTCAGCAAAGAGAACGAAGGATAAAAGAGGAGTCAAAGTCAGAGTCAAAAATAGGATGACATGGATAGTTAATTGGGGATAATAAAGAGAAACCAAAGGTAACCAATTTCCCCCTCAAGACTTGGTGAGAAAGTTATCTACTCTAGGAGAAACCAATGATTACAAGGTGACTGTGAAAGGAGGACACGCGTCTCTCAAGAGTGGCTTATCAGTCCCTCGCGCACACTCACAAGTGTCTGCAAGATTGACGCACTGTAGAGAAGGCGCGCTAAGGAGCCCTAAAGGAGTAGTAGGAATCTAGGAGATGAGAACTGGCACCTCCTTGAGGTTTCAGCCCCCATTGGCCACGTGGATAAGGTACAAACACACCATGTCCTTTATGCCTGAGGAAAGGAGAATGGGCATCCCTTATCCATGAGAAAAGGAGAATGGGCATCTCTCGTCCATGAGAAAAAGATAAGGTGTGCATTATACCTCATATTCCCTTACATAAGGAAAGCAATTGTCACACCCAAATGTATGCACAGAAAACCCTAGAACTATTTCTCTACTTGTTTACAAAAATCTTTTCGGTCATCGACTTGAGCGTCAAAGATGGATTGCCGAAAAGATTCTGGCATTCCCCTTCGAGCTGTGCTTTTGTTTTCAAGTAGAGAGAAACCAATCAAACACCCTCATTTGTCTAGAAACCAACTCATCACTTGGATTAGTTCATCCTTGAAATTCGAACCATCTCCACCTAAGCCTCTTAGGCTTTGATATGTGGCGGTGTTTGACCTTTTAACAGTTGACAGGTTTTCACCGTTAATAAGTGTTTTTATTGTTTTTTTAATTTTAATTTTTGATTTACAGGTTATGTAGAAAAAAATAATAATAAAGCCGGATAAGTCTTCCAACAGATCAGATCGGACTCGGACACTTTGGGATTCAGATCGGATTCAGGGTGAAATGGTTTTTCCTTTAAAAATGTGCAATCTTATTTTGACAATGTTCTGATCATATTAATTAGGCTTCAAACTGGGCTAGATTTGGATAGTATGGAAACGGATTCGGATTAGAGCAAATCGATCATTCCTAGATATGACGTCGGTTTCGGTTCGGTCTGGTTTCCAATTCGAAACCGATAGTTTTAGTTTTGGTTCCCCAACTCCAGTTTAATTCTGGTGGTTCCACGGTTCAGTTATACACTTTTTTTTTAAAACCCAGTCTCAAACTCTGATACTCATACTCACATGACTCACATGTGACATATCCAACCCCAACCCAAATCAATAAGATCACATCTCTAATCTCTGATTCTCATCTCTCTCTCTTAATCTCTCAAACAAATCAACCTCAAATCAATCCCAAATCACCCAACACTACAACCACCTGTGATTCTGTGAATCGAAAATCTCCAAATCACCCAAATCAACCCCACACTCTCACAAATCAAACCCAAATCACCTACTACCACCATCAACTATGATTTTGTGAATCGACCATCCACAAATCACCCAAATCAACCTCACACTCTCTCACAAATCAAACCCAAATCACCCATCATCACTAGTGATTCTGTGAATCGAAGAAGAAGAAGAAGAAAAAGAAGAGAGAGGGATTAGATATACCAAGATTAGGTCATTAGGATTTATAAAATAATAATATTATTATTAATAATAATAATAAAAAGAAATCAGGGACAAGAATCGCCGGTTCCGAAATCGAAACCGAACCGATGATTTCAATCAGATTTTTTATTGTTTTGAAACCGAAATCGGAAACTCCCTAGTTCTAGTTTACGATCCGATTCTGATTTTGGAATCAAAAAACTGGTTCCAGAGCCCATGGTTCTGGTTCTATTTCGAACTGGCGTCATGACTAAATTCCATCCAACCCTTTTGACACTTAGGGTGCCTTTGGTACGCAGGACGAGACAGGACAACATGAGACAAAAGATACAAAAAATTGTCCCACCCCAAACCCTCTACCAGCCCATGCATGGGACAAGTTTCAAAAAGACTCTTTTTCCCTTAATACTTTCAAAAATTACAAAAATACTAGTAATATATAAAACCCAAAGCCATTTCACTTACTCAGTCTCTCACGCTTGTTTCTCTCTCTTCTTTTTCTCAACCAATACTAAGTCTCTCTCCCTTTCAACCATTGCGTGGCCGCCGACGAGGAGCATATAGTTTGGATTAGGGTTCTCGACCATTATTTAGGGTTCTCGAGTTTCGATTTTGGGTTTTGGGTTTTGGGTTTTGGGTTTTTGATTTTGGATTTTGGGTTTTTGATTAAAGATTTTTGATTTTGGATTTTGGGATTTCGATTTAGGGTTCTCGATTTTGGATTTCGGGATTTCGATTTTAGTTTTTATTTCTTTCACCAATTTTTTTACGAATTAGTCTAGTTTATTTGTGGAATTATTTGTGCTTCTTTTTATGCTTAAGGATTGAAAGAAATTTGGAAGGGGATATTTGTGAGATGTCTGATAGTTGATTTACTGCTTTCTGTGTCTGTTTTTGTGGTTTTCTGGGTGGTTGTGGTGACTGGGAGTTGCAGTGTTCTTGCTTGGCATTGCAGGTGTTTTTCCAGTGTTTGTTTTCTTTTTGGGGGTCTTGTTTTTGCTCTCCCAGGTTCTTTTGTTGTAGCTTGGATTGTTGGTTTGCTTTTGCTCTTCTTGAATAAATTCATGCAGTTCAAAAATAATAATTGAAAGAGATTTAAAAAATAAATTCATGCAGTTCATTGAAATCTCAAAATAACTTGTTCGAGTTTCTTTATGAGAATGTCCAGTTATTGGAAAAGGAAAATCTTGAGTCCAGCTTGAAATTGATAATTACTGTGACAGACATGATATGATGATATGTTTGTTCATAGTTCATCAACAATTCAATATTGAATCTCCGGTAAATTTACACTTAAATAATTAAGTATTAAAAGTGATTTTAAAATAATAAAAAAGAATGATAAAATAAGTCTTTCACAAAAAAGAACAATAGGGACACTTTGGTAATTTGAACCTCCTGTCTCATCCTGTCCCAACCATACCAAACGCATAACAGTACAATTAACAGTTGTCCCAAATATTCCAAACATAATACAGAATAACTGTCCCATCCTGTTCAGTCTAGTCCTGTCCCGTCTCCGTACAAAACGCACCCTTAAAAAAATAAAAAAAATAAAAAATAAAAACTCTTTTGACACCTCAATAGATTCTATTTCTAAGGGATATTTGTGCAATTATGAAAACAATTACCGAGGCTTGCAATATGGTCTAAACTCTAGGGATTTTGTGCCAGTTTCTGTTAAATATATTTAGTGGAAATTGAAGGAAATATCCCTTACTAACTTTAAAAGAGCAAAAATGTCCACTTTTTTAAAAACTTGCAACAATGTCCATTATCAATGTTTCCTTTTCCTAAAATTTCCACTTAAGGACCAAAATACCCTTTTGCAAAATGACTCAACAGCCCCTTACATGTGATATTTGACCAAACTACCCTCTCTTAAATTTGGGCGCCAATCTCTTAATCTGTATTTCTGGTTCTTCCCATTTGAAACGTAATCCACTTCATTTCACACCATTTCCCTTCATTCCCCCTTGCGGCTTCTTCTTCTTCCCCACCCCCTTCATCTTCATTACCTGCCCATCCCAAACACTAAGCATCGTTATTTTGTGTGTGTTCGACTCCTCTCTTCGACATTAGGATTTTCAGCAAGTAATCACACACCCAACCTATCTCGATTCCTCTTTGAAGCTTGGGAAATCGACCACCCAATCTCGATTCCTCTTTGAAGCTTGGGAATTTGACATTGTACTTATTAAGCGTCATCGTCATGTGGGTCTCCGACTCCTCTCTTTAAACACTAAGCTTCGTCGTCTTGTGGGTGTTCGACTCCTTTTTTCGACATTGGGATTTCCAGTGAGAAATGGGAGGCAAAGGTGATTACTCAGTCAACTATCAACTGTGACAATCTCAATAATTGATTATTCATTTTTATTTTTGTACTAAATATTTTGATCCTAACTTATGCCCATTGATGCCCACTGAATCCTTTTAGAGGACCCTTTGTTATTTTATTCTAACTTGTAATAATATATTGAATTCAATGTGCTTATACCATTGTTTGAAACGTTTTTGGCATGTAATTTATGTTTGACGATTTTCAGTGTTAGAAAGTCTTAAAATGTGAGAGCCATGGGGCAAATGTTGAATTTTGATGTGGTGAATTTACACAACCCCATACACTATTCTTTAATCAATGTTTGACACGTTCAGTGTGCAAGTTTGGATTAGCCACATTAGAAATTTAGTTGAAACCAGAGTTGTGAAATTTTGTGAAATTTTTTCTTCTCTTATGCTTTAGTATCAGTTCAAAAAGACTGTTTGTAAACTAGCTATCTAGTCATGAAAAGACATGAAATTATGTTTTTCACCCTTTATATTTGTTGTAGTACTTTTGACAATGGTATTTGGAAATGGCTTGCTAGATGGATCTTTGTAATTTTAGAAATGAAAAAAACATACATACTTTTGATTCTGAATGTATTTGATGGTTGTGATTGTATCTCTTCCTTTCTAGTTTCTATACACAAAATCTTTTTGTATTCTTGTATGCAAAAAGCAATAGAAAATTGAATGAGAAAATGTTTTTGAAATGATGATTTTTATTATGTCTTTCTTTCTCTTTTGTTCTCCATGCATCTAGGTTTTTGTATGCGTGTATATACTAGATTATAATTCACCTGTCTATTCGATAGTGAGATTTGAATTTCAACTTTTGTAAAATTGTCTTTAAAATTGGATGGTTAAAAGACACATAACACAAGGATAAAGTTGTTATATATATACATAGAGAGAGTACGTGAGCGAGCGAGTGAGGGAGAGTAGTAGTAGTACCCCACAAAACAAACACACACTTATTAACTCTGATGTCATATCTTTCAATAAATGTGTATGGTAATAGAGATGTATAGGTTCATTATCTGAATGATTGTAATATTGTTGTCAATAAATGTGTATGGTAATAGAGATGTATAGGTTCATTTTCTGAATAATTGTAATATTGTTGTCAGGTCCTATAGATTCGATGATTGCATTCTTAGTCTGTTACGGTGGTTATTTGAAGGGTTACTAGTTAGTTGGTCCGACGAATTTTGCATGTTGTGTTTCCAAGAGTGTAAAGGGAATATACAGTGAAATTGTGGAAAAGTTATACAATCGGATTGGGGTATGTAGGACAGATTTAAGCTGAAGATTTCGTCACAACTTACAGGAATTTCCTTAACGACGAGGTAAATTTTATCCTTATGCACAGCAAATCCGATTGGCACGAAATTGATGTTGAAGTGGTCGATAAATCTAGGGGCGTACATGAAACTCCGAGAAAGGCAAGAAATACAATAATAAACTTAGAATGTACAGCACCGCCTTTTACACCCACCATTAATCTAAACTCCTTGGTTGGTACTCCACAATACAAATAAGTGAGTGGTAGTAACCATCCGCATGCATCTGTTCCTTCACCTAACAGTACATCACCATGGGTTAATCAGGGGACTCCAGCATCAACAAACATGCAGGCATAGGTGGATGACACAGATGGTTCTGAAACATTTGATACGGAGGATGAGAGTCTTACTGACGATGATACTAGTAATGACCCAAATGATGTTTCAGAAGTTCCCTAGTCTGGTAAGCAAGAGGTAACTGGTGCTAGAGAAACCCCAATAGATGGTGAAGAAGAACAATGAGGGGGTAGTGGAGCACCCAACAGTTCTGCATTTTCTATGACATCACGGTGGATAATACCAGAGTCAGAACTGTACTCAATTCAACCCATTCGGTAGAACGACTTATTTGAAGACCAAGATGACCAAGGTCCAATATATAAAGGACAGATCTTTAAGGATAAAGAAACCTTGAAAGGGACTGTAGGGATGTATGTATTTAAAGAGAGGTTTGGGTTTAAGGTTAGATGATCGAACCATACACGATTCGCCGCAACATGTACAAAAGAAGGCTGTGAATGGGTTATTAGAGCAACGAAGTTGAAAAATGGGATCTATTGGCATGTTAAGTCCTTTGTTAATGAGCACACATGTGGTTATTCAGGCAACTACAACGTTGATTTTTCTCGAGTAAATGCCTATGTAATTGGTGAGTTGTATGTTAGAAAATATGCCGATCTTTGATGCACAATCCGTCCTAAAGATATAATTTCTGATTTTAGGGATGAACACGGCATAGACCTTGCGTACAATAAAGCTTATAGATCTAAAACATGCGCTTTGCATTAGGCATTCGGCGATCCGTGGGAGTCATTTAAGATGTTACCGGCATTCTTTTACATGTTGGAACAATCCAACCCTAAAACTGTAACTATGATTGAAACCGACTCAGAAAATCGGTTCGCCTATGGATTCATGGCACTTGGGGCTTGTATAGAGGAATTCAATTCAGTTATTAAGCAAGTTATCGCTATCGATGCTACACACTTGAAGGCCAAGACCAGGGGTGTCTTGTTAGTTGCGGTGTGTAAGGACGATAATGAGATGATATACTCTTTTGCATTTGGGTTTGTTCATTTTGAGTGCACAGAGTCGTGGACATGGTTCTTGAAGCAACTTCGGAATGTGATCTAGTATCCTGAACGTGTGATGTTAGTTTCGGACTAGCACGCGGGTATTTTTACAGGCATGGAAGCAATTTTCCCTAATGCAGCACATGGGGTATGTTCATAACACTTGTCACAAAATGTTAAAAATTTTTGCAAGCAACTAGATGATGTGATCAAGTTTTACTTCCGTGCAATGTATATGTACCGTGTCGAGGAATTCAACCGTGAAATGGCAGAGTTGAAAGCCACCCACCGTAAGGTTTATGATGAGCTTCTAAAGGTTGGGGTAGAGAAGTTTTCACGTGTACATAGTCCTAGAAAGAGGCACAATATGATGACCACCAACATTGCCGAGTCAATTAATTCTTGTCTAATTGCAATTCAGAAGTTGCCTATCACATCTATTGTAGAATTTATCAGAGATTTGTTGCAAAGGTGGTTCTACAATCGTCGGAGCAATGCACGTGAAATGCCTACATTCTTGACTGATGATGCAAATGAACACATTAAAAAAAGGATAAAACCATCGCAGTGATATGTGGTTCACCCCATTGACTTCCACAAATTCAAGGTAGACAACAAATGGAAAGGAGCGATTATCGACTTGGAAAAACATTCATGCTAATACCGTGAATGGGATCTAGATGAGTTACCATGTATTCATGCCATGGCGGTTGCTAAGTATGCTTATAAAATTTAAGTTATCTCTTTGAAACTTAGGAAAGGCTATTTTCTTCAATTTCCACTACATTTAATGCTACAGACCCGTCACTTATCAACACATTATGTTCTGATTTTTTCACAACGGGATGGCTGAAACATGCTTATGCCATGACTGTGAATCTTGTTCCAAATCCTGAAACATGGGACATTCCTGATGCAGTTCGTGATCACATTGTATTGTCATGGTTGAAAAAGAAGCAACCAGGAAGACCAAAGAAGTCAAGAACACCTTCTGCTGGGGAGAAATGAAAGAAACAAACATGTTCGAATTATGGGGAAAACAGACACAATAAAAAAAGATGTCTGAACCCTTCAAGTATGCCCAGGACAAGCAAATCAGCAAAAAAATCACGTACTTGTAGCATTTACAAGAAAGAAGGACATAATAGACTAAAGTACGCAGATAAGCCATCAAAGCTCATGCTTTTAAGGAACCAATTTTGGAAGGTTAGAATATGTATCACTTTGTTTTAGGTTGAAATGGAAAGAAAAGAAATTTGTAATCCATTGGATGTACGTAACTTTTAATTGTGAATAAATGTGATGTTGAATTATTGTTGTGGTGATATGTGGTGTGTGCATCATACTATTTGTTTTCAGTTATGTATTTGTAGGGTATCCCCTGGCTATGTTTTTTAACCAAGTATTTGTGTTTTTAAACTAGCCTAGGATAGTTATTGAAGGGGTTATGGGATTATTTCCAAAGCTCTACATATGTTTTCTTGGGCTTTAATATATGACTTCCCTGGCTTTATCTATGTATACCCAGGCTTTATTATATGACTTCCCTGACTCTATATATGTATTCCCTGACTTGATATTTGAAATAACTATCACATAAGACTAACACAAATGGTGATTCCCACCCGATCCATATGTGACTTCCATAAAGTCACTTCTAAAGTCGTATACTCCTCGATTTTTTATTGTTTTTGTTTCCTCTTCTTAATATCATGAGCTTCAGGTATTACGTTTCCCAGGCTCAATTATGGTTGTCCCAAGCTCTATATATATATATATATTCCTGGGCATATTATTTGAAACAACTATCACATAAGACTAACACAAATGATGATTCCCACCCGATCCATATGCGACTTCTAATGTTACTTCCATAAAGTCGCTTCTAAAGTCGCATACTCCTCGATTTTTTATTGTTTTTGTTTCCTTTTCTTAATATCACGGGCTTCAGGTATTACATTTCCCAGGCTCAATTATGGTTGTCCTAGGCTCTTTATATATATTCCCAGGCATATTATTTGAAACAACTATCACATAAGATTAACACAAATAGTGATTCCCACCCGATCCATATGCGACTTCTAATGTGACTTCCATAAAGTTACCTCTAAAGTCGCATACTCCTCGGTTTTTTATTGTTTTTGTTTCCCCTTCTTAATATCATGGGCTTTAGGTATTACATTTCCCAGGCTTAATTATGGTTTTCCCAGGCTCTCTATATATATATTCCCGGGCATATAATTTTAAACTACTATCACATAAGACTAACACAAATGGAGATTCCCACCCTCTCCATCAGCAGCTTATGAAGTCGCATACTTCTCAGTTTTTATTGTTTCCTCTTTTTAATATCATGGGCATCAGGTATTACATTTTCTAAGCCCAATGATGGTTTTCTTAGGCTTGATAAATGTATTCCCGAGATCATTTCTTCTTTAAAAGAACTATCAATCCATCACATAAGACTAACATAAAGGGTAATTCAACTGTACTAAAAGACCAAAAAATTCAAGGTCGGGGCTCGGAATATATACAGGTAAACAAAATACATGTTTTTTAGTCATGAAACTAACAAAATAGTTCGTTTTGAACCAACTAAAGCCTCAATTAAAAAGAACACCCCTAGGTGGCCAGAATCTATGGATCCGAGTCATGGTAGGTTGTCTCATGATCTACCTATTGCGGGGTGTTCTCTAAGCCATTGTTTTGACGATGCACATGAGGAATCTGGAGGCCCGAATCAACTAAAGTCTTTTGAAATGCATCCATCATGTGATTAAGATTCGCAAACTCTGTCATGTTTGTATTCTGGTTGGCATCCACCTATAAATGAAGATCTTGAAGTGTCTGTAGAATCTTATTCAATGTCGGCCCCTGATCACGTCCCTCTGCGTCTGGATCATTTCCAACATTATAGTCACTATTGTCCACATCCTCTGAGTTGTCCTCTTCGGAAAAGTCATTTTTGTCATCCTCATTCACACCCCTCGGAATTACAAGTGGAGGTAGTCCTTTACTCCTAGCAATGCCATTGTAACCCATCTTGCCCAAGTTTCTTGTTGGAGGAATCACGGTCCATCCCCCTTGTCGCACATCAATACCGGCCTCCTCACAAAAATGTGTAATCAAACAAAGGAAAGGTAGTGAGCCAACAGTAGATTTCCCAGCTTCGAACATTCCTTTCATGATAATCTGCCCTACGTCCATGAGGATGAGATTCTTTGCACAGAAAAGATAACGGGCATTCTTACAACTCACTTGGGTGCAGTGGGTGGTGGGTACCAAGGAGAAACTAAAGAACAAGTGCCAAAAGGCAGCCTCTATCTTGAGTTCATTGTACAAAAAGGGAAAACGATATTCATTCCACACAGGATCACCATTTATCCTCAAATCAGCAGCTAAATGGCCAATAAAGGGCTCAAAGAACTCATGCATTGGAAGGCTATCAACGAGTTGATCGATCTCATCTATCATATCAAACCACTGGTTAATCTTAGTGGTTGTAATCCGGACTTCCTTCCTTGGACCATCACTGGCATCCCTTGGTAAAACTGAACCCTTGTCATTGCAAAATAAAACTCATGGACCAATTCTAGTGCCGCCTTGTTTGGGGTCCTTACAAAACCTTTCCAACCCATAGTATTTACCGTCTTTGATATCCAAGTTGCACCAAAAAGATCCAAGTCGATTCCCCTCTCCGGCCAAATTTTTTTACTACCAAAATTAGCCTATCTTTTTGTAAAATACGGGGGTGGGGGCTCCGTAAAGGTGCTTCCCTTACCCTTCCCTTTGAGTGAGAGCATAACGGAAAGTTGTTTTCTCTTTTTCGATGGCCTACCACCATCCCTAGCAACTTGCTTCCCTTTTGTACCCCGTCTTCTACTATTTCCCATCTCCAATTGAACATAAAAAAAATAAAAAAAATAAAAAATAAAAAAAATAAAAAAAACAACCACACATAACAAAACCCATAATAATCTTGGCCAACACCAGGACAACAACTACAAATCTTCAAAAATTCACACCCCAAACAATTATAACGACCCTTTAAGAAATCTACTCGAATATAATAAGGATAACTATAATGTGGAGAAAATAAGAACATATATGCTTCAATGTATCACTTGAACAGAGGATTAGGCCTTTGAAATACCTTATGTTGAAGATACACTGTTTTCTTTGTTCTTAGGAGTGATTTGATGTGAAAATGTTAGTGAAGAAAATGAACAAAACTACTCTTGTCAAGTGGAAATTCCCCCACAACTGATATGGGAAGTTGGACTTCAAATGGGGAAGGGATTTTCACGAAATGCCTTTGAACCCAAAGTAGGAGCATGCGCTATTGCATTTAGTGACCATAGGGCAAAAGTAACTTGCATAAGTGACTTGGATAATGTCACTTTTAAAGTCGCTATCTCCTCAGCCTTACGATATATTTTCCAGGCCTAACATAAAGACTAATTCTAGGGCATTAATGAATAATGCCCGGGCATTAATGAATAATTCCCAGGCCTAATAAATTGAAACAACTATGTAAGTGCCTCTTTTTTATTGGCTTAATTTCGTTGACAAAACTACAATAGGGTTCAAATATGTAAGGGTAGCTTAGGATTGAAGAAATCCTCATCAAATGTTAAAGGACCTCATTGTGGGTATCAAGAGCTTCAAGGAAGGTAGATTACTTGTCTTGACTCCTAATTGAAGAGATCTAATTGCATACACACACTCTTTAGCATTCTTGTGTGTTTATTGCATTTTGAGTGTATGTTGTCACATTTCACACTTGGACAAATTTTTCTATGCTTGATTGTGTTTAAGTGCAGTGTGCGCTTTGCACATATCATCATGCGCTAGACCAGCGCATACACCAGCGTAACCTTGGCAGAGGATGTGCGCTAGTCATGCGCTGGACGTCATGCGTACATACCAGCGTAACCTTGGCAGAGGTTATATGCTGATTATGCGCTGGACGTCATGCGCAGCTCACCAGCGCAAGTCTTTCCTGAGGTTGTGCGCTGGTCGTGCGTATGACAACCAGCGCAGGACCAGCGCAACTGACGGGAATTTGAACCGTTTCTTTCAAAACGACCTCACTTTACTTAGATCATATATATATATATACTTTGACAGCCTTGGGTCGTTTTTGAGAGCAAAAATTACACATTTCAAGAACCAAAAAAGTATCTTCAAACACAAATCACCAAGACTTGATTTTTAATCATCCAAAACACCAATACCCTTCATCTTTCATGATTCATACATCATCTAGCATGGGTTATGTATGATTTCTTTTGGTTTCTTTTCTTTGCTCACTTGACTTGAAGTTAGAACATTTTTGCATCTCTTCACATGTTCGTACTATACAAGATTACATCTTTATTACTTGGCTAGTCTCAAGATTGCTTCTTTATGACTTGAATAGTTTCAAGATAGTTTCTTTATTGTGTTTTGTGTGTTGATTGTGGTAGTTATTGCATATAGGACTTTGTTTGCTTATTTAGCTATGTTTTATGCATGTCATCTAGTAAAATGATATCTAGGAATGTCTAACATGTACATCTATGCCTAGATAAGCTTAAATGTCTAACCTTGCATTTTAGCATCTTGAATATTGTATATATTCACCTTAGGTTGTTTTATCTTTTCTTTTTGGAGACAAGTCTTGTATTTACCATTTGGTAGTTTGCAAGTAAGGAACTAGAGTCACTATTAAAGGCCCACGGGTAGCAAAGATGGATTAGTAATCTTGGGTGTGATGTGGTCAACCTAGATTGTAATCGTATTTGCAAATAGTGGATTCGGGGTTCTTGTGTGGTGCACATAACAGCCCGTGGTTTTTTCCCGTGTGGCTTTCCACGTAAAAATTCATGTTATTTATTTTCCGCATCTTTCTATTGATAGTTATTTTTTAGTAGTTAGGAGTTATTTTTTTTATATTGCCAAAATCGCGAATTTTTGGTAATTAATTTGTGTATTAATCTATTCACCCCCCTTCCCCCTCTAGATTAATTAGGCTCATTATAAATTCATTTTCAATTGGTATCAGAGCGGGTTCCTTAACATATTTAGGAGATCCTTGCTCTTGTTAGAGTCTATTGCATTTGTTTGCATTTTCCTTGTGCCTTGTGTGCCTTGCTTGTTAGTTTACATTCATATCATTCTCACCTAAAAACAATGAGTGGAAATGGGATTGGAGGCGAGGGTGCTTCTAGTACAAGACCTCCCTTGCTCACCGGAGTGAATTATGCATCGTGGAAGGGCAAAATGGAAGCATATGTGTGTCAAATTCATGACTGTGCATGGATGACGATTAAAGATGGGTACACGCCACCTATGATGACTCCTACAGAAGGTGGAGACGAAGTTCTCAAGCCAAAGACACAGTGGAGTCCCCAAGAGTTTAAGGCTTCAAAATGGAACAACAAATCCATGCATGCAATCCTATGTGCCATGGATGACAACCAATACAAAATCATTCAAACTACAAGAATAGCAAAGGAAGCTTGGGACATATAGGAGACAGCTCATGAAGGAACCGAAGTGGTCAAGGACTCCAAGCTTCAACTCCTCTAAACACAATTTGATACCATAAGGATGGAGGAGGATGAGTGCTTCAATGACTTCCAAGTGAAGCTTATGGATATTGTGAATCAAAGTCACCAACTTGGTGATCCTTACTAGGATAGAAGGATCAAGCAAAAGATAATGAGATCGCTTCCCGAGAGATTCGAATCCAAAGTGACGGCGTTGGAGGAAAATAGTGACTACTCAAAAATGAAGCCAAGTGAAATGATAGGAAGACTCTTGGCCTATGAATCAAGGAAGGGTCCTACTACTACACCTCTAAAGAAGCAAAAGAGCTTGGCTTTGAAGAGCGCTAAAGTGGAAAAGGAGGAAGAAGACTTGGATGAAGAAATTGCTTTGATGGCTAAGAAATTCTAGAAATTTGTGAGGTTTGAGAAGAAGGGTTTTGGCTCCAAGGGAAAGTTTGTGAAGAAGAATACTTCTTTCAAGAAAGTGGAGCAAACTCAAAAAAAAAGACCACAAGAAAGGTGTACAATGCTATGAGTGTAGTGGCTTTGGACATATTGCTTCAGAATGTGCAAATTTGAAGAAAAAGAGAGGAAAGGCCATGGCGGTCACTTGGAGTGATAGTGATGACCTAGAAGAGGATGATAAGTCTTCAGATGATGATGAAGACCAAGTTGCCAACTTCATTGCCTTTTCCTCTTCTCACAAGAGTAATGAAAGTGTGAATGACATAGAAGAGAATGACTCAAAATGTGAGAGCAACTCCTCAAACTCCAATTTTGAGATCGATGGAGAGATGGACTATGATGACTTTATAAGGTTCTTTAAGAACTCTAGATTGAAGAAGAAGAAGGAGATACAAAAGCTAAATGGGGAGAAGCTTGAATTGACTTCCAAGGTTACTCATTTAAGTATGGAAATGAGTAAACCAAAAGAGATAGAAGAAGGATTGAAGATGGAGTTAGTCTTGGCTAAGAAGAATGAAGAGAGCTTAAGGAAAGAGCTTATAGAAGCAAGAGAGTTGATTGCTAAGATGACTTCTAGAACCGAGAAGCTTGACAAAATGCTATCTTATAGGAAGAGTCCTAGTGAAAAGAAATGGTTAGGATATATGGAAGAAATGGAGACCACACCCTTGAAGAAGACAACCTTTGTCAAAAGCAAAAAGGTTGAAAATGCTCAAACCCCTCAACAATCAACCAAATGGATGGAAGTTGGTGAATCCTCAAAGCAAGCTCAAACTAGAGCTCCACCACAACCAAAACCTCATCAACCAAAACCTCTACAACAAAGGATCCCACAAGCTCAACATGGGTTCTTTCATGCTCAACCTAAAAGACATGACAACTTGGCTTAACCACAAAGGAGAGAGTTGCCCCAACATCCAAGAGCAACTCAAAATAGAAGGAAGCCACAAATGCTTGCACAAAGCTATGGTATGAACTCCTACTTTACTCCTACTTGCCATTTTTGTAGGATTGAAGGCCACATTAGGCCTAATTACTTTAAGTATATTAAACTATGTAAAAGAGAAAGCATGATTGAGAAAAATATGCTTAGAAGAGCCACAATGTATGCACCTAGGAAAATTAGAGTTAATAGACCATTGGCTCCCAGGAATGACCATGTGTCACCTAGGATAAATAGAAATGATGAATATTATTGCTATGTGGCCCAAGTTGCCTCGAAAGCAAATGCCTCCAACACTTGATACCTTGATAGTGGGTGTTTTAGGCACATAACCGAAAACAAGAGTTTCTTTAAAACTCTTGTGATGGAGGATGGTGGATTCGTCACCTTTGGTGATGGATCTAATAAAAAGGTCATAGAGAAAAGTAATATATCCATTCCCGGTTTACCTTCCTTGCCCAATGCTCTTTATGTGGATGGCTTGCAAGCCAATCTTATTAGCATATCACATTTGAGTGATGAAGGGCTCTCGATTATGTTTGGCTTTCTTGATTGCTCTATTCTCAAGGAAAATGGGCAAATTTTGTTGGAAGGCAAAAGATCAAGTGACAATTGTTATTGTCTTGAGTCTAATCTCATCTCTTGTAACTTGTCATTTAGTGAGCAAGTTGAAGTTTGGCACTAAAAATTTGGCCACATGAATTATAGAGACTTGAAAGTCCTTGATAGGTTAAATGTAGTTAGAGGTCTTCCCAAGCTTGGGAAAAAGGTTAAGAGTATTTGTGGACCTTGTCAACAAGGAAAGCAAACAAAGAGTGTGCATAAGAAAGGCAAATATCTCTCCACTAGGGAACCATTGGAGCTTCTCCATATGGACCTTATGGGTCCCATCCAAACCGAAAGCTTAGGTGGTAGAAGATACATTCTTGTGGTTGTTGATGACTTCTCTAGGTTCACATGGACTTACTTCCTTAGGGAAAAGTCTAAAGCCTTTGAAAAATTCAAAATGCTTTGTGTTAAAATTCAAAATGAGAAAACTTCCCACATTAAAAAGATTAAGAAAATTAGGAGTGATCATTGGAAAGAATTTGAGAATGCTAGCTTTGAAAAATTTTGCAATAGTCTAGGCATTTCCCATGAATTTTCGGCCCCTAGGAATCCTCAACAAAATGGTGTTGTTGAGAGGAAAAATAGAGTCCTTAAAGAGATGGCCCGAGTGATGTTGCTTAGAAACAAAGTCCCTAGGAACCTTTGGGCCGAAGCCATCAACACGGCGTGTTATATTGGGAATAGAGTGTTCTTTAGGCCCGGGACTAAACAAACATCCTATGAGTTATGGAGGGTAGGAAACCCAATGTGAGCTACTTCCACATCTTTGGAAGCAAGTGTTATATTCTAAATGACCGAGATCAACTTGGCAAGTTTGATGCCAAGAGTGATGAGGGTATTTTCATTGGATATGCACTTAATAGCAAGGCTTATAGAGTTTTTAATTTAAAGACTCAAAGTGTCATGGAATCATCAAATGTTGTCTTTGATGATTGTAGGCCCAAACATGATGACCATAGGAAGGATGTTTGTAAGATAGATGACCTTCCCTTGAAGGAGTGTGGTGAAACTTCAAGTGTTATGAAGTCAAACCAAAATGAAGATGATAATCTACCTCTTAATAGAGTTTCTGCTTTGAACTCTAGTGAACCTGCTCCTTGGGTAAAGAAACTCCATGATAAAAATGATATTATTGGAGACACTAAAGAGGGCGTTAGGACTAGGCGTCAAATGGCTAATAAAATTAGCTACACTTGTTACACCTCTCAAATAGAACCCAAAAAGGTTGATGAGACCTTGGAGGATGAGTTTTGGGTTCTTGCCATGCAAGAAGAGCCAAACCAATTCGAAAGGAATGATTTCGGGACTCTTGTTCCTAGACCTAGAAACACCAATGTCATAGGCACTAAATGGGTGTTTGGGAACAAATTCGATAAGGATGGCAACATTGTGCGAAACAAGGCAAGGCTTGTTACACAAGGGTACTCCCAAATTGAGGGTGTTGACTTTGAGGGACTTTTGCTCCCATTGCCCGCCTAGAGTCCATAATGCTTCTCTTATCCATTTCTTGTGTGTACAAGTTCAAATTATACCAAATGGATGTAAAGAGTGTCTTCCTCAATGGCTTATTACATGAGGAAGTGTTTGTTGAATAACCCAAGGGGTTTGTGGAGCCACACCACCCCTCTCATGTCTACCGCATCAATAAGGCTCTATATAGGTTGAAACAAGCACCGAAGGCTTGGTATGAGCGCCTCACTCTTTATCTTGTTGATAATGGCTATTCTAGAGGTAGTGTTGACAGGACTTTGTTTATCAAGTGCACTCAAGATGAGTTATTCATAGCTCAAATTTATGTTGATGACATTGTATTTGGTTCCACCAACAATTTGAAAGTGCAACAATTTGAAAGTGCAACAATTTGTTGATGTTATGTCTCATGAGTTTGAGATGAGCATGGTTGGTGAACTAAATTACTTTCTAGGCTTGCAAATTAAGCAAATGCATGATGGGATCTTTATATCCCAAGCTAAATATGCTAAGAGCCTAGTGAAGAAGTTTGGCCTTGAGAATGCCAAACATTGTGACACACCCATGAGCACCACCTTGAAACTAAGCAAAGATGCTAGTGGAAAGGATGTTAAGCAAAGTTTATATCGTGGCATGATAGGTAGCTTGCTTTACTTGACCGCAAGTAGGCCCGATATTTGTTTTAGTGTGAGTGTGTGTGCTAGGTAATAAGCTAATCCCAAGGAATCTCACCTTGTTGCGGTAAAGAGGATCATTCGATTTGTGAATGCTACCTCAAACCATGGGATTTGGTACTCATTTGACACTAATCCTAGTCTTGTGGGATATAGTGACGCCGATTGGGCAAGAAATTGTGATGATAGGAATAGTACATCGGGCGGTTGCTTCTTTCTTGGGAACAATTTGGTTTCTTGGTTTTGCAAGAAACAAAACTCAATTTCCCTATCCACAGCCGAAGCGGAATACATTGCCGTCGGTAGTGCTTGCACTCAATTGATGTGGATGAAACAAATGCTAACCGATTATGGCTTGGAGGAAGGTACTCTTACTTTATTTTGTGACAACATGAATGCCATCAACATTTCTAAGAATCCCGTCTAACATTCTAGGACAAAGCACATTGACATTAGACACCATTTCATAAGAGAGCTAGTTGAAAACAAAACCATTGCATTGGAACATGTAGGAACAAATGACCAACTAGCGGATTTGTTTACGAAACCCTTAGACACCTTTAGATTTGGGAACCTTAGCAAGTCTATAGGGATTTGTCACTTGGGTTGAAATGGTTTGTCTTGACTCCATATGGGGAGCTCAAGCAAAGAGAGCAAAGTTGCATGATCATGCATTGTTCTACATTGATATATCTTATGCCTCTTATTTAATTGCTTGAGATGATTGGGTATTCTCACTTATATGTTTTTTTTTTTTTTTTTGTAAGTTTGCTACATTGCCTTGCTTGCAATCCTTGTCATATTTATGCTCAAACATGCATTTTTGAAATAGGAGATGTACTTTGGAAGTATTTTTTGAATGACCTTTAATTGATCTCTATGACATGATGATTCTTTTTGATGAAAAGTATGCGTTGAAAAATGTGAATTGAATAATTGCTTTATCTTGATCGCAAATTTGTGTGCAAAAGCAAACATTGAGACTCAAATAAATAAAGATCCTAAAATCCAAAGTCTCTCCTTCTTTATTTATAGAACAAGGCTACTATAATTCGGATATCTTACCTGGAAATATCATATAGGGTGCAAAGTCGCTCATGTCTTGTTTTGTTTATAAAGATTGGATATAGTTGCTCCATAATTTGAAATGCTTAAACTCTATATACTTGGTTTTGCTTGACAAAGAGTAAAATTGGTTTGAATTCTATTGGAAACCTTTGTTGTTTGCTTTGCCAAATACCATTGCTTTTGAACTTGAATGCAACATGTCTTGCATATAAAGCATCCTTGTCACACTTTGTTTTATAATAAAACTCCTTGAATCTCTCTTACTTTATTGAGGTGCATAAGATTGCTTATATGATTATGCATATGTGTTTGTGCTACAAGCTCTCTTTGCTAATTCTTTCCTATTAGGGAAGACTCCCTTTGTCTATCTCATGACAAAAAGGGGGAGTAGGGTTGGGGAGATTTTATGTCATTCCTGGCATTGCATTTAGGGGCAGTTGAGAGAGAGTAACCCATATTAGGAGATATTGCATCTATAGGGAGTTGCATTGCATTATATGATTATGTTTTTTTTATTGTATTGATTTACTTTGGAAATTACAATTACTCTTGTTATAAGCACCTCTCACATACTTGCTCTTGGAAGGTATCTTTCTTGTTGATTGTGTCTAGGTTGTTTTTTTTTTTTTTTTCTATAAGCTTGGATTTGACTTGAAGATGTTCAAGACTTAGACTAGGAGCTTCGTCTGTAATGTAAAAAAATAAAATAAAATTTGTTGACCAACGTTTTTTTTGTTTTGGTGAGGTTGTTATGTGAGTGTTGGTTTTGTCACGAAATAGCCAAAGAGGGAGATAGTAAGTGCCTCTTTTTGATTGGCTTAATTTCGTTGACAAAACCATAATGGGGTTCAAATATGTAAGGATAGCTTAGGATTGAAGAAATCCTCATCAAATGTAAAAGACCTCATTGTGGGTATCAAAAGCTTTAAGGAAGGTAGATTACTTGTCTTGACTCCTAATTGAAGAGATCTAGTTGCACACACACACTCTTTAGCATTCTTGTGTGTTTATTGCATTTTGAGTGTATGTTGTTACATTTCACACTTGCACAAATGTTTCTATGCTTGATTGTGTTTAAGTGCAGTATGCGTTTTGCTCCTATCGTCATGTACCAGACCAGCGCACACACCAGCACAACCTTGGCAGAGGCTGTGCGTTGGTCATGCGCTGGACGTCATGTGCACACACCAGCGTAACCTTGGCAAAGGTTGTGCGCTGGATGTCATGCGCAGCTCACCAACGCAAGTCTTTCTAGAGGTTGTGCGCTGGTCATGCGAATGACGACCAGCGTAGAACCAGCGCAACGGACGAGAATTTGAACCATTTCTTTCAAAATGACCTCACTATACTTGGATCATATATATATATACTTTGACAGCCTTGGGTCGTTTTTGAGAGCAAAAATTATACCTTTCAAGAACCGAAAGAGTATCTTCAAACACAAATCACCAAGACTTGATTTTTAATCATCCAAAACACCAATACCCTTCATCTTTCATGATTCATACATCATCTAGCATGAGTTAGGTATGATTTCTTTTGGTTTCTTTTCTTTGCTCGCTTGACTTGTAGTTAGAACATTTTTGCATCTCTTCACATGTTCTTGCTATATAAGATTACATCTTTATTACTTGGTTAGTCTCAAGATTGCTTATTTATGACTTGAATAGTTTCAAGATAGTTTCTTTATTGTGTTTTGTGTGTTGGTTGTGGTAGATATTGCATATAGGACTTTGTTTGTTTATTTAGCAATGTTTTATGCATATCATCTAGCAAAATGATATCTAGGAATGTCTAACATGTACATCCATGCCTAGATAAGCTTAAATGTCTAACCTTGTATTTTAGCATCTTGAATATTGCATATATTCACTTTAGGTTGTTTTATCTCTTCTTTTTGAAGACAAGTCTTGTATTTACCATTTGGTAGTTTGCAAGCAAGGGACTAGAGTCACTATTAAAGGCCCGCAGGTAGCAAAGACGGATTAGTAATCTTGGGTGTGATGTGGTCAACCTAGATTGTAATCGTATTTGCAAATAGTGGATTCGAGGTTCTTGTGTGGTACACATAACAGCCCATGTGGCTTTCCACGTAAAAATTCGTGTTATTTATTTTCCGCATCTTTCTGTTGATAGTTTTTTTGACTAGTTAGGGGTTATTTTTTTAATATTGTCAAAATTGCAAATTTTTGGTAATTAATTTGTGTATTAATCTATTCATCCTCCCTCTGGATTAATTAGGCTCATTATAGATTCATTTTCAAACTGTATATGATTGACAATACGAACAAAAAGGATTTGGGTAATTCCTTGGCGTTACGACATAGTTCCCGGGCTTAACCTATGTATTCATGAGCTAAAAGTTATGAGAATAACTATCAAACAAGACAAACATAAAGAGTAATTCCCGGACATCGCTGAATAATTCCCGGACTGAATAAAAGAATTCTCGAGCTTAATAAATGGAACAACTATCATTTGTGACTTTTCAATTTTCAATGAAAATAAATGTTCATTTCATTTCATTTTATTAATTTACACTGGTTCATTTGTGACTTTTTAGTTTTCAATGAAAATGAATGTTCATTTCATTTCATTTTGTTAATTTACACTGATTCATTTGTGACTTTTCAGTTTTCAATAAAAATAAATGTTCATTTCATTTCATTTTGTTAATATGTTAACTGGTTCATTTGTGACTTTTCAGTTTTCAATGAAAATTAATGTTCATTTTAAGTTACAATAGATGCAATTTTCAATGAAAAACTTCTTTTTGAATGAAAAGTTAACTTTTCATTCCCGAGCTTACCGGTAATCTTACTCCACTATAAATATCCAATCCATGTTATATATTTTCCTCACTTCAATTATCAATCTTATTTTTTTTCCAGTTTTACAAGTGGAAATGGAAGCAAAAGGTATAAGTATTGACGACCACAGGCGCAATGCCATTTTCGAATGTATGCAAGAACGGATTGCAATTGCTGAGGCCACTGTCATCAAGGAGTGTGAAAATGCAAAACATTTGAGTGTTGATTATAGTGTTTTGATGGGGAAATTTCAAAATTCGGAAGCTGAGATTATCAATTTAAATGTTCAAATCGAAGTAAGGGACAATGAGCTCAATGGACTGTACCAACTTGTTAAAAAAATGCAGAAGCAACTGATGGACCTCAATATTCCACCATCAACCTGAAGGAAAACACACCATCCCAGGCTATAATGTATTTTTTCTTTTTTTTAATCACATGATGTGGGGTACCGTTATGGCGTTATGAAAAAAAAAATGTTTTATTTGCTTGTTTCTATCATTATATTTCATCATTTTAGACATACCATACGACCAGAACAGAACAACGGGGCATAACACATTTTAGACAACAGAACATAAGCCCGGGTTTAATATAAAGCAACACCATAACTTAACTTAAACATAAACAAAACATCTTTCAAAAAATCTTGCCTACTATCACTCCAAAAATAAAAACAAATAGAAATAAAAACAACACGACTCTAGTGCTTTGACTCTTTTTAGATACATTCTCTTCAACATTCAGAGAACATTCAAACCAATAATGGCTTGAATGTCCGGAACGTCTACTTATTGCTTTATATGCTTGATTAGTTGAGTTAAACTTCTGGTAAGAAGCTCTTGGAAAACCATCCACTTGTTCATGACATTCAGACCAAGAATTAAACATATCGATTTTCCTTCCTTTGAAAACATCATAAACTGAATTCTTTCCCATTGTAAACAACACACTTAAAATATGTACATCGAAAAAAATTAATTATAATTTAACAAAGAATGTCTGAGTATACCAGGCTTCTATTTCCAACTAAGCAAAACAAGTATGTTTTAAACTAGAAAAAAAAAAAAAAAAAAAACTTTGTAGAATACCAGGGACATATTTCGCAAACCAATGCATTTGGTTTCACAAAATCAGTCATTTAAACCAAAAAAAAAAAAATTAACAATGAATTTGTTGTATACTAGGGACATATTTCGCAAACAACAACACAAAACCTTTAAATTGATTTTTAAAAAATATAGGAAGACAAAAAAATGAATAATATAGGCTGAGTATTTTAGATCTGAGAACTTATATACAAAGCAAAATGGTGTTTCAGACCCGAGAATGAAGAAGAAGAAGTGTGGCAAAGATATGTATAAATGATGAAGATTATTTACCAGCAGATGTAAACGTGAGGAACAGTTTTGGGGAGAATCCAAATATGAGAAGCAAAAAAGTTTGCTTTGAACTGGTATACAAAGCAAAGAAAGAAGAAGAAGATTTAATGGTTTGAGAACACGTGAAGAAGAAGAAGTTTTTAAGGTTAATGTTTTCGGTTTCAGAACACGTGAAGAAGAAGAAGTTTTTAGGTTTCAATGTTGGTTTGACTACACCGGAAGAAGTAGAAGATCTAGTGGGATCCAGCAATTAATTAAGAATAAATACGAATAAGAAGATTTAGTTTTGATAGTTGTAATCCACTACAGCCCTATCATGTGACAACACGTGGTACACTGTTTCAAATGCCCGGGATAAAGTGATGAGGCCTGGAATACATTCGGAAGCCCGGGATGTCACACAATGTTTGTGCTTTTTATTAAATTTTATTTTTATGACATTTTTAATTATTTTTCCGACTGAAAATCTTGTGTTCCCATGAGCGGTGGCAAATCATCGGGGTCGTCTTACGCGATATAAAGCGTGTTCGTGACACAAATGCATAGTTCGTGAGGCCAAGTATATGTAACCCCTAAGCACTTTACTTATATAAAGATAGTGTCCACGAACCATTTCTAGTGGAGTTGGTAGGGGGAGATGTATCCGACTGTCTGATGCTCCCTAAAAACTAAGTGGAGTTTCCTGTTGAAGCCCTATCCCTATCAACCGTTACTATCAGAGAAAACGGTATGGGATCCACACGATCGGATGCATGGTTGGTCTATTGTTAGGCCTGTGATACTACCATTAAGCCCGAGATCTTCCTTTTTTTAAGCCCGCAACATTGAGCCAAATGGTAATTTTGGCATTTTAGACAAGTGCCGAGATATCATTGGTTGAAGCAAATTAGTCACGTGTGACTTTGAATTTTCAATCTTTACGGTCAAATTCAAATTTGATTTTCCCACACTCTTTTACTTCAGTCTCTCAGGCTATAAGAGATATTCCTAAGCGTAAAACTTTTCAAAGTTCTTCAACCTTTGAACCACTACAGGCCTATCATGTGACAACACGTGGCACACTATTTCAAATACTCGGGATAAAGTGATGAGTCCCGGAATACATTCGGAAGCCCAAGATTGACATCCCGGGCCATAATGTCTGTGCTTTTTATTAAATTTTATTTTATGACATTTTTAATTATTTTTCCAACTGAAAATCTTGTGTTCCCATGAGCGGTGGCAAATCATCGGGGTCGTCTTACACAATATAAAGTGTGTTCATAACATAAATGCATAGTTCGTGAGGCCAAGTATATGTAACCCCTAAGTATAAATACAAAATACATATTCTCTGTGCTTAGGAGATAATTAGTCTGCTTGAAAATACATATTCCTAGGCTTTGCATATTAATAATGGGGTTATAAAATCAACTAAAAAAATCATTTAACACATACAGAATCTATAAAAAGAGTCGAATTTTAAATATTACAATAATTCAAGACAATTGACCGCAATCGGTGACCATTACAGGCTTAGAGGTCAAGCCGGCAATGGAACTAACCTTCTAGATGGCCTTCATAACGTCAAATCCCTCAATGACAATGCCAAATACGACATTAGTGCCATCGAGCCACTTGGTCTTCGCGGTTAAGATGAAAAACTAGGAGTTGTTGGTTCCTGGGCCAGTATTGGCCATGGACAGGATCCTAGGACCGATGTGCTTGTTTACGAAGTTTTTGTTGGCAAACATATCGCCATAGGTGGACTTGCCTCTAAGTCCGTTACCGTCGGTGGTGTCTCCTCCAATGAACATGCTCCTGGGTATCACGCGGTGGAAGGTTGTGCCATTGTAGTGGAGTGGCTTCCCGTTCTTGATGCAGAAAGCCCGAAAGTTCTCCACTTTTTAGGGTACTATCTGAAAATAGCTCAATCACAAGTCTACCCGCTGATTCACCGCCGATGTTGAGGTCTAAGAACACTCTAGGGTTCGTCATTTTCTCCTAAATCGGATAAGCAACACCTCAAAACCATGAAAGTCATTTAAAATTAATTTTTTAGAATACCAACCTTAGATTTTAGATTACCAAACATATTTACCAAACAACACAAAAGTCCTCTCAGTCGTATAAAAAAAAATATTTTTTAAATGAATTTTTCGTTTTTAGATTACTAGACATATTTACCAAACAACACAAAACCATGAAAGTCATTTAAAAATTTTTAAGAAAAGAAGAAGTCAAAAACAAGAATAATATAGACTAAATGATGAAGATGTATAACTGATGAAGATTTTTTACCTGCAGATGCGGACGTCAAGAGGAGTATGTGGGTGGAGTTTTGCTTTCAACTAGTATACGACGCAAAGAAGTCTGGTTTCAGAACACATGAACAAGAGGAAGAAGTTTGTAGGCTTTCGGTTTTTGGTTTGAGGACACGTGAACAAGAAGAAGTTGTGGGATCCAGCCTTAAAAGAAGAAGAAGATTTTGTGGGATCCGACAGTAATCCACTAACACCTATCATGAAACAACACGTGGCAACAATTTTCTGATGAAAATTAAAAGATAAAGCTCGTGGGTAATTTTCTGATGGGAATTCCCTGTGTTAGTGTTGTGTGATCTTTGTTTCGTATGTAAAGCCTGATAATACTTATTTAAAGCCTAGGAACTGGTTGTAATCACTACAAACCTATCATGTATCAACATGTGGCAAGAATTTTAAAAGGTGGAAACCAGACAAACCGATTAAATTCATATGTAAAGCCTGGGATTATTATCGTAAAGCCTGAGAATACGTTTATTGAGCCTAGGAAATTAATATCTGAATCCCCGTGAGATTAAAAAGTGGAGAACACACTAATTGAGAAGCAAGGGACTTTAAAAGCGACTTTACGAATGTCACATTAGAAGCCTCTTATGGATCAGGTGGGAATCTCCATTTGTGTTAGTCTTATGTGATAGTTGTTTGAAATAATAAGCCCGGGAATACATATATAGAGCCTGAGTAAAACATCATTATACCTAGGAAATGTAATACCTGAAGCCCGTGATATTAAGAAACAAAAACAATAAAAACCGAGGAGTATGCAACTTTAGAAGCGACGTTACAGAAGTCACATTAGAAGTCGCATATGGATGGGGTGAGAATCACCATTTGTGTTAGTCTTATGTGATAGTTGTTTAAAATAATATGTCCGGGAATATATATATATAGAGCCTAAGAAATATAATACCTTAAGCTCGTGATATTAAGAAGAGAAAACAATAAAAATCCGAGGAGTATGCGACTTTAGAAACGACTTTATGGAAGTTACATTTGAAGTCGCATATAGATCGGGTGGGAATTTCCTTTCATTACCCTTTACCATTTTAGTTAGTCTTGTGTGAGATGTTTCATATGATAAGCCCGAGAATACATATGTAGACCGCCGATTATTATCGTAAAGCTTTCGAAAACTGTATAATAAGCCTAAGAATTTAAATGTAGAGCCCAAGAATATTATCTTAACGCTTGAGAAATTAAAAGCGGCAGCCCGTGAGATTAAAATGTGGAAACCACACAAACCAAGAAGCAAGCGACTTTAACGAAGTCACATCTGAAGTCGCATACGGATCGGGTTTGAATTACCCTTTACCATTTGTAAAGCCTTCTAAATTTGTCATAATGCCCGGGAATACACATGTAGAGCTTAAGCAATTACATCGTAATGCCCGGGAATTACAGTGTTTTTCTATTGTGTGAAAGTTGTTTCATATCATAAGCCGATAAAACCATTTTAGGCTCGGGAAATTAAAAAGCGGAAAACTAATTCTGAGGAACAAAATATTGCAAGTCACCATTGATTTCTCGAGATTGAGAAAATAATTATGAGGAACAAAATATTAATTCTCAGGCTTAAACATGCAACATTAACATAAAGGACAGAAATCATAACAAAATAAAAATAATAACTTCATTCATCATTTCATTCATAGGCTTCAGATATTCCCAGCTTCTTCTAAGCCCCGATAATTCTCATCTTCCCTCCTCACAAAAATGCCCACCTAGGTCTCGGGCTCAAAACATTAACATTTATATATATATACAAGTCATGGTACAATGAACTATTTTGCCTACTATCTATGACATATACAATCGGTCTTTACGGGCACAAATTTAAGGGGAATTTATTTGTGAAAATATCAATTGCCATTGCCTTACGGAATGCAGGTACATCTTTTTGGGCAAATTCATTCGTCCACGGTAATCTAACTCCAAAGAGTATTAATTCAGCATACTTCAACGTGAAGATACCACAACTAGAACTGCAGCATGTACAGATTAGACAAACATAAGATTCTAAAGGAGAATGAAGAAATTGTGCAATTGAAAATGAAGGAAAGAATAATACCCATCATTTTGTTGGGGAATCAAGGTGTGATAGATGTTTTTAGCAGTAAATGCACTAGTGTGAGGATCGGATTTCGTTTCTGCGTAGTAACCCGAGTGCTTTAATATGGACGGCAACAAGTAAAGTAAGCATCTGATGTCTTTTAACCGAGCACTGTTACCGTTGCGGGGCTACAATGAATCATAAAGATTTACTTCTCCTTACTTTAGAAATACTTGACAAAGGACCTAGTGATTTCCAATGTTGGATAGTATCAACACCTGTTTATACAATACAAATGTTATACCCACGTATATATTAATTTTTAATCACATTATGAATGAAATTTTAACATGAAACCATACTTACAGAATCCATTTTCCACCAGGGGTCAATGTAAAGAAACTCGTGACCTAAAACCGTTCGTAACCAATCCGTGTCTGGCTGGAATTCTAACGGATTGAATTCCATATACTCTTCCCAAACCTCAACCACTAGAGGTGGTGGTTCCTTTTTCTTGTTGCCCCTTGTTGTTTTGTTGGCTTTTTTTGGCTATGTTTCCTTAACTTTTCCCTCATTGCCTTTTTCATGTTCACTTATCTCAACTTCTTGTATCTCCCTTACATCATCCATTTCCTCCATTAGAATATCCCACCTCCTTTTTAGGTTCACTTGTGTAATGATTTGAATTAGAAAGTTAGAAAAACAAGCAAATTACATGTTCACCTATAAAGTCTAAAACTTATATGGAATATGTAAATTTATTTGACGTTGACCAATGCAATATTCTATAAGTAGTTGACATTTGGAGGTGAACGCCTCCTCCACAGAACGTCAAAGTAGCTGTGCATGTGCTATGGATAAAAAACGATACACGTTAACCATTTGAAGAGTGATGAAGAAATAAGAAAGATGTGTGAGGAGTTAGTAGGGCTGCTAAAAAGTGAATTCATGGAAAGCTCTGTGTTTTTGAAATCTAAATGAAGGACTGTTTTGGTTAGCAAAATAAAATGATAAGACTGGTTTTTAGGTTTTTATATGATACAGGGAATAACTGACCTAATACTAGTATTATATTTTGTCATATATAGGATTGAAACAAATCTACACACAAAAAAGCCCAACAAACATTTGATTTGCAAATGATTAACAAGAGGGAAATTTGAAAACAATTTACCATATCTGATATCAACTTTCTTGGGTCTACCAGCTCTTTGAATTCATGATGCTCCATAAATTGTAATTGCTCGGTATATAGACTGTTAATTGTCAACATTACTTAATTTATATCAGGAAAACAAATTCACACATTAATATACATTATACTAGGAATATATTAGAGAATATGAATGTACCCTTACCAGGTGGGTTGCTTGGTCTTCAAAAAGGTCGTGAACTCAACATCAGTTATTTTACCTTGGGTGGAAGGTTTGTCTGAAGCACTTGATTTCAATCTTTTACTTGCCAAGGGATTAATCCAATGGCAGTTAAGATACTTTATTCGCTTTCTGGCCCTAGCCTTGTCCTGATCCTTGTATGTCACACTTGGGTCTACCACATCATAAACTACAACACTCGTGGAAGCGACATCATCCAAATCTATGGACCATTCGATAGGCTTATTTGTCAACTGTTTTGTGTTCTGAACCATATCTTCAATGCAAAGGTCAACACATTTGTTGATCTCCTTTAACTCATTTTCATCAAGGATAGTTTGGTTGTTCACATCCCAAATGTACAAAGATATTAAGTCACTCGAATGAAATTGATATACATACAAAAACTAGATGACCATATGTACCTCAACCATTTTTGAATCAGCTAGAGCATCAGCCTGAGGATCACTAGAATGTTTATCAGCATCTCTCTCTTCCATTTCCCAATTGCTTGCAGCATCACTTTTTTCCACTAGTTTGCATAAAATCTCGTCATCGAGATCCTACATTAACAAGTATAAGTAATCCATTAATGACTACAGTATCATAAACATAAAAAGAATGATTAGATTAGTACCAAGTTTAGGGGATGACAATAAATTACCTCTTCATAAACCTTGTCATTCTTTTACTTGCTTGTTTGTTGATTTCCCTCTGTTGATTTCTTGGCCAGTGTATCTCCTACCTTGATTTCTTCTCTTATCTCTCCTACCTTTATTTCTTCTCTTAACTTAGTAAGTTGTGCTGTAAGTTCTGCTCTAAAAAAAGATAGCTGTCATTCCTCGCTTTCCTTAATCAATTTCGCAGTATTTGAATCACTTTGCTTAATCAACGAATCAATAGCTAAATAGAGGTCGACGATGGTGGACGGCTGAATAGAAGTCTGAAATGTAAATTGCAATGACAAAAATACAAGTGTCAACATTTATATGTGAGTATGCACATCCAAGCAATACTAATTATTATCCTAAATAATTCTTCCAAAGTCTATTTATATATATATGTTTTAATTTTGAGAGGCGGAAAGAATCTTCAAATGCTATTGGAAATATCTATTAAAGAATTGCATTGCCCACCACAATATCATCCATTCACAATACATAAAGCTTACAAGTGCCCCTAATAAGAGACACTAAACAATTATACTAAATTACACTTAATATTCTTGTAAAATAAAATCGTACCTTGTGAGTTTGGAAATCATTATCATCAAACAACTTATTTCTGGATAGGGGATCATCTAGTGATCTCACAACGGATGTTGTTGTATGGTTGTACATAGATTCATCCCCACCATCCAATTTAAAATTCTGATAATGGTCTTCATTAGAACCAACATTCTTGTTTTTTTTTCAATTACAGTTTGAGCTGCCTTTAACAAACCCTTCCTCTTGTGTATCAATGGGCCACACACGTAGTCCGACGTCAAGGACTTATAGTAATCCGACGCCTTCTCACATGTCTTAACCTCCCAAGGAAAAAAATGACATTTGCATGTGTAACGAAAATCAATATTATGGACTTGCATTGTAATAATTTGGTATTATTATAAAACTAAAAAAAAAAAAAAAAAACTAGTGAAATATGTTAGGAAAAATACCAAAGAAGTACACGCAGCGGAAGCGAAACTAAAAATTAGATTTAGTGACTTTTAAAAAATTTTCCTTTATGAACCTTAAACCCTTTAATTAATTAAACATACATATATAATAACAAAAAGTAGAATACCTTTTGTCGCGTGATCCGATTGACTTACGTCGATGGTAATCCGCAAGATCTTCAATCCTAGCACGAACGTGGATCACCTAGGAGCGTGCTCTTCTTTTTCTTTGAATTGCAAACATGTGAATGGACAAAACAAACTTTTCTTTTCTTTGTTAGTCACAAAAACAATCAAAAGAATGACTAAGATTATTCCGGTCACTTTTGAGTTCTCAATCTAATGATCGAAACTCGCGTGAACCTAGATCGATATCGTATACACAAGCTTATTGATGAATAAGCAAATAGTATACTATCAAAGAATAATCTAACACTCCTTTTTGTTTTAGTAGAATAAAAAGCTTTCTATGAATTGAGAAGAAGAAGAAATTTGTATCATGAACCATATGCTTTTTTTTGTGGCCGAATTCTATACTTGTAAATATATAGGTGGCCTAAGTTTTCTTCTTCTTTTCTTTTATTGTTAGGGTTGCCGAAATCCTAACCTAGAAATAACTAGGGTTGCCGAAATCACTTGCCCACTATAGGCTTATGTTGCACCATAATTTCCATCTAGTTTTTAAGACATCAAACCCTAATCCAACTCATATATCTTTTATTCTTTTATTTTGACTAAATAAAAAAGACTTCTTATTTGATTAAATAAATAAAACTAATTATTTATTTCCTTATCAAACAAGTCGTTTAATTTTACTTTTAGGAAATATATTTCCTGATTAGAAAATATTTGTTTCTTTAATTAAACAATTAATTAATAAATTAATTAATTCTTATTTAATTAAAACAATGAAACAAAATAATATATTAGGTGAAACTAACCCTTGCCGCCCCACTTAGAGTAAATGGGCCAAAATATTATTTTCTTATTTTATTTAATCCATTGACTTTAAATAAAAAGCCCACATGTGAACCAGACTCATTCTTACTAAAAGAAACAAGCCCACATGTCTTTCATTAATATATTAATATAATTGAGCAGCCCATTACTTAAATAATGTGCAAATTATATTCTTAATATATTAAATGCAATTCTAGATGGACCCTTAAATTGGTCCGGTAGAATATATCAAGTGATCCATGCAAGTCCGTGTGGATTGGGGATCTTGGCGGGCCATCTAAATTTAAGCTTCAATAGACATAACCTAATCACAATCAACAAATGATTCACTTAGGTCCGATCCATTAATTTTAACTCATTCCACTAAAGAGCTAAAACTGAACTCTTAAATAAAGATAGAAAAGGAAGATGCTCCTCATTCATACCCTAGACAATCATATTGGAGATAGTGTATCCTCGTGATTAATATCAGTAATCGCCAAGAGTTCATAGACCGCCTATAACTCTCCAAGTTACCATATTTACTCATATGACCACGTTTTGAACTTGGATATTTTGACTTGTCCAGAAGCCATGTTTTCAATAGACACTATCGAAAACTCAACGTTGAGATTTAATATCCAATTACCTCAAAACATCCATATGATGATATTATACTCTCATTTAATTAAATGGAGCCACGATGTCCATATCTATAAATGAAGTCCTCTATCGATTAACAAATGAATATCACCAAACTATCGAGGATAGACTATGCGATATAATCGTACTCATTGATAACTCAAATGATATCACTTGCAACCATAAGTCCATCATTTATCTCAGGATTAAGATAGACTCTCCGATTGTCCTGATAATGAAAAGACTATTATCTATTGACGGTTCTAGATAAAGCTTTTCATTGTGATCCAGTTCAATGCACCCAGTGCACTAGATCCTTTTGCTCGAAGACACTCCGATGATTTTAGACTCATCATATCTCATTTGATCCTACTCAAATGCTAGCAAAAGAATTCTACAACTTTAACAAGATAAAGGTGCCCAACCTTTAACTTAAGTTGTGAACATTATTCAAGACTAACTAAAGAATTGTGTCTACCACATATATATCCAGATGTACGAACAATTCTTCTTTTCCCATAGTCTTTAGACCTTATGATTATTTACTTTGACAATTATTATATTAAACTATAAATGCTATACGATTTGTTAAACCAGAAATCACTTTATTAATATGAAAAAGATTGTCAATTACAACATTACACTCTTGCTATTGAGCATTATCCTAACAAAATACGCACTGTTGACATGAATCTGGATTCAATATTGGTAACCCTTCTATTGAAATTCCATCTAGTAAAACGTGGAAATCCGGTACCAGACTGTGTACCAACGACATCTAGCAATCGAGTAATTCTCTTCACAGCCCATACCTATTTAATTAAATATCATACAATGTTATTCTATTGTTATATACATGAATATTGTGTGCAATGTACAAAGGACCAAAAAATATAAGTCATACCTAAAATGGTAGAGTAAACCCGAATATATTTAGGGTATGGTACTTGGATTTCTTCTTCTTCTCTACCGGCACCTGAATTTCCAGGAGTTGCCCTCCGTTGTTTTCATCCACGCCCCATTGTTGCCCTTGTATTTCTTTGTTCTCATCCACTTCTTGCCCTTCCGTTTCTTTGTTCTCTTCTCCATCGTCCTCTTCTCCATCTTCCTCTACTCCATATTCTCCTTTTATTTTATTTTCCCCCTTTTCTTCTGCCTGTTTCTTCTTCTCTTCCTCCTTCTTCTTCTCTTCCTCTTTAGTTGTACCTCTCAGTGTGTAAAGGTGTTGTTGTGTAAATCTTTTCAGCCAAAATAGTGTAATACTATCTATGTAAGAGCCCTACGGAAACTTTTTGAAAGCTTCTTCGTCCTCAACTAATGTAAAGATCCATCTAGGAATGGCTTTCTATCCATCATCTCTGCTAAAAAATTGGCTAACCATAAAGATGGAGTCATCTTTAATACGTCTTCACCCTCCTCGCGCGTGCACTTTTTCATAGTGGCATATAAAAGGTCAGCAGTCGGCCTTTTCTCTTTGAAATATCTTTTTAACAACGAACCTTCTTTAGCATCTTTTTTTATTTATTTTTTATTTTTTTTATTGAAAGCTTGAGGCAGCAGACCCATTCTCAGACCACTACATATACAAAATTCTTCTTTCCCAAAATGAACCTTCGACCTACCAATACCTAGCCACATTTCATCCTCTTTTTGTTCGGGAATAATAACCTCCCTTTTTAAAAGGTTGTGCATATGTAATCCATGAATCTTCAATGGTTGTGGCAAATCCAAGTATTTTCCAAACGGGCCTTGCTTAAATCTTTCCACCATGCCACAACTCCTTAGGACCTCCTTAATATATGTAATAAGATTTTTCTTGCTCTGAGAGTTTACTCTCACATCAACCACCCACTCTCTGTGGTTTGGGAAACGCCATAGACCATTGTTTGGATTTTTAGGTATCTGCTTAAACACCAAACAAAAATAACCCATACTTAGGCAAAGCAGGAAAAATAAACAAAGTTAAACAGAGATTAAACATAGAAAAATAGAACAAAATGCATTGTAAAAAGGAAAAAAGACAGGGAAAATGCATGTAAGGCACGAGAATCTCAAGTGTGAAACTGAAGCCAGCGAAATTCATGTAAGGCTTGTTAATCTTGTATGAAACCTAGAAAATTGAAGTGTGAAACTAAGATGTGAAGCTTCATATTAACATTCACCAGATTCCCGGGCCACACCTTTAATTCCTAGGCTACACCTCTAATTCACGGGCCGCACCTCTAATTCCCATGACACATCTATAGTTCTCGGGCCTTATAACAACAAACACCAAGGAACTAGCAATAGAGGAACGCAAACACCAGGAAACAAACTAACAACATATTCCCATGCCACAATTAGCAACATAACAGAACAATCTCACTATAACTACTACAAAAACACGAAGAAAAAAAAAGGAGAAACATGAGCCCTGAACCACAACTATCAAAGTAAACCAAATTAAACTTAATATCATGAAACATACAATGCCCCCCTAAAAACAAACAAACCCAGAAACATTTCAACAAGACCATTTCCACAAGATAATAATAAAAACAATACCTTTGTTCTTCATTGTTCAAGCGCGAGTTCTGATGTCGAGTACTATCGTCGAGTCACTTCTCTTCTTCTTCTTCTTCTTCTTCTTCTTCTCTTTTCCACTTCTTTTGGGCTTCCTTTTTCCTCTTCTTCTTTGGGGGCTCTAGTTCTGATAGATGTTTGGGCGATATTTGATGTTTCAAATTTCAATCGGGATTGTTGGGGTAGTGTGTTAGAAGGAAAATTCTTCTTCTAGGCTTCTTCTTCTTCTTCTTCTTCTTCTTCTTCTTCTTCTTCTTCTTTGCTTTGGTTCTGATGGATGTTTGATGTTCAAATTCGTAATTCCGCAATTCTAGATTGTTGGGGGTAATGTGTTATAGGGAAAATCCTGGATAGGGGTTAATGAAGCTTCTTCACTAAGGAGGGTAGTTTGGTAATGTCATAGATTTAGGGGAATAAGGAAGAGTAACTAAGTCATTTTGATATGAATCAAATTGAGGTAATTTGATAAAAACGACTTAAAAAAAAAAAAGGACACGGATGCAATTTTTTTTAGAAGCGGGCATTTTTGGTCTTTAAAACTTAGGAAAGGCCATGAAGACAAACGTTGCTTCCATGAAATCTACTATAATTACAACCTTGCCTCCCATATATTTATTAGTAAGAAAAGAGGAAGATAAACCATTATATGGGAATTCGACAATACACATGACCTGAAACCCTAACCCCCTGCATCTATCTTTTTACCGTGTTTTTATTCCATGAAATCTACCATAATTACAACCTTGCCACCCTCTCACCATCCTCTTCCCTTTCCTCTGTAATTCACACTTCAACCATCTCTCTCTAGGGTTTGCCAAAAAAATGTCTATTCCTCAGATAGACTGTAAACTCGTGACAGAGGAATGTGTACGCGAATGGAAAAACGGAAACTCCACCTTCAGAGTACCCGACCCGGTCTCCATGCTCCGATTCCTCTACGAACTCTGCTCCACCTTGGTTCGTGTTTATTTTCTTTTATTTTCCTTTTTTTTTTTTTTTTTTTTTTTTTTTTTTTTTGAGGGTGGTCTTGGATTCAGTTAGTTACTGTGTCGTTTTGGCTTGTTCAGGTGCGAGGCGATTTGCCGTTCCAGAAGTGTAAAATGGCGTTGGATTCTGTTGAGTTTTTGGACAAACCGTCGGTCAAAGAGGTTGCCTCCAGTTTTGCAGATATTGTTACTCAAATGGCCCAAGATGTGAGTTTTTTTTTTTTTTTTTTTTTTTTTTTTTTTTGTATTTCAATTTCAATTTTGTATTTTATTGTTTTAAAAGATTAGGTTTTATATGATTGTTCTTTTTGTTTGCTGGGAAAAAATCTATTGTGAAGTGGAATGGAAGCCTAGGCCAAAAACATACATTTAAGTAAGCTTAATAATTTTTTTATTTTTTTTTGTAAACAGAGTAAGCTTACATAATGATTAGCTCAGTTATTTGGATTAACAAGGATTTAGAATTTTAAATGAAGTATTCCACTGTTCCATGGCACGGGGAGAAGCATGTGATAGTAAGCAAGACATGAAATATTTTTGGTTCATGTTAGTCCCTTTTTTTTTTATTCTGGCACAAGATTCGTCTAGTATTTACTATTTTGTTGATAAAAGTGTGAAATTGAGGATTGGAACTTTTTCTTAGGAATGAGTATGTCAATGCCACCTTTTGAGTGGGCAGGTTATGGTTTTATCTTTTAGGTAGAGTGTGAGTGTGATTGTGTTCCTTATTTCTGTTTTGCTATACAACTAGCTAGGTGAGCTAAGTCTAACATTATTGAGGCAGAATTTGGCATAGGAGAAAGAAGGACCTGGATTTGGCAATATGGAGAAAATATAGGGCCATATTCATGTGCTATGTATGGATTAGATGTTAAAAAGAGAAACTATAACTTGATCAGATGTGCATTAAGATTTAAGAGTATTATTGCATGCTCTTAATTAAGGAACATGTTATAAAATCAAGGGTTTGGTAATTGTATATAGTTAGCCTGTAATCAAGGATCGAGTATCAGTACTCTAACATGGAGTATGGCGCTTGTGGTGCCTATGGGGTGAGAAGAACAATAGAGCTTTTGAGAAAGGGGATTTTTAGTTTATGATATATAGTATATATGTTTTTATATATGTTTTTTAGAACTTTGAGTCTTTGACTAGGTTTTCCTTCTCTATAGCTAATTTTCCATTTTCTTACACTTTTGTAGTTAAGTTCATTTTTACTGATGGTGCTCTCTATTGTATACTTCCATGTACATGTGCTGGGATCTGGGGTTGGATTTCTAGACAATATTTTCATAATTTGGATTGTGTGTTTTTTGGAAATGAGAAGAGAACAATGTAAATTAGTGCCTAATAGCGATTGGGAAGAGTTAGAGGGAAAGAGAACGATAAATCACAAGACAGGGGAGGGAAGGCAGCTTATTGCAAGTGCTAATCATTTTTTATTTTGAGATTCCATCCTCTTTAATTTTTCACAGAAAGTTGTATTTGTAGTCGGTAGAATTCCAAAACTGTGAAAAATCCTAGACACATGGCAACTCTGAGAACTTTGTATATGAATTTACTCCTTTTTTTTTTTTTTTTTTTTTTTTTCTAGCTATTTTATTATGTTTACTCTATTTAGATATCCATTTTACCCATGTTAGATTTTATTTAATATCTACTTCAAAATGAAAGAGTGGAGAACAAACATGAGACAGGCATGCTCAGGTAAAGTGCAGGAGAAGAGCTAATAAGGCTGCCACTATATTAAAAAGAATACCTTCCCCCACCCCCCCTCCCACTTTTTTTTTTTCTCAAGTATGATTCACATAACCTATAGAAGGGACAAAATACTAAACATTTGTTTACTTTCTTACATGGTGTTGTCATTGTTACGAATGCTTTTCTTTAATTTTATTTGTTACATCAAGTAGCTGGGATTTATGTTTTCAAAATGTGGTATGCCTAGTGTAGTGCTTACTTACAGTTCAATAACCTTTCACTTTTGCAGATGACAATGCCTGGAGAGTATCGTGCACGTCTGATAAAGTTGGTCAGTGTTGAATTTTTTTTTTTTTTTTTCATGTGTGATTTTAGTTTTTTTATGTAATGGAATCAACTGTTTCTCATTATTCATGTGAATATATATTCCCTTGGTGTTCGCCTAAAAATCTATTTCATTAATGTGTGATTGGTACTTAGATATGCATGGCTCTTACTTTGATGCATGGTATGTTTTTAGTATTTCTCCTTTTATCAAAATTTGTGGACCAGGAATGTTAATTTGCTCATATGTGGTTTGGTGAAGAATTGAATTGAAATCGGAGTGTGGTTGTTTTGAAGTTTGAGTTCATGATAATTTTTTAATAAGAAACAAAGGAAATCTTATTAAAAGGGATGAGTACAGTTAGTTGACTAACAGTCTACAAAGATTTACATCAAATCAATTAATATAATAACATTATACAATCTTATGGCAACTACTTCCTAATATTGGTAAATGAAAAAAAAGAATATTTAAAAAAAAAAAAAATGAAATTAACCTTCTCCCAGGGGAAGTTATAGTCCTTTCGCCATCTTCAAAAAATTCTTCTATCCCTGTCCAACCAAATCACCCAAAAAATGGCCTTAACCCAACAACAAGATCATAAAATCTTTGCCTTCAGACCTAGCCAAAAGCACAAGCTTCTCCAATAGAATAAAGGTGCATGAGTTTGGAAAAATCCAATTTAGCTCCGCAAGCTTAATAAACATTAGGATTCTTCTTTTGGATTAAATAGGTGAGGATATTTTAGAAACAAATTCAAATATTGATGGGGACTCAAATACAGATGAGGACTCAAATCTAGACACTCCTTGTAAAGCTAGCTTTGATCTGATGTTAAATAATTGCTAGACCCAGAAACTAATAAAACTAGTTTATATAGGTAAGTGGCTAAAAAATAGTATTTAAAAATTTTAGCATTGTCTGTCATGACAATAATATTTCCTTTCAAGTCATTTATAGACTAATTATTGGAAAAAAAGAGGTGATTTATAGAAACATCCTGATAGCAATACAGCTTATGAAAACACATTTGGATATTTTCAACAGAGTTGTACTATCATATTTCATCAAGCAGAGATGATGATAAAATATATAGGGAGTTGGCTTGTTCCATAAGCATGATGCCTCACAATAAGTGTTTTGAATACATGGTATTACTAATACTGCTTTAATGTGTTTTTAGTCTTTGCTACATCGGTGTACATGTCATGCTACCTTGTAACTATGACTTGTTAAGTTTTTGGGATTTTCTATTCATGAGTAAGTTTTCACTCTTCTTGGTATTACTAATACAGCTTTAATGTTATTTTAGTGTTTGTTACATCAGTGTACATGCTACCTTGTAATTATGACTTGTTAATATCTGTGATACTTTGACTTTTTCGTTTTTGGGCTTTCTATTCATGATTAAGTTTTTACTCTTCTTTCTAGGCGAAGTGGTTGGTGGAATCTGCTTTGGTCCCAATAAGGCTTTTCCAAGAGCGTTGTGAGGTGAACTTTGTTATATTATTGTCAATCTTGAGATGGAGATATGTTTACAGATTTCATTTTTTTTAACAGTTTTATTAATGCTCCACTTTTCTTTTCATAATAATGATGACAACAAGAACTGATATATACTTCTCTCACATTTTGTAGGAAGAATTTCTCTGGGAGGCTGAAATGACCAAGATAAAGGCTCCAGATTTAAAGGGTAAAGAGGTAAATAGTCATAATTGTTAATGACATACTCAAGTATATATCTTCTTGGTAGTTTTTTTTTCCAAATTGGATGTTATCTTGTGGACTGTTGGTCCACTCATTCTACTCTTCCTAATTTTTAAAATACACACACACACAATGATTCACTAGGGATTCCTTACATTAACATCTGTAAGGACTTAGATGAGATCCAGTCGATTTCAATAAATTTTGATCTGTTTTTTTACTAAGAATAATGAAATATACTTGTGAAAGTTTGAATTTTTTTTTTAGCAATAGAACTATTTCTTCAGTATTTTTTTATTATGAAGCATTAAAAATTGAGGGCGAGACATAGAAAAAAATGAAAAAAAAGTAGTTATAGTACTTGAAATTTGTTCTCACAAGCGTATTTCATTGTTCTTATCATTCATTAAAAGAATCTCATCAAAATTCGTTGACATTCATTGAATTTATCAAGGTCCTCATGAATTTTAAAATAAGGTCTTCTCACTATATATTTATTTGATAGGAAACTAGAATGATTTCATTAATGAAAGAAAAAACAAAGGTGAACAAGATGTCCACAACAAAAACCTTTTGTGGACTACAAAAAAAACCAGTATAGAGACTTGTATGAACTTATGTACATTTTCTGTTGATTCAGGTTAGAGTAAACACTCGTCTTCTTTATCAGCAAACAAAATTCAACCTTCTTCGAGAAGAAAGCGAGGGCTATGCCAAGCTGGTATCATTTCTACCTAGTTAAACACTTCTGCAATATTATTCAGTGTATTGCTTGTCTGGTATTTTATTGCTTAATGTTTCTCTTTCCTTGTAAGTTGATTTTATTTGAACAAGATGCTGCTCTTGAAAAGAAATGTACTTTCACCAACACATAAAATGTTCAAAAAGAACAATTTTTTTTGCAAAAAAAAAAAATGAGTACCCAGCTTGACATGTTAATGATAAAGAATGCGCCAGGTTAAAACAGTGATGATATGTACCATTTTATTTTACAAAAGATCCTTATTGCTGGTCATTATGTATTTTTGGCAACCCATTTCCCCAGACATCAACTAATAGGTCTATCTTAGTCATATTTATTATGGTGAAACATATTTGAGACTTTACAGGTCAACGAGTTAAAGTTTGGTGGTTACTGCTGTTTTACTTCATTGTTAATTGCCTTGGTCTGGTAGTCTAGATTGCTTTAATTATTTGGTTTTTCCTATTGATATGTTTGCCTCCAAAGTGGCTTTGAAATTTGAATATTTTCAATCATTGAAGTATTGAACAGATTTAGAACTATATACATTTTGGTTAGGATCAATTTTCCAGTTCTTTTTATTGACTTTGGTATATTTGGTAGGCTTTAGTTGTTCTAAAAACTGCTTTTTTGATCTGTAGGTCACCCTTCTTTGTCGAGGCTCTGAAGATTCAGGTCAGAGTGTATCAGCAGCAACAATAGGCATTATTAAGGTGCTGAGTTGAACTGCTGTGTCTTAATATTAATCATGTCTCAATTTCCCTTTTTTCTGATTAATATATTTTTTGCAGTCATTAATTGGACATTTCGATTTGGACCCGAACCGTGTTTTTGACATTGTAAGTGTCTTTGTTGTTAATTTTCTTTAAATTTCCATTTCCTATACAGTTGAGCTTATTGTGATGTTTCTATGTGTGTCACTTGGAAATTTATATGATGATCTAAGTTTCCATTATTCTTTGAACTATCAGGTTTTGGAATGTTTTGAACTTCAGCCCAATAACAATGTCTTTTTGGAACTTATTCCCATCTTTCCCAAGGTCTGTATATCTTGTAATTTAGGTTAATAGTTAACTAACTTCTTTAGGTTGCATTGCTCTGAATTTAAAGAAATCCTTGGTTTGCACATAATTTCGTAATATTTTGCAGTCTCACGCCTCCCAAATTCTCGGATTTAAGTTTCAATATTATCAGCGTATGGAAGTAAACAGCCCTGTACCATTTGGGCTTTATAAACTTACGGCTTTGCTGGTGAAGGAGGAGTTCATTGATCTTGATAACATGTGAGTGGTGTTTGTTTTTGGTTTTGTAATGTAGTAATATTTTATTTATATTTACTGTTAGGGATTTCAGTTCCCTTTTTTTTTTTTCCTTGCTGATTGGTAACTTAACCTAGTGATGATTTTCTGTTGGGGACATACAATTTAAGTCTGAGATGAATATATAATTATAACTTTTTGCTTGGTGAGAGATCTTGTTTGCTAATCCTAAGTTTCCAGTGGAGAGCAGGCTTCTTTAACTTATTGCCTCATTTTCATATGGATAATTGTAAAATCTCCTTAGGTTTTGCCCTTTTTCAAAAGCAAACCTCTGTTTCTGACAAGGGTCATTTATTTTGGGATTCTTTGTTTTCCTTTTTGAGTTTTTATCTGATGTTTGTTTGTGATACTTGCATGTTTTACCATTTATTGATTCTGTTGATATTTGATTAGTGATGTGAGATTTAATTTCGTTTAGTAATTGATAAATAACTATCTTGGCATTGCAGATATGCACATTTACTTCCCAAGGATGATGAGGCATTTGACCATTACAATGCTTTTTCAGCCAAACGGCTTGATGAGGTATATTTAATGATGTGGTGTATTGATGGATTTCAATTTTTGTTTCTGACTCGAATATAAAAATACTCTCTTCTTAATGTTGGAGACTTTTCTGCACAATTGTCCATAGGACTTCTTGCTCACATGAGAAATGCTTATGCTTTCATTTCTTTCTTACTTAAGGTGTATAGTTCCAGCATTTTGGGTGGATTGATGTGTGGTGGTAGATATATGGTGGAGGCTTTAGAAGCTCCCTTTATTTGTGCTTGTACTGTTTCCCCTTCTAAACCTATTTATACCTGTACCTTTCATGTATATGGATTTTTTTGTATTTTTATTTATAAAGAAACTTTTTGTAGGCTAACAAAATTGGAAAAATAAATCTTGCTGCTACTGGGAAGGATCTGATGGAGGATGAGAAACAAGGAGATGTAACAATTGATCTATTTGCTGCTTTAGACATGGAAACTGAGGCAGTTGCTGAAAGGTCTCCAGAACTTGAAAATAGTCAAACCTTGGGCTTGCTTACTGGTTTTCTTTCCGTAGATGACTGGTAGGTTTAGTTTTACCTGTAATGTTGGTTCTTGGAACTTATAAATTTACTCGTGTCTTTGCTTATGGTTGAAAGTTCGTGTTTTTCACCTGTTTCTTTATCTACATGATAATCCCATTGTTGGTTTCAATTTTGCTTTTGACACATTGGAACTTGACAGTTGTATTGAGCATCCTATTGATATAATATGATTGCAGATGTATGAGTTCTGTACTGCCTTTTCATTAGCCAGTCAACTTGCTTGTGAGATTGTACTTCTCTTATGGCTACACAAACTCTTTGACAGTTTATAGATGATTACAATTCCAAACACAAACTCCTATAAATAGAAGCTTGGATTCAATATTAAATTGGCATAATATTGACAAGTAGGTTATCATGTGTGGACTTACATGAAGCCAGGAGATTGGCTTCCTTACAAATGGACTTCCTCTCAACTTTGCTTGAATATTGACATAAATTAAAAGTGGTGGACATCCAAGGGGGAATGTTGTAAAACATGTGGCTGACCACCGCTTCAACATACGTCAATATTCATGCAAAGTTGAGTGGAAGTCCAGTTTTAAGGAAGACAATCTCATGGCACATGGCAACCTACTTGTCAATATTATGTCAATTTAATATTGAATTAAAGCTCCTATAAATAGGAGTTTGTGGTGTATTATAACTTCTTCCTTTTCTGGAATATATTTTGTTTCTGGTAAAAAAATCAGATACTTAGACACTTTTGTAGTGTCATAGTTGCAACTGATTAAGAACACATTATATGGGCTAAGTGGTTTCAATAGGCTTCTTTAAGAATTTTTTTTTTTCCCTTGTTAGGCTAAAAGTATCAATATGGACTTAAAGCACGCTATCATATATATGTTTTTTTTAATAAAATTTGCAACTTGTATTGCATCATGTATGTAATATATCAGTTTTGAGGATTTTAGCAAGTTGAAGTTAATTTACTCTGTATTATGTTTCCTTATTTTTATAGTTAATTAACTCTACTTTTATTCCTGTTTGATCATTATGCATTACATGTCATAATTTTTGATTCTTGTCAGGTACCATGCTCATATACTGTTTGAACGTCTCGCACCACTTAATCCAGTGGCACACATTCAAATATGTGATGGCTTGTTTAGGTACATTTACTATATTTTATTTTTATTTGATCATAGTTGAAACTTTAATTTGCTGTTGTCGTTGATGTGTGTGTGCTCATGTAGACTATGTCATCATGTGCACAGATGCACACTAAGATCAGCGTGTAGCTCTTTTGAGCTCATCATTTAAATCAATTATAATGGATAGGCATTATTCAGCATATCAGTCCTCTTGGTTTCCATCATCTGTTTGAATTTTGACCTAATCCATAATTTTTTGTTCTCATATAACTCTTTTACGCTTACTTTTTCAATAATATTCTGGTATAAAATGTCCAGGCTCATTGATAATTCAATCTCTTCGGCATATGATATTGTTCGACAAACCCATCTTCAAAGCATTTGGTCTTTCTCGGGAGCCAATATTGATGCTATGGATACAACAGATTCAACAATAAGTAGGTCTTTTGTTGATCTACCAAAAGAACTTTTCCAGATGCTGGCTACCGTGGGGCCGTACCTTTATCGTGATACTGTATTGCTACAGAAGGTGCATTGTTTCTGATATTCTGGTAGCCGGATACACACTCAGACACACAGGAACACACGCACACTCTCTCTGTCTGTCTCTGTCTCTGTCTGTTAACATTTGGCTTTTGGGTTCTTTCTTGAGCAGGTATGTAGAGTATTAAGAGGTTACTACATGTCTGCACTAGAGCTGGTTAATTTAGGTGACAGAGCTTCAAATCTTGAACCTGCTATTGGTGGGAATCGAGTTCCTCGTCAGCACCTGAAGGAGGCGAGGTCTAGGGTAGAGGAAGCCCTAGGAACATGTCTACTTCCTTCTTTACAGTTTATACCTGCAAATCCAGCAGTTGGCCAGGAGATTTGGGAAGTGATGAATCTCCTTCCATATGAGGTTGGCATTACATCAGTTCTATTTGATTCTTTCATTTGTGAATTGGACAACTGTGCTAGATGGATCTTATCTCTTTAGGTGCGATATCGTTTATATGGTGAATGGGAAAAAGATGATGAGCGTAACCCTATGGTTTTGGCTGCAAGGCAAACGGCCAAGGTATCGAAATAATTCTCTCTTAGTGTGTGCTCTTTATGTTAGTTGAATGCTCAGTGCTTTATGATAATTATTTGGTCTTTGTTGTTCTACAGTTGGACACTAGACGGATACTGAAAAGGCTTGCTAAAGAAAACTTAAAGCAATTGGGCCGGATGGTTGCAAAACTAGCTCATGCAAATCCAATGACTGTACTTCGAACAATTGTTAACCAGGTTTTATATTTATTATAGAATGCATTGTTCTATTTTTTTTAGGTAATTTTAAATTTTGTGGTTTAGTTTTAATTTTACATTCTCTTACTTTTTCTGGGATTTTGGAATACAGATTGAGGCATATCGGGATATGATTACTCCTGTTGTAGATGCATTCAAGTATTTGACACAGGTTAGTTTACATCTCTTCTAGTTGACCCAAGGAAAGTGGTTATGGCTAGTGGTTTAAATTGGTGATCTCCTTTTTGTGGATCTGAATTTTATGATGATTTTTGTAAAAATAATAATAAGCTATATTTTACCTTAGCTGTGTGGACAATTTCTGGGGAATTGAACTTTTGAATTGAATCGGAATAACAGAATGGGACAACCAATAAGAACATTTTAAGGAGCAGAGTCATCTCTGTTTTGATATTATACTAGTTTTTTTTATTTTTATTTTTTATTTTTTATTTTTTATTTTTTATTTTTTATTTTTTCTGGAAGTTGTTGATAAGCTATATCCTGATCCTTTACTGTTTTTGCATTAAGTTTAGTTATGTGAAAAAGAAATGACTGTTGTGGCAGAACAAATTGCCAGATTTTTTTTAATAACCCGACTCGCATCAACTTTCCAAAATGAGGAGACCTAAGTATAGGATGAATTTTCCGGTTGATATGCCCTTGAACTTGATTGATATATACATTGTTCAGACCTTAATATGCACTCAGTCATGATGTTAAATATACCATTTTGACATAGTGCTTGCTCCATCTCCTGTTTTATTTCTTTCAACCTCCCTCTGCCTATCTCCTTTCCCTGAAGTAACCTGTTATTGTAATCATTGCATCAAATTCTCCTTTTTAGAGAAGAGAGGAGGAAAAAGAAAAAGAAAAATGAACAACATTTTTTAATTTTTTTTTTCAAATTTGATTTTTGGAACATCTTCTTAGTCATATTTTAACTTTTATTTCAAGGTCTATTTTTAGAATGTTGCGTATCTCACTGTAGTCTTGGTTCCAATGTAGATAGATAAGTGTCTTTTCTGTATTTAGTGTAGGAAGTTTGCTAAATATAAAAACTCATAGCAGAATTGGCAATGTTTGTGAAAGTTTTTGGAAATCAATTATTGAACAGCTTTTTTATTTTCTTCACTGCGTTTGAAACCCCAATTTAGGGTTGAATTTATGTTTTCCCTCTCTTTTAAATATTTTATTTCCCTTAGGTTTCCCTTTTTCTCTATAAAGCTCATTTAACTTTCTTCATTTAAGCAGCCGTAGTTTTTGCATTACATCATTTTTTTTCTGTCTACTTAGTGGTAGGTTAAGCCTTGTGCTCTGGCCTCCTGAAAACACCCAGTGGGATTACTTCTGTTTTAGTGACCAACTTAAATGATTCATTATGATGATGGACAGGACCCCTGTTACTGATAATTTTTGTATTTGGAGTCTGGAAGATATTAACATTTGGAAGTTGCTTGGTCTGAATGATATTAGAGAGAGGATTGTGAAGATTTGAGAAGAAAAGTATATTTTTTGTTATTTATCCTGATTGTTACAATCCTTGTTTAAATAGAATGCTAACAGCTAATTTCTAGGACTAGATTAAAGTTAATTGCAGATTCTAATCTAACAAATCACAATCATACAGCTAATTACACTCATGTTTCTATATATAGACAATGATTAGGATTTGATTCCTAGAAATCCTCTTGACCAGATTTCAAGGAGATCTGGTCAACTCTTTCCAACTCTACCCCTCAAGCTGGCTTGTAGATGTCTTCCATGGCCAGCTTGGATACCAATCTATCAAATTGTTTTCTAGGTAGGTTTAATGAGAAAGTCTACCACTTGCTCTGAGGTCGATAGATAGGGCATACAAATCTACCCACTAGCTATTTTTTCTTTGATGGAATGTTTATCAATTTCTACATGTTTGGTTGGTTCTATCATGTAGAACTGGATTATGTGCTATAGCGATAGCAGAATTGTTGTCACAGTATAGCTTCATGGGAGATGGAGTGAATTTTCAGGTCTTCAATTATCCCTTTAATCCATAGTGCTTCACTGATTCCAAGAGCTACTGCTCTGTATTCTGCTTCAGTGCTGCTTCTAGCTACAAGTCTACAACGCCTTGTTTTTTGCTATGCCATGTCACAAAGTTTCCACCAATAAATGTACAATAACCGTATGTCGATATTCGGTCTGTTGTACTCCCTGCCCAATCTGCATCAGTATAAACCTCCACCTGAAAACTGCCTCATAGTGCTGTTGACCTGGTGAGTGCATAAATTGACTCTCTATGCCTACAGCAAAGGTGATATCTGATCATGTATGAGCTAGGTAGATTACCTTTCCTACTAGCTTCTGATACTTCTCTTGGCCAATCTGATTTCTAGGTTCTATAGCTTCAAACTTTAGGTTGGGCTCGATTGGAGTCTCGGTAGCTCTACAACCTAGCATACCAGTTTCCCCCAAAAGATCTAGGACATACTTCCTTTGGCACACAAAAATCCCTTGCCTGGATGTTGCGAATTCCATGCCTAGAAAATATTTCACCTCACCTAGATTTTTAATTTCAAAATTAAGAGCCAGCAGCTCCTTAAGTCTCTCTATTTCCCTGCTATCATCACTGGTTAGGATGATATCATCAACAAACACAATCAGTACTGCCTTCTTCCCTTCATTGGAATGTTAAAAAATTGGGTATGATCCCCTTGACTCTGATTGTACCCCAATTTCTTCACAACTTCACCAAACCTCTCAAACCATGCCCTCAGCGACTGTTTAAGTCCATATAGGGACTTTACCAATCAGCACACTCTACCTTTGCCAACAAGTTTCTCAAAACCCGGTGGAGGTTCCATGAATACTTCTTCATTAAGATTGCCATTCAAGAAGGCATTCTTTACATCAAGTTGATGTAGAGGCCAGCCGAGGTTAGCAGCCACTGAAAGAAGAATCCGAATGGAATTCACCTTGGCTACGGGTGCAAACGTTTCCTGGTAATTGAGACCATGCGTTTGTGTGAAACCCTTGGCCACCGATCGGGCTTTGTGCCTTTCTATTGACCCATCAGCTTTGCATTTATTTGTAAATACCCATTTACACACCACTGTTTTTTTCCCTCTAGGCAACTCAACACTTTCCCATGTCATATTTTTAACAAGTGCATTCATCTCCTCCCTAATAACTGATTTCCAGTTGGGATATTTTAGGGCTTCTTGTATGTTTCTAGGGATGGATAAGTGAGAAATCTTAGAGGTGAAGGCTTTATAGTCCCCGGATAATCGGTGGTAGTACAAATACCTAGCTATAGGATGAGTAGTGCATTACTTGGTGCCTTTCCTAATTGCTTTAGGGATGTCTAGGTCCATATCAAACAATTGGGTGGTAGGTTGATCAACAGGTTCAGAATTAGGAAGAGTATTAGATTTTAAAAAATTAGTAGTTGTCAATAGACGTATTACCTGGTTGGGACTCATCTAGGACAAGATCGGTTGAAGAGGTTGACATGCTTTGTACTTGAGTAGGCTGGTCTCTATTATTCCATGGTCTCCTGGTATAAACAAACAACTCTGTTGTAGGTTGATTATCCACCATTGGATTCTAATCCTGTGATGTTTCTCCCCCTATAGTAGATACAGTAATATCTGGTATAGTTTCCTTTTCAAAAACAAATACCTTATTTTTATTGGGTTCCCAGTATTGTTAGGAAAGAACAAGTTTGGTAAACCCTTACTGCTAGTTTCCCAAAAATTAATACCCTCATCTTCTGTGTCTGTGTGTTAGTCCTCTCCCCTTGAAGATGAGATTTAGAAAAAAAAAGGTTTTTGTTCAATAAAAGACATCCATACTAACATGAATTTTTCTTGTTATAGGATTAAACACTTTGTACCCCTTTTTCTTAGAAGCATAACCAATGAACACACTTTTCTGCCTTAGCATCAAGTTTTGATCGGAATAAGTCCGGTATATGAACAAATACAGTACAAACGAACACTTCAAGAGGTAGGTTGGTGGTAAACCTATTACCAGGGAAAAAACTTTTAAGACAATTTAGGGGAGTTTTATGTTGTAAAACACGAGAAGGAACCCGATTAATTAAATAGGCAGCTGTTAGGACTGCCTCCCCCCACAAATTTTGCGTGACATTCATAGCCAACATGAGACCCCTACTAACCTTAAGGATGTGTCGATTTTTCTTTTCACAACCCTATTCTGTTGGGGTGTATTGCGGCAGGTAGACTGATGTTGGATACCTCTATCAATTAAAAACTTTCCTAGATATTGATTGAAATACTCTTTGCCATTATTGGTGCGTAAGATGTTGATTTTAGTTTGAAATTGTGTTTCAATCAAATTATAGAAGTTTTTAAATAGGTTTTGAACTTCAGATTTTGATTTCATTAAATAAATCCAACATAGTCTAGTGTGATCATCAATAAATGTCACAAACCATCTATTGTGAGTTAAAATAGAGATTTTAGAGGGCCCCCAGACATCACTATGAATTAAATAAAAAGGCTTTGAAGTCATATCGGATTTAGAGCTATAATGCTAGCGGGCACTCTTAGAAAAAGAACAAATATCACAATGAATTTTGGATTTGACAATTTTTGAAACAAACTAGGAAATAGATGCTTTAAATATGGAAAACTAGGGTGTCCTAATCAATATGCCAAGTCATTATCAGTTCTCTGACAGGGAGAGAACTTACGTCACAATTCAAACCTAGAGCCGGTTTATTCACCTTCGCACAGCCAATCATCGTCCCTAAAGTACTATCTTGAAAAACACAATTTGTAGGGGTGAAAATAATAGAGCAGTTAGAGTCTTGAGAAAGTTTACTCACAGATAGCAAGTTACAGAATAGATGAGGAACATAAATGACAGATTTTAAAACTATTTTGTAGAGATTTTAATAGAACCCTTCGCAGCAATAGGAGATAAACTCCCATTAGCAATCCGAACTTTCTGATTGCCAGGACAAGGAGATTAGGTTTGAAATAGCGAAGAGATGTTGGTCATGTTATCCGAAGCACCCGAATCAATGACCCAGGGTGCAGAAGTAAGATGACTTAAAAAACTAGTAGAAAGGTTACATATATGAGCAAGAGAACAACTAGGTTTTGGGGGAGGCTTAACCAGTTTCAGAAGTTGAGCAATTTGTTCCTTGGTGAGAGCAACTTGATCAACATTGTTTGCACTAGAGGAGACTGTTTATGACTTGTCTTTGGGCTTCCAATTTTCTGGCTTACCATGCAGCTTCCAGCATGTATCTCTGGTGTGGCGTGGACGGTGACAGTGGTCACACCATACCTTTGTCTTCTCCTCAGGCTTGTGGACAAAAGCCTTATAGCCAAATATGTCTTGTGAGACTAAGGCAGATGCCTCAATAGGACTCACCAACTTCTCCTTCTTTCCCAGCATCACGGTTCGTTGACTCTCCTCTCTTCAAACTTCTGCGAAAGCCTCATTGAGGGGTGGAAGAGGCTGTCTGCTTATGATCTTGCCTTGCTAGAAAACAGAACACCCGGCTATTGTCAACCACCTACTGATAATGAGCCCCATCCATTGGATCTTTCCAAGTATATTCACGGTACATATCTAGGTCCTGCCACATCCTTTTCAGCCCGGCAAAGTATTTCGTGACTGTGTTGGACCCTTGCTTTGACTCTCCAAGCTTGATTTGCAACTCATAAATCTGGGATTGATTGCCCAGATCTGAGTACATCTCTGAAATACTATCCCACATCTCCTTGGCTATTGAACAACCAAGGTAGTTGGAACTAATATCCTCCTCCATTGAGTTGACTAGCCATGCCATAACCATTGAGTTCCTTGCATCCCAGGTGGCATGCTGGGCATCAGTAGATTTAGGCTCCTTTTTAGCATCAGTCAGATTGTCAATCTTCCCATGCCCACGGATATACATGCGCACTGAGAGTGACTAGTGATAAAAATGATCTCCATTCAGTTTGATTGTAGTGATTCGAATTGAATGGTGATTAGAGTGACTGGATTGAGTGTCAGTATGATGATACCACAAAGAGGGATAATGAAAAGAGCTAGGATTAAGTCCTTAGAACTTTTAGAATCGGAATAAGTTGCCTAGGTTTCAGAGTGGAAACCAGGTTCTGATACCATGAAAATTTGAGAAGAAAAGTATATTTTTTTTTGTTATTTATTCAAATTATTACAATCCTTGTTTAAATAGAATGCTAACAGCTAATTCCTAGGACTAGATTAAAGCTAATTACAGATTCTATTACACTCATGTCTCTGTATATAGACAATGATTAGGATTTGATTCCTAGAAGTCCTCTTGACCAGATTTCAAGGAGATCCGGTCAACTCTTTCCAACAGACTGTGGGGTCATATTAATGATAAATACTAGTGTCCCGGTTTAGTGGAATATCATGTTGGGGAGACTTTCCGCTCCTCCAAGAATAGTCTATATTTTAGAGTTTGATATATGAAGCTTTCTGACTGAGTTAGTAAATTTAATTTTCTCGTGATTGATATGTATTAAAGTTTTGAGTGTGACTGTATTGTGCATGGAATACTTGTTTGGGATTCTGCATGTAAATCATCTATATTTTATTTTGAACAAAATTAAATTCTTACCTTGTATGCAGCTTGAGTACGATATTTTGGAATATGTTGTGATTGAGCGCTTGGCACAAGGGGGGCGTGACAAGCTAAAAGATGATGGCATTAATTTGTCTGACTGGCTTCAATCCTTGGCTTCATTTTGGGGTCACCTGTATGTATACTTTTCCTTGATAATCTTTGAACTTTATCTTATAATTCTATATCCACTCTGACTGTTCAGCTTTTGAATTATTTCTGTCTTTGTTGTTTTCCCATTGCATAAGATTATTCAAATGATGCTTAACAATTATAGTTATCGTCTATTATTAAAGTTTGTGTAAATTTTGGACCTAATTTGAGATTGGTACCATTGTTTGAGAGATTTCAGTGTTATTCTTCATTCATTATGGTCTGTACAAAGGTGCCACATTTTGTAACTCCTGTGTGAAATCTGTTGGATTTATCTTTTTTTTTTTTTATTTTTTTTTTTACCTGTTATTTGCTTGCTGGTGTGATGTGTAATAGGGTCGTTTTCTGTCATTTTTTTATGCATAGAGTTTAGATATATCTTGGGATGCTTTACTTCAGTTTCCGGGTTGCAGATTGTTAACTTTGGCAAAAGCAGGATGACTGGAGCCAGGGGAAATTTTGGACATTTCAGATTTGCAATATCAGAACAATTCCAACTCTTTGGACTGCCAATTGGGTGGGCATGTGTCTGTAATCTTAATGTGATTGTGTGAGAAAAAAGTTTTGATGAAAAGTCATAGGAAATGGAGAAGTGATTCTGTTGTCAGGAGGCTTGGTCAGGACACGTTATTCAAACTTAACTTCGACATTAATTCTTTTCTCATTGTTCAGGTTTGGTAAATGGGATATTAAAGTCTATAGACGTTTTAGAACATTCCAGTGAAATCCTTTATTGCATGAAATGACAGATTATTCCTCAACTAAAAGTATCTATGGAACTGGCCCATGTTCTTCCCATACAACTTGAAGAGTTTGGTGTCATTTATAGAGATGGTAAACTAATAGAAAGAGAGGCAGGGAGTGGGTTTGTCAAGATGCAAAGGCACAAATGAAAAGCAATCTGCCTGTTCACATGTGTGGTTTTTCCGTGTTTGTTTGTTGGAAATGGAGATTAGGTCCAACACTTGGTATATGCTTGGACCAATTGCTAGTGAGATACTGAGATATATGTGAAATTTCTACTGTTAATTGGTGGCTGTTCAATTTGATGTACATTCTGAGGTGACACTTGACAGATTAGAAATTAAGTTACTGATTCTTTTCTGCCTCACGAGGAGCTTAGCTATGGTGAGGGATTGAAAGATAATGCAGTTGGTCTGGGTAGTCAGCCTGCTTTTCTCTGGGTTCTCCTTACTATTATTCATTTGCTTGTGTTGCCTCTCATTTGCTGTTGGCACTGCCCAGGAAAGTTATTCTTTTGTTCAGATAATTTTTCCTTGCAAAAGTATACAATTGATGAGATCCATGCACAAAACTGTTCTTGGCTGAGAGATGACTTCTGCATACGAGTTGGTGCAGTTGAAGAGTCGCTGCTTAATTTTGACCCTAGCTGCATTAGCTGGTTTGATGATGGCTCTTCGGTAGTCAGGAAGTCATGGGTTTTCATTATTGTCCAGTTCATGCATAGCTGGTGTTCTGCATATGATGAAAGAAAACATTCATTTTACATGTGGTGTAGGAACTGAAAGTTCTTGCAACCTTCCAAAGTAAAATTCAACTTTTGTCGAGGCGACAACAGAAGTTTGAGGTCGACAATGTTTCTATTGAGGTCCATCTGTCAAAGCCATCCAGGGTGTGAGGCTGTTCGCTTACAATAAATATGTGGTAGTCTTTTATTTATTTTCTTTCTTATTGAAGTCCTAAAGAGTTGTGTTTCATCCTTTTCCTTCTGTTTTTCCCCTCTTATTGGTGAATGATCATGCCATGTACATTGTCGGGCCCCAGTCTTCAGCATGTGATATGCCTCAACTGTTGAGACGAAGCGGCTGATATTAATAAATGTACCAACTGGATACAGTTAACTGTATCAAAAGGTTGGATTTATGTGTCTCTGTGTGTGCATGCATAATCTTCTTTGTGACCCTAGTTCACTGAGGCTCCTTGATGTCCATACATTTGTATAGTCTAATGACATGACAATGTTGAGCAAGGGCGTGCTGCATCACCTGATGTTGCTAAATGCTCTGTTTATGTTCTACTTTTAATTAGTTTTTTTTTTTTTTTTTCTTTCTTACAAAATATACCTGTGTAAGTCATCAGAGTAGTGTTAAAATGTTTTAGATATGGTGTACATATACAGAATTTTGAGAAGGCCAATTTGGATGTAACTGAAATTTGGCAGTGAGTTAAATTGAAATTGTTCTTGTAAAACTTTAATCTTAATTGCTGAATCTGATTTTTACAATGAATGGATTTTGGTGACAATTTTTTTTTTATCTTCTTTCTTAGAGCTAGTGGTTCTGTGCATCTGCTGTACATGGATGATGTGTTGTGGCTTGAAAAAATGCTAAATTTGTGAGCATAACTATGTTAATTGTGTCTTTTCAGAAGTCATTAATACTATGTGATACAATAGTTGTAATAAGTAGGATAAATATAACTGAAAAAAAAAAAAAAAAGATGCAGGACTAGCAGGTCTCATTATTTTACTGTTTGGTTGCATGCAACAACAAATAGCAATGGAGACCTCAGTTTTTATGGAAGAATAGGTGTGTTAGGTTCACTGAGCATGTCAATGAAAATTGTTAATCTTGGTAGACTGGAGGTATAATTAAAATATAGAGATTTAGTATCAATTCTTCCTTTTAGTTTAAATTCCTCTTTCGAACTCTTTTTTTATTTTTTTATTTTTATTTATTTTTGTTTGTTTATTTATTTATTTTTTTGTATCGTTCCTTCTCCATGCATGAACATTGATGGATGCAATTATTACTCTGAAGAGATTCAGTTGTGATGAGCTAGAAGAGACCTGGATACAAAAAGGGGTGTAGCATTGACATCTCCATCCACATCTTCGCAGAAGTAGTTAATATGTTCTATCAGCATTTTTGTTTTTTCATACTCTGGTTTAGAGTATTCTGCTCCTTACCAACTGATCTATTGTAAAAGCTTGTCTCAAATTTTATTTTTATTTTTTGAACAAAACAAGAACTTTCATTAAACAAGCTGCACTAGGTTGCCCTCTTTTGAAGTATCTAGAATGCATGGGTTTTATGTGACCACAAATAACTTCAATACATCTTGTAAAATGGATACTATCAATATTGTGTTACTATTGATATTACCTTTTCAGTTCCTACATGCCTGTTGGATTTCTGTGCACTGTGTTTGAAATAGCTTTGTAGAGAAATTAAAACTCAACTTCTGCTCACTTCATGCCTTCATTCAATAGCCTTGACTATGGTACATTGCATGGAGTAATCATTCTATTGTTCCTCAACAAATACTTTTTGGGTTTCTCTTTACTCTACCCAATCAGTTCTGTATGCATTTGAAGGGTTCCACTATGATTAAGTGTAGAGAGAATTTTCATTTCTTGAATTCTTTTTTCTATAGTTTGACTGTTGGAACTTAGAAGGGTTATATGATTACTTAGATGCTTGTGTATTCTCTTCACTTAGATGCTTGCATGTTCTCTTCTTTGTTAATATTGTCTTGTTATGGACACAAATAGCTTCAACCAGCACCTTGTCAAATGTTGGTGACAATGAATTTTCCTTGTTTAGGTACTAACATTCTATTTGGACCTTTTGTTTTATTTATATTTGAAAATAGTTTCATGGAGAAACTAGAAGTCAAATCCTGCTCATTATCATAAAGCCACTATGGGATCATGAAGCAGTGATGCTATTGTCCCATGAAAAGCCTGGTGTTGTCGTTTTTATAGTTCATCTTCTATAGTCGATTGTTGGAACTTGGAAGAGTTATGACTACATGGCTGCTTTCTTTAATTTAATCATTTTCATTAATGATGTCTCTTTGGACACACCAATATCTGCATCCAGCTTCTTGTAAATAATGGTTATCAGGGAATTTTCCCTTTTAAGTCATGCTTCTTGTTGTTTGTTATGGTCATTAATGAGTTTGACTTTGGATATTATGGGTTGTAAAGGTGACGTGTCAGAATATCCCTTTTTCTTTATGTATGGATTAACTCTGCTTGTAAAGTTAATTTTCTTAAATTGATATGAATATGAATTATGTTTTTCCATTTTGAATACTTTCTTTTAACTGTATCAAAATCAATTTCCATATATCAGGTGTAAGAAATACCCATCGATGGAATTGAGGGGTCTTTTCCAGTATCTTGTGAACCAGTTGAAAAAGGGACAAGGGATTGAGCTTGTTCTCCTGCAGGTATTACTTAGTTGTAAGCCTAAAGCTTCTCATGGTGCTCAAGTCCAAAGTATACTGTTTATGTAATGTAGTTTTATGATCAAATCAGGAACTTATTCAGCAAATGGCAAATGTTCAATACACGGAGAACCTGACTGAGGAGCAGTTGGATGCCATGGCAGGAAGTGACACACTCCGGTATCAGGCTACTTCATTTGGAGTAACTAGGAATAACAAGGTTTTGTGGAATCTTTAATCCTAAAACTTTTTCTTCGCCAAATTTTTTGTGGGAAATAATTTGCTCATTTGCTTGGAAGATAATTTGCTCATTTGCATGACCATAACATTTATGTATCTGATTATTCAATTAAAAGTGTAGGATTACATTTAGGAAATCTTCTATTTTTCTCCTCTTTCTATTCTGATTTCTATCCATCTTAAGTCTATTTTATCTTTTCTGTTCCCTCTCTCTTTTCCTGTCCCGCATCATCATCCAAAATTCATTTTGGTGTTCACTTTTCCAAGCTTATGATATTCTTTTATTAGACGATGCATAGATTTTGATTGCAAGCCTCTATGAATAATTGGATATATATGATGGCTAACAGAATAGTCAAATTAACTCTTAGTTTTACTATGAGGAATTTGGTTTTGAAACAAATTGTTTGGACAATTTGAAAGACTATAAATTAATTTACTCATGATTCTGTGATCTTAGGAATTAAAAGCATGTTGGGAATATATAAAAATTGAATAGCTCAAGTTAAATGATGTTTTTTTTTTGTTTTAATTTTTTTTTTTTTTATAGTTTTTTTATATCTTCGACTATTCTATTGATTTCTCTTATTAAGACTTTATTGGAATTGCTTTTCTCAATTATAATAATAACTTATATAATTAGAATTAATAATTACATAATATTTTTATATATTTAAAATATTAAAATCTATAATGGATCTGGATGGGGGTGGATATCCATAGACGATATCCATCTCCATCCCTGGAAATAAAATGGATATTAGGATGGGATCCATCCCTGCTCCGTCCCCGAAATAATAGTATCTATCCTTATTTTAAAAGGAGTGGATTCTTACGGATATCCGTATCCGTGGATAATTTTGCCATCCCTACTTGTGACTACGAAGCTATATCTTACAACATCGCCGGAAGAGGCGGGGAGTCCTCCAGCAGTCCTGTAGTGAAGGAGCCGAGGCGAGGCAATCTTTGCCTCTTTTTTTTTTTAGAAAAAGTAAAATTTATTTTTATTTTTATTTTATTAATTAAATTTGTTATTTTATTTATTTATTTGTTAAATTATTACTGAAATCTTATTTAAAAACAAATCTGGAAAAATGATAAATGGTAAATGAAAAAAATAAGTTGGAAAAATGATGATTTAAAAAACTCTAGCTGGAAATTGAAAAAAGAAAAAAAAGAAAAGTATATTACCTTTATCTATAATGTACATTTTAGTCTTTCTATACAATCTAATAAAGTTTAGCAAACACATTTTCCTTGCTTTTTTGTTAAGTTGATTTTTCCTAAAACTATTTTATGAAACACCTATCTACTTTTCTTTTATGTTGATTATATCTCAAGTTAAGTTATAAGTGGTTATTTCCTATCCTACAACAATCCCAAACATAGCCTCAATTACTAATTTCTTTGTTTGCAAGTAATTTTCATGGGTTCTTTGCTTATATGATAAATCAAGTGAATACTGTATGTAAGGTTTGTTTTATTTTATTTTATTTTTTTTTTTCCGGAGTCTTCTAATCTCTCCCTCTCTTTTCTTTATTGGAAACAATGATTTTATTTACAAAAGAATATTAATTGCTCGTTCTTGTGAGCTAGAATCTATTCAAACCTTAAATATTACTTCTCACATTCTGTTGTCAGCTGCTTGATTTGTTATTAGAAGGTATAAGTTAAATGTGCATGTATGGATATTTGTTTTACAATATCTTTCTTGAACTTCATCTAGTTCGTCTTTCTTCATTCACTTAAGAATGGAGATAACTGGCGTCAAGATATGTGCTATTTGTTTTAAAGTGAGTTCTGTCTTTTCGTAGTACTAGTGAACTGCTTAACCGCTGATGCTCATTCGAACTAGTATGCTTACAAGTTTTGGGAGTTGAAATTGAAGACTCCAATGTTTTGAAATTTTAGCATCTTTCTGTCAGGCATTGATCAAATCCACCAACCGGCTGAAAGATTCACTGCTCTCAAAGGATGACACAAAGTTGGCAATCCCCCTTTTGTTGCTTCTTGCTCAACATCGATCTGTGTAAGCTGTTCTACTTTTGTCTTTTCTTTTTTCTAAATAACTACTTTAATTAATACAAAATATTCGACAAAAAAGACATTCAAAAGTTCCCATGAAGATCTGTGAAGATTGTTATGTCATGTTTCAGAAAATTGGTTCACTTGTCCATGCTTGTAGTGTACTTGTATAAACAGTCTGTCACATGAAGACACACATGTAGACTTCCTTGTATATATACATATATACAGATGTATGTATAAAACATCCGTTGTATAGGCCTTTTTTTTAGTTATATTTTTCATTTTTGGAGCTGGCCCTCTACTTGTAAATTGTATTTCTGTTTAAGATTAGTTTCTGTTTTTGTAAGTCCAAATACCTATGTGTGGGCATATCTGCATATTTGTATTGTCTTTGTATATGTGTGGACATATGTGCTCTTATATACTTGGGCACATGAGTTGGAGATGAAGGGGCATGTGGCATTGAAATTTTTTTCTTGTAAACAGGCTTGTAATGTTGAGATTGTAACAGAGTTTTTGTAAACAGGCTTGTAAAGTAAGAACTGTAATAGAGTTTTTGTAAATTTTTGTACTGTCTTGGGTGTTCTTTGTTCTTCATTTGGCATATATTTATATATTGTTTAGAGAACTGCAATAGAAGTTAAGCTATTAATAAGAAGGCCTAACCATAGCATAAGTAGCTAATAGCTATTATAAAAAATATATTTAACCACGGTGGGATAGTCAAACGACATACAAAATGGGGGCTCCAAATGGGTTAACTAATCATAGAAATAGAATTCAACTTGGCTTATAACGTGTTATAGAAATCCAACACAAGTGTAGCTATAAGGTTAAAGGTCTAACCATAATATAAGTAGCCACGTCTATCATTATATTTAATCGTTATGGGGCTCTTTAACAAAATTGAAGTTACTATGGGAGGGAAATGATGATGTTGCTTGTTTGTTTGCCTCTTTTTTATTCTATTTTATTTAATTTTTATTAAACTATTTCTTCAGCCACATGTAGTTCAGTCAGTCTCTGGTCCAGCCATGGATATATTTTGTTATAAATAACATGACCGAAAGAAGTATTTTCGGCTATGCATCTCTATGCATTTGAGTTCAATATAGTTTGTCGGTCTCAGGCATTGGTCTTTGGTATCTTAATCACTCTGTTATTTATTTTCCCAATTTGGTATTTGAGAATTGGTGTTCTGACATTTTATTGTTGGCCTTAGTCGATTGCTGTGAGAAAAAGTTGACTGATGGACAGCTTGTGGATCATATTTTCTTCATTTCCTGCAGGGTGGTTATAAATGCAGACGCACCTTATATTAAAATGGTCAGTGAGCAGTTTGATAGATGCCATGGTACTCTTCTGCAGTATGTGGAGTTCCTTTGTAGTGCAGTGACTCCATCTACTGCTTATGCTCAGATGATTCCCTCACTTAATGATCTTATCCACCTGTACCACCTTGATCCTGAGGTATCTCTCTTTCCATTTTCGTGTGTCTGTGCGTGAACTTTATCTTTTTTTCCTTGACTTATTGGTTGGAAAGTTTTGTTCCACACCTAGTTTTCCTCAGTATATTTTGCTGCAACATTCTTTTATAGTGTTATTTTCAACCTCATGTAGGTTGCTTTTCTGATATACCGCCCAGTGATGAGGCTCTTCAAGTGTCAGGGGAGTTCTGATGTTTTTTGGCCTTTAGATGATACTGGAGGTGCAAATGTCACAACTGTTAACTTGGAGTCAGAATTTACGGAAGATCCTGGCAAAGTAATTCTGGATCTTGGCTCTCAGAAGCCTATAATGTAATAACCTAACATTTTGTTATTTGTTTATTTATTCAGTTGATTTGCATTGGTAGCATTAATGAAAAATTATATCCTCAGATGTTTCATCAATGATTTACAATAGAGAGAGAGAGAGAGAGAGAGAGAGAGAGAGAGAGAGGGAGAGGTGCTCCCTTCTTAGATTTTAGTATTGATGTTTTTTATGTTAATTTATGCAGGTGGTCTGATCTTCTTGACACTGTTAAAACTATGTTACCAGCAAAAGCCTGGAATAGCCTTTCTCCTGATCTCTATGCAACTTTCTGGGGGCTCACACTGTATGATCTTTATGTTCCTAGAAATCGTTACGAGTCAGAAATTGCCAAGCAGCATACTGCTCTTAAAGCTCTGGAAGAGCTCTCAGATAATTCAAGTTCAGCTATAACTAAAAGGAAAAAAGACAAAGAAAGAATTCAAGAGTCTCTAGATCGTCTCACCAGTGAACTCCATAAGCATGAAGAAAATGTTGCATCTGTTCATCGACGCCTTTCTCGTGAAAAGGATAAATGGTTGAGTTCCTGCCCTGATACTTTGAAGATTAACATGGAATTCTTACAACGTTGTATATTCCCACGCTGTACTTTCAGTATGCCAGATGCCGTTTATTGTGCTATGTTTGTGCATACTCTTCATTCCCTTGGCACACCGTTTTTTAATACAGTCAACCACATTGATGGTCTGATATGTAAGACCTTGCAACCTATGATATGCTGCTGCACTGAATATGAAGTGGGCAGACTTGGGAGATTTTTGTATGAGACGCTGAAGATTGCTTACCACTGGAAGGTAATTGACAATTTTAATACCTATTTATTGATATGTATTTAAGAATTATTATGCTTTATTGCTTACTATTTTAGTTAATGAGATAGAAGATAGCGTTGGACTTGGCATTTAACTTCTTTTTCATTTTCAACAGTTTTGATATCTTCATGTTAATTTTTTATTTTGGCCAATGCTTTGTCTTTAGAGGGACGAATCTATATATGAACGCGAATGTGGAAACATGCCAGGCTTTGCTGTTTATTATAGATATCCGAACAGCCAGCGCGTCACATATGGCCAGTTCATTAAGGTGACTTTTTGTATATCTAATTACTTAAAAGTTTCCTTCTTGCTTACTATCATTGCCTTCAAATTTAGACTTCTTGGGAGATACACTTTGTTATTTGATTTATTTTGAATATTTATGGGAGGTTTATCTCTCTTCCTCCTGCACTGCTCTTTCTAGTTGTTGATGAGTTGATCTTCAAAGTGTACTATGTATGATTGCACTTGTAGGAGCAATTAATTGAGTGTTGTTAACCAGTGTTCGAAAATGAGGCCTAGGCGGCCATGGCCGCACAATTTAGGCCTAATCGGCGTTCCTAGGTTGCCGGGCGCCTAGGACGGGGTCAAAAGCGCTAGGCGGTGTTAGGATTTTTTTTTTTTTGGAAGAGGAGAAGACCAAAACGATGTTGTTTTGGCTTCATTAAACAAAATCCCAAAACGACATCGTTTTGGTCTTCTTTTTCAAGAAAGAAAAAAAAAAAACCCTAGACGGTCTTCTTCTTCTTCTATTCTCCACTTAAGGGTGGCGATGGCGCCCTAGGTTCCGGTCCACTGCTAGACTAACGCCTAGCGCCTACTCGAACACTCCGTTTAATGTCTTAAATTGGATGACTGTTTTGATAAAGGCATTAGATTAAACTGATTTTTTTTTTTTAGTATGATATTCTGAATTTATTATACAATATGAATTTCAAATTTCAGAAGTCCTGACCTAGTTATTGTATTGATGGAGCATTTATAAGATATTTTTTTGGTATAATAATTTATACAAACAAGAGAGAGAGTGCTTTAGTATAAACAAACTTATCATGTGAATGTAAGTTCCATCCTACATAAAGAAAGCTTAGGGTGTGTCTCGTGTCACTTTTCAAATGACATTTCTAAAATCAATTTAGAAAATGAAATTGTGTTAATTTGTTTTTGAAATCCAAAAACGTTTTTGGTAGAAGATAACTTGAGTTTGTTGTTGTCTTATGATTTACAACAATAACATTTACTGTCTTATTTTGGAAACACTTCTGCATTTATTAGTCAATAATAATTAATGGAAAATATATTTGTTAATACACTTTAATATAATTATTTATGATGTGTTCGGGATCGTATTATTCTTTACTTTTTTGAGAAAAAATTTATAAATTTAAAAATTGAATTTGAGACTTTTAAGAACCGAGAATGTTGTTTGGTGGGGATTTATGAAGATAGATTCCTCATTATGAAAATTATGAATGTGTGATACTAACATCAGAATATAACAAATATCTGGAAGAAATAATTTGAAACATTGTTTTCAAGTTGTGAAAGGCAATAGATAAATGTTTTGTGTTTAATTATTTTATATATTTACTGTCGTATTTTGGAAACACTTAAGAATTTATTAGTCAATAACAATTAATGGAAAATAATATATTTGTTGATACACTTTAATATAATTATTTATGGTGTGTTCGGGATAGTATTATTCATTTCTTTTTTGAGAAAAAATTTATAAATCTAAAAATTGAATTTGAGACTTTTAAGAACCGAGAATGTTGTTTGGTGGGGATTTCTGAAGATAGATTCCTCGTTATGAAAATTATGAATGTGTGGTACTAACATCATAATATAACAAATATCTGGAAGAAATAATTTGAAACATTGTTTTCAAGTTGTGAAAGGCAATAGATAAATGTTGTGTTTAAATTATTTTATATATATATTTTTTTCTCAATTAAATTAGTAAAAGATAATAGAGCTCAAGTGTCTGGTGTCATTTGTACTGAAAAAATAAGATCTTATATATGTTTTCGATGACAATAAAAGATAGGGAGAGAGGAAGTGATTGGCCAGCATACCTGACTGTTATAATTGCTCTTCAGCAAGACAACTAAAACATGCATTTGGCCTTTTTTTTGACATTAGTGCAGCAAGAGTGAAAACATTGCTTTCCATTTTTCACTTTTTTTTTGAAAATATAACCGCACATATAACAACCCCTTAACATCTTTAGAAGTGCTATCTCTTCTCTTTTCTACTTTTTATATCCTCCACATGAGACTTAAAGACATCGCGCCAACTTTGTTGCTTACTGAATGTCTGAAGCTCCATTTGACTTCCCGAATGTGCAATGGAGAAGATTAGAAGAAGATATCAACTCTTTGTGCAGTTACTCATTAATTTACATTCAAAACACACAAAGCTATTTAGTTGTCCCAAGATTGTTATCCCTTTGCTGTTTTGCTAATAGGTACACTGGAAGTGGAGTCAAAGAATTACACGGTTATTAATTCAGTGCTTGGAATCCACTGAGTACATGGAAATCCGAAATGCTCTTATAATGTTGACAAAAATTTCTGGTGTTTTCCCGGTTACTCGGAAGAGTGGGATCAATCTTGAGAAAAGGGTAAGATAGATTGAAAAATTGGCCAACTTTTTCTTTTCTTGCTCGTTATATTATGTACTTTAGCATAACCTATTTCTTCTTTCCAATATAGGTAGCTAAAATCAAAAGTGATGAGAGAGAGGATCTCAAGGTGTTGGCAACAGGAGTCGCTGCAGCTTTAGCAGCTAGAAAGGTATGTTAATGGCATAGTGCAACTTTAATTATGTGCCTAATTATCCATAGTTCAACATTCATGGAGTTTTATTTTTGTGGCAGCCTTCATGGGTTACCGATGAAGAATTTGGAATGGGATACCTTGAACTAAAGCCTGCACCTTCACTTGCTTCAAAGTCTTTAGCTGGTAATGGGGCTGTGCAAAATGGTTCTGCACTTAATGTTTCTCAAAATGAAATTGCTGGTGGAAAAACAGCTTCTATGTTAACACAACATGCAGATTCTGGACATTCAGTTAGGGATCTGATTTTGAGAACAAAACCTGCTGATGGGAGGTTGGAAAGAACAGAAAGTACGCCACTTGTAAAATCTGATCAAGGACATCTAAAGCTAAAAGGTGGTTCGTTGACCAATGGCTCTGATGTTCATTCGTCCATGCCCGCAGCCGCTGTACAAGCTGGAACATCAAGATCTGTGGAAAATCAAAAATTGGTGGATGAATCCTCAAATAGAACCTTGGATGAAAACATGTCCAGAACTTCTGCAAAGAACTCTGCAGAGTCTGAGGTATTATATGAATTCTCATTGTTTGTTTATATGGTATAGAGACATGAAATTTTCATTATTTTTTTTATAGTGGCATCAACAACTTTTACAATGTTTGGTTCAAAGAGCTTTTAGCTTATTTTCTTAAGAGTACATGGATGTAATTTGGCATGTAGAAACCTCACAGTATATAACTGCACCATGATGAGTGGCTTTCACAGAAGAACATGCATGGAATGAGTGGGTAGATATTGTGAAGCTTTCTCATGAGATATAGACTGCAGATTATAAGTCTTGTTCACCACAATAGGAGTTGAATAATTGATTACCAATAAAAATGGATGAACATTTGATTACCACACTAGAAGATATTTTGCAGTGAATTGTTTTTGGCGGTGAAAGAGCTTCTATAGGTTGGGAGCTGTGATTTCTCGGGAATTGCACCCTGAAGATCAGTGAAACTAATACAAGCTCAATAAGAGAAGAATTTAAAAAAAAAAAAAATCTCAATTTTAAATATATTCTGTCTTTTTAAAGAATAGGAAGAATGAAAAATCAGTTATGTTTAAAATAATCAGATAATTCTTGGTAAATTTTTTCTTTTGCATGCTAAGTTGCCCTACTAATAAAATCTCTGCTTCATGCTTCTGCCTCCTATTTGTATATTTATTTGTGTGGACTTGTTTTAGTAAATTTGTCCTTATAGTGTTATAATGCAATATAAAGTACTTTCTTTTTCTGAGAAACTACATTATAATATATACATTATAATATATTTAACTTGCCTTAAAACTCAAAGCTAGTGATACTTATAAAAAGTTTAAATAATCCAACTATTAACCTACCCCCATTATATGACATTGGTTTAACACACTTGAAAGATAATAATTATTGTTTTTCTGGGTAACATTAAGTTTTTCAATAGTTTTTATCTTCTGTTGAATGTCTACATTGCCCTGTCTACAGTCAAAAGCTTCAGCGAAACGTTCAGTGCCTACTGGATCACTTACTAAGACATTGAAACAAGATCTTACAAAGGATGATAATAGATCTGGAAAAGCTGCTGTCAGAAGTTCTGGCACTGCCACTAGTGACAGAGATCTCCCCTCTCATGCATCAGAGGGCAGGCAAGGTGGTGCTAATAATGCTTCTTCTGCAGTCCAAGTGAACTCTATCACAGTTTCAGCTAAGACCACTTCATCTGTAAGAACGTCAGATAATCACGGAATTGAATTGAAGACCGAAAGTGGAGTTGCCAAATCCAATGACCTGAGATTTTCTGGGGGTAAAAATGATGGCAATGAAGCTTCTGAGGCATCCAGGCTCTCTTCTTCTCGGAGTGCTCATTCCCCGAGGCACGATACATCTGCAGTTCCTTCAAAGCCTACTGATAAGGTTCAAAAAAGAAGCAGTCCTGCTGATGATACTGACAGATCAAGTAAACGCTATAAAGGGGACACTGAATCAAGAGATTTTGATGAAAGGGAGAGATCTGTGGATCCTCGATATGTGGATCTTGAAAAAATAGGAACCGAAGAACAAAATGTGTATAGAGCCACAGATAAGGCTTTGGATAGGTCCAAAGATAAGGGTAATGAAAGATATGAAAGGGACCACAGGGAAAGATTTGACCGTCCTGATAAGTCCCGTGCAGATGATATTTTACCTGAAAAATCAAGGGATAGGTCCATGGAAAGGTATGGAAGAGAGCGTTCAGTTGAGCGAGGACAAGAGAGAGGTAGCGATAGGACTTTTGATAGAGTTTCTGACAAAGCTAAGGATGATAGAAACAAAGACGACAGAAGTAAATTAAGGTACAGTGATTCATCTTCGGAAAAGTCTCATGTTGATGATCGGTTTCATGGGCAAAGCTTGCCTCCACCGCCTCCTTTACCACCTCATGTGGTTCCCCAATCTGTTAATGCCGGTAGAAGAGATGAAGAAGCTGATAGAAGGTTTGGAAATACCAGACATAGTCAAAGGCTTTCCCCAAGACATGATGAAAAAGAACGGAGACGGTCTGAAGAAAATTCTGTAGCTTCACAGGATGATGCAAAACGTAGAAGGGAAGATGATTTTCGAGATAGAAAGCGGGAAGAACGAGAGGGGTTGACATTGAAGGTATGTATCAGAGCTTTGTTATTGATTTCATTTTCATTCTGAATCCTTTCCAATGCAACCCATTGAGATATAAGAAGCTCAATACATCCCATATGTACATATGTTCGGCCATATGTAGATTAGGTCATCAAAGTTAGTTTCTTAACGGGCTATTGTCTTAAATGTCTAGATGATGACACCTATTACGGCAAATTTCTTATGAAATGAATGTGATGTCCCGATAAGCTTATGGTCATCGATTCATGGATAATAGTTGTGAAATTTATCTATCTTAAATTTTAGGGTTGTAAATATACTGTATCTTTTTTTTCTTTTCTTTTTTAACAAATAAAATAAAATAAACAACTCACTCAGTTTTGAGCCAATGTACATTTAATACGTAATTGGCTTCCTTATATATCATTATGAGTTGACATTTTTATGTAAGAAAATATTATACTCAATAACACTGTATATGGTTTCTAAATTAGTTAGTTTGGTCACTTACAAAAGTTAAAAATGCTCTAAGAAGTCATCATGAAATTCCAGCTTCAAGTTATTCAGTTGTGTTAAATTTTAAAGATACCGCTTTATGATCTCATTTACTTATTATGTAATCTTGTTTCCTAGTGTATCAGACGGTTAGACTTTTTCTTTATGCATTAAAATGAATGATTAGCATCTTCACCTTGGATGTAATTGATTATAGAAATGGTAACTATTATGTGTACTATTTTTTGTTCACTTGCTGTAAATTTCTATATATCTTTATAGGCTCAATCAATGACCTAGTAACCTCCAACTGTCTGTCCAGTATGAACAACTATCTTCTGAATGATGGATTTTATTTCTAAATAGATGGTTGGTTATCTGTAGGTACCTGATTTCACTCTTTGATTGGGTTGTTTATATTTCACTGGATTAGTCGTTACATATGCACTGCTGGATAAAGCTTACTTACTGATGGCTGTCTTATTCTCTATATCAGTGTGTGTATCTGTGAGTCTATGCATCTTTAGTCTTATGTTTGTGTGTGCACACCTGAGTATGACTAAAGTAAATATGATAAATTTACATTATGTTTGTCCTACTCTTAAGGACATTGGTCTTTTGTTTATTTAATTAACTTCTTGTCTGTAGGTGGAGGAAAGGGAGAGAGAGAGGGACAGGGACCGGGAGAAAGCCAACCTTTTGAAAGAGGATACAGATGCTAATGTTGCTTCTAAGAGACGGAAACTTAAAAGGGATCATCTTCCATCAGTGGAACCTGGGGAGTATTCTCCTGTGGCCCCTCCACCTCCTTCCATTGCTATGGGTATCTCACAATCATATGATGGAAGAGATAGAGGTGAACGAAAGGGAGCCATGATGCGTGCAGGTTACATAGAAGATGCAGCAATGAGGATTCATAGTAAAGAAGTAGCTGGCAAGATGGCCCGTCGTGATTCTGACCCGTATCCTTAAAATCTACTGACTACTCTCTTGAGCATCATGCTACTTATGCAAATATTCATGCATATCTCCATTTGAGGACCTTCCATTTAAAAGTAATTGCTAAAAAATTTCGCTGTTGGTAAATTCAAAGCATTCAGTTTTATCTCCAGATCTAACCTACATGGTTTGTCATTTCCACCAATCCAGTCAAACGCTTCCTTCTCAGAAGGTGAAGCAGTTAAGCCACTAATGTATGTGTTCTGCTTAGTGTGCTCTGTGCTGTGTGATTGATTGGTTACATGATATACCTTACATGGAATCTTATGCTGTTAATAAATATCTAAGCAATCAACATGCATCTAGTGTTTCTCTAATAATATTTTAGAATCTGTAAGTCCTTAACCAGGGCTACTAGAATGTACGACCGAGAGTGGGAAGATGAGAAGCGGCAAAGGGCTGAACAAAAGAGGAGACATAGGAAGTAGTTACTGGAAAGCAACACGTTGAGCCTTTCCATTTCTTCATGTTGTAAGCTTTAGTGTAAATTACTCCTTTATAGGTTAGCTAAATATACATAGGCGGTACCGAGTATGCTTCAGCGGGGGCTTAAACCTTTTTTTTTTTTTTTTATTTATTTTCTTTCCAGATAACTATGCTGCGGAATTGTAGGTCCTTGATTTTTTATGGATCTCTGGTACCATTGGGAAGTCTTGAGAAATTTAGACTGATTTATCTCCTTTTGTATTAATAATTGTATATTCTGATCTATCTTTAATCAAGTTTTTATTCTAACTGTTTTATTTTATTTTATTTTCTTTTGTCTTTCTGGCATGTTTCTTCTGAATCATGGAAATTTATGTTAAGTTATGCAATTATTATCTAACTTTTAAAGTTGATTTAGCGTGACTCTTACTTTAATTGATAAATGTTTGTTACTGTTGCCGTAGAATGGCATTAGGAGTTGTTTTATTATTTATTATTATTTTTAAAAGATATTTGAGCTACTTTTAATTATTTTACAAGCACTTTCAAGTGTATTCTATTCTACCAAATTTCATTTTGACTGAACCAGATTAACAACTCTTGTGATCTGATAATGTAGAATAACCCAATCAAAACTTAGACAACTTCGTCAAATCAATAGTAAATAGGTACAAGTTTCGGATGATTATTTTTATAGTGAAAATATGGGGAAATAACTGTTTTTATGTTTAATAAGTTTAGTTTTAATGACAACCGTAATATTCTAGTCTCCTTTTATTATGTTTTTGCCATTTTTATGGAATTTTTTTTTTTTTATTTAATTTCTCAAAAACCTCCGTTGATGGTCTTCCACTCCATCCATAGAGTGTCAAAATTAGCCTCCAATTGGAGGTCAAATAGATCCTCCAATGGAGGTCTTGATAAAGATGAACGGAAAAAAAAACATGGAAAATTTCAATTTCATTTTTGTTCGATGTCTTAAAAATTAGAAAATAAGTTTCGAAAATATAAAATAAGTCTTGGAAACATCAAAGTAAGTAATTATTATGAAATTAAGTTTTGAAAAGAAAAAAGGTGTGAAATTTATTTTTATGAGTGTATTTTAATGATATTTTTGTCAGATCAATATTTTAGGTTCTATTAAAATTTAAATTATGAAATTATTGATAGTCTAAAAATCCATTCTTAAATTTCTGAATCAGGTCTCTTTTATGAATTTTCTAATCAATAATCAAATAGTCAAAACTACCTAGAACACCTTTTGTATGCATCTTTTTCTGTTTATTGTGATCCTATCCTTGGTGTTATTTGCAGCCATTTGATTACTTAAACTGGGCATTGTATATTTCAGACCCTAAACTAATGAAAGGATCGGTGATAGAAGGAGAATAAATTGCCTTTTCCAGTTCTCCATTTAATTACCATATTCATTCCTCACTCCACACAAAATGTCTTGGGAAATCATGCAAGTGACCATGAAGATTACATGAGATACAGATCGTTAAGTAAAAAATTACAGACCCCATGGATACTTTGGATTAGAAGGAAATGATGGATGATGATATTTCATGTTATGGGCCCTGCGAAAAAGGGTTGTATACTTGTACTTTCCATTCACTTGTTGTTTCTTCTTGCTCACAATCATAAAAGTAGTTCCTTTGAGGAACACGAGCCAGGTTGACAGTTGCTTCAAGAAGATCCTCCCAGCTATCATTTTCACTTTCTTCAAACTCTATCAATGGCTCCTTTTCCTCTTCTTTCTTCGTTTTTCTCGGAAAATCATTATTTTCCTCAAATATTTCCCATCGAGTAGTAACTATAACATCCTTCCTAACAGTAATCTGTCTGTCTCCATCATCTTCTGTTAATGTTGGCGTCAAAGTAGATGGAGATTCCAACAATGATGATCGTGACAAAGGGGATGATGATGAGTCCTCCTCCTCCTCCTCCGTTAGCTGCCACATTCCATTGAGAAAGGCCTCAAGTGCCTGAATCTGAATCTGCGGAATCCGGTCAACAAAAGGGTATTCGTATGCTCCACAGAACCCCATAGCCTTACACCAGTCATAGAACTCACAGAGCTGGCTGGCTTGCATAGCTGCTTTCTTGTATATACCAAAAGATGTTATGCAACTTCTATATGGCATTTGAAACAAATTGTCCAAAACCAAAACTATTTCCTTTCTAAACATTGTGTAACAAATGAAACTATCACGGATGATATGTTTCATAGCAATTTGGACAATGAAACTTCTGGCTGCAACCCCAGTTGGCCTACAATCCATAACTCTGTCTATTATGCGTTGAAGTTGTGGTAAAACTTCAATCATCCTCCCCACTTCTTCCATCTTTTTCGATATGTTTTCTGGAAATTCTTCGTAGTATGTTGAATAGCTTCTTCCATCAAAGGCAGAGCAATCAAGGGCCTCGTCGAGTAACTGAGCATATGATCGTATATAAACGGTGTAATCTTCAGGGTTTGATGAAGACTCATCTCGGAAGTGACAAGGATACAGAGAGAGCAAACTGTTTGATCTTGTCCATAACAATTCAGTTCGAAAAGGGCTGTTTACCGGCAGTGCTCTAAGCAACCGGTGAAGAAGAAGTAGACATTTGAGTGCAACACGCCAGCAATGAGTCTTGCCAAAACGACGAGTGAAGCTAAGTGAAAAAGTCCGGAAAGATGAAGGACTAATGGAGAAGATTTTCATAAGCTCATTGATGTATTTTTCAGGCAATGGTATGTCATCTGGGGCCGTTGCCTTTACAATGATAAGATCAACATCGCAAAACCCTCCGGCAGTTGCCACTTTAGCGTATCCGACGCTGCTGTGCTCTTTTACAGAAGTGAAAAGTTGCCGGAATCGCTTCTGCATGGTTTGAGAGAGACACAGTTTGGTTTTGAAAATAACAGGGGCTAGAGGGTTTTGTTTAAAGAAGCTTTAAAAATAACGGCATGGAAAAATAGAAAAATATAATAGGACAACTCCTTTTTCACTTTGCTCTTTGGTAGGATCAAAACAAAGCTACAATTACAAGAAAATATTATTGTTTTCTCCCCAAGAAGGAAGAACAAAAACTTGGTGGTACAGATACAGTATAATGCTCTTGCTACGCTCACAATAGGTCACATGACACACCGACACGGTATAAGATATTCATCTAATCGTAAATAATTTTCATATCACGTGGTAGGTTATGAGTATAGCGGATCTACGTAAGGCAATCTCAGCAAAACTTTCCTCCAGCAATGAGAAAGTAAAAGATAATGGGGTCAGCTGTCACTAGATAGAGAAATAGGAATTATATAATGCAAAGATATATAGAAAATAACCAGTTATTCGTTTATCATCTGTATGTGATCTGTTTATTGTGTTTGGACGTACCTTTTAAAGTTATCCACAGAAGAGAATATTCTGGTTAATTATTTGTCTTTGATTGTCGTTGAGCCTTATGGAAACTGGTTTCGTGGGGAGAGAACACAACACTGAAAAAAAAAACTGCAACAATGGTTAATGAAGGTTGGCTGTAATTTGCTATCACTCTCTTAGTACATTCTCTCTTTTTATATTGACATGTGATCAGTAATGAGTGTTTTATATTAAAAATATAACTTTTATAAATAGTTTACTTTTTCATTTTATTTATAGTACAAACAAACAATTAATTTTCTAAATTACTATTCTTCTTTAATTTCAGCATATTGTCATTTAATTCATTTAAAAAAAATAGTAATAATAACAGGTCTGTATTTTTAGACTCGAAGACTCTGCAACTTCTCTTCTTTCTACCGAACATATGTTGACAGATCTAAATTGAATTGCTCGGATATTTCTTTTTACCAAATTTTCATTACCAAACATCGTCTGTTAACTTTATGGTTGTTGTATAGAATAAATAATTAGTAAAAAGAATTATAATTAAATAATTTAAAAATATTTTATAAAAATTTCATATAAACCGAAAAAAAAGAGTAGATGGTACATTGTCCATGAATCAAAAGAAAATAATAAATCTAAAGAAAATTGTAGAATATTAATCCGAAAACATCATAAAATACAAAAAGAAATTCTCTTTTTTCAATTAAGACTGTATTTTTCCATTTGAGAAAATGTTTCTGACTTTTGAATACCTATAAAACATATATAAGGAAAATTAACAAATATTAATATGAAATGAGAAATATGTTTTATGTCACTGTTCATGTTACAAACCCAATAGAATAAAATTATTTAATATTAAAATCAATTAAAAAATTACTTGGATACAATTGTAATTGTTAACAGACAAAAATGGCAAGGGTCTAAAGAAAAATTTTCCATCCATTGCTTGAAGTAGTAGAACACTATAGGGGGTACCCAACTACCTAGAGAAGGAGCTATACCAGTATATTCGGATATGCTTTATGTGAATAAAGATCAATACCATTTAGATCTTCAAATACCAGGAAACATCAAAGGCAAGGTTCTGAGGACCCCACTATCTCACTACCTTGGTACCCCACTACTACCCAGTATCCCAGCTCCTCGATACCCCGGTACCCCGATACCCCGATACCCCGATACTTAAAGAATATTGGCACCCCTGTCCAGCAGGATACAGGGTACCTGGATACCCCGGCTGCTTCTAGAACCGATATACCAAATAGTAGGAATCAAGATGAAGAGAGAATTATCAAGGAAGAGAAGACCAGAACACCAAAGAATCAGAATCATGCTACAGGTAAAACAATACATGCCAACGTTTAAATATGAGGAAAGTTGACTTCTCCCGCCACCTTTAAAGCTCCACTTTGAATGAGATTAGTCAACTCTGTAAAGATCGCCAAAGAAGGAAACAAAATCGCCTGAATATGGGAACCACTCCTGCGCTTGAAACAAGGCCACTATTAACGTCTCGTTGATTGCTTAATTAATCACCTAAATTGACTGACTGATTACGAAAGTAATGAGCAAGAAACATGACCTATAAATAATTGAAGACTTTCGACTGAAAAGGGATCAAGAATCCAATTTTGGTTTCGACTTCTTACAGCTATTTTTCGCTTATTGACTAGCACGAGATCGCCATCACCAACTGTGTTAGAAAAATCTGTTAACTAGAGATATTCCATAGGAATACCTACTGTATCATGTACCCTTGTTAATTGATCAATAAATCAGTTATTCGCCAATTTTTACAATGATTATCCCCATCTTTAATTGCCATTGTACTTTGTTTACTTTATTGAGAATTTATAGGTATCTGGCGTGGTATCTTTCTCTGGTTGTGATCTACCCTGATCACGATCTAAAAGTTGTTAATTGGAAATTCACCCTCGTGAAAATTTTCAGTTAATACTTTTTGGCACCGTCTGTGGGAAATATCCTCCCATTCATTTTCAAAAAAGCCATCTAGTTCTACCCTAGCAAGCAAGAAGATGAGACTTTGATCCTTTCAAGGGTAGCCCGACCCCTCGGGACCCCAATCCCTCGCTTCCACACAGAGAGTCCAAAGGCAGGGAAGGGGATCAAAGAATAACAACCCGGCAGTGGTCCCTCTACCAAATACGGGCTCCTCAGCCCAGGATCTGACTGTCTGGGAAATCAATTGGGATATCCTAAAATAGTAGGCTGCCGCTTACATAGAGAGTATCCGCCTCTGGATGATCGCCTTGGGGATACCTTTCGAAGCACCTGGGACCAAATGAGAGATTAGACCGGGTACCCGGGTACCAGTCTTTGATAGACTTGGACCACCACTTCAAGTTCAAAACCGCCCTATAGATTTCAAACCCCTACAGGTGAAATCAACAGTCGATGTCCCTCTTAGGGGGAAGCGGCCGATAGCCAAACCGGTAGCAGAAGAGGAGGCTTCTTAGCTTGATGCTGGAGGTAGCACTAGATCTAGGAGGAATCCCTAAGGAAACCGTCCCAAGAAGGAGGAGCATAAGGAGGCAACCGTGGTATCGGAGACTTCAGTCAACGAACGCTAAGAGGCTCGGTCTAGGAACGGTGGATCCAAGCACCTTGAGGACCAGATGGCCAAGATGGCGAAGGAACTCGAGGAGCTGAGAAAAAGAAAACACCGGGGTTACCCAGAAGAACCCCTTAGGGGAGATGAACGCACCTTTCTAAAAAAGAATCTGGGAGATAGAGCTACCCCCTCCCCCCCAAGTTGAAAATGCAATATGAGAAGTATTTTGGATAAGAGGACCCCGTGAGCCACATGAAGAGCTTTGTCCACCAGATGGAGATCCAGAACGCTACCTGGTCAATGATGTGCAGGATGTTTCCTTCAACCCCGACAGAATGTGCCAAGAATTATGTAAGGTCCTTAAGTTTTGATTGGCTTATTTCGTGGACAAACCACATGTGGGGCTTGATGTAAGGGTAGCTTAAGCATTTGATGGTTGGTGATTTGCACAACCAAGACCCTCACAAGACCTCAAGAGAAGAAGCACATTAAAGGTAATTTCTTGTGCTTACTTGCTTTAAAGAGAGCTAGTTGCACACTGAAATTACCTAGAGAGATGTATTGTATATTATACCTCGGAAGGGGAAGGGAGGGGGGGGGGGGGTGAATAGGTATAGTCCCAATTTATTCTAATTTCAAAATTTGCAGATTACAAGAATGGAATGTACACTTGATATGATTTAACAATTGTATACTATGAGTCAATACATGTAAAAATCAATATACAAGAGATACAATCAATACATGATATGGAAGATAATAAAGAGTAAAGCGAAAATGAACACAAGTATTTTTACGTTGTAAGCCTCAAAGAGGAAACATCCACGAGTTGAATAACCACAACCACCGGCAAAGCAATCCACTATATGAAAAGGACTTACACACTCAAAGCTATCAACAAGTGATATCCACCATAAGCTATCAACTCCTAATTTACCCTTAAGGCCTAGTGAACCACCTAGCCTACTCTCTATCTAGATGTGCTTTACACCTTTAGAGAGCAACTCCCTATCTAAGGCTCTTAAGCCTTTAGAAAGATTTCCTTGCTTAGCTATCTAGATCACAAATGATCTTAGTCAAGCTTCCCTAGCTCAACCATTCGGAGTACCAAACTCCTAGCTAAAACTTTTGCTTAGTTATCCGAATCCTCTTGATCCTAACTAAGACTTCGAGCTTGGCCATCCGGAACACTTTCCTAGACAAGTCTTCTTGCTCAAATCAAGGCTTCACTCACCTTAACATGAGACTTCAACCTTTCCACAAGGCAATGATCTAAGTGATGCAAATGATGCAAACACAACACAATTAAAAGCAAGATAATCAATCAAACTCTATGAACACGCTTAGATATATTCTAAGATATGCTTTCAACAAACAATCACAAATGTACTTAGAAATCAAGACATGTATATCAATAAGAACAATATGAGAATATTCAATATATCACAATATTCTTAGTTCTTAGATCATTAAATTAAACCTAGAAATTATCATGAAGCACATCACATATAACATTTCTAGAATCAATTCCAAGTTAAATCAAATTTAGCAAATATATGTTCAAGAGAAATCACAAAGCTAAAACTTAATTAACAAATGATCAAACACCCCTAGGATATGATCTAACATCATTCTTACCACAAATCATCTATCAAATAAGAAGATTAAAAGAGATGATCAAAGAGAAAGTGACAAGAAGAAGTTTCACATATAAAGATGAAACTCGGACTGAAGAACAGCTTGCTGCGAACAATCACCAATTCATTTGAATCTGAAAATGCTTGAGGTTTGTAACTCTCTTCAAGACCAACAATTTTGGTTTTTGGATTACTCGATTTCGAGTTCGTATGAGAGAGTTATGATCAAAATAATAAAAACTAAAATTGAGAGAATTTCTAATTTCATATTTTTTAAATTTTCTACACTTAATGTTTGGAGAGAAGGAGGAGAGCTTTTGAAAGAATTCAAGGGAGGGAAAAATGGACTAACCATGGCTTGACATGTCACCTCCACGTGTGGGGTGCATGTGCCACACGTGGGCAGAGAGACTGCCTAGCCGTGTGGCACATGTGGCACACCAAGGTTGGCCTTTGGTCAATCTTTCTCCTCTCGCGCATCTCTCGCGTTCTTCGGGTATATTTGGGCCTCCGAACTCCGATTTCACATCCGTCTTTAGATTACAAATCATGACTCCCTCACACACAACAAAGACTACAAAAATTTGCAAAAAGGTTGAAAATTCATCTCGAAAAATGACGACGAAGACAACTCAATGAATGAGAACGTAAAATAGCGTAGCTACATCGTTTGGACTCAAAACCTAATGAATGAGTAACCGAAATGACCGAGACTCAATAAGGAATCATATGAGATCATGTTCAAGTCCAAAATATAATAAACATAAACAAATAAACACAATGTCACGCAGTATGTCATATCTAAGCGATAGTGATAAAACATACAATTCTACAATGTTTGTCTATATGAGACTAATGCATGAGCATACTTAAATGTATGTGAATGTGTTATACCAAATGTTTCCACAATGATGCAGTGATACACATGAATGAATTGTGTGTGTGTGCGCTTACGCTTTGCAAGAGGAAGAAGAAACTTGATACCTTAGCATCCAAGTGTGCGTTTTTCCTCTTGAAGACGATATTTGCATAAGACGTCGCTCTTAACCTTTGAAGCTTCTTTTCACCAAGAACCACCTAAGCAATACTTATTACAAATAGAGAGAGTTTAGTAATGGAATCAAGCCAATACAAATCAAGGATCTTACACACACACACACACACTGAAAACTCATGTATATCTCTAATTCTTGTATGTTGTGTGTTTTATTTTGTGCATTCATGTTCTTGAATATCTCTTCATGCTTGTTTAATTGATTGCATCTTGTTTGTTAAATGCCATAACATGTTATGACATTAGGATGCATTCACTTTACTTACACACTTGCACTTATTGCATGGTCTATGTGTGAGAAACTATGTGAAAAGGCCAAGTCTCTCACTACCGCGGTTGAAGTGTCATTTTGACCAACCACGGCAAGCCAAGTGACATCAATTATCTTGCTTTGCCATGGTTGAAGTGTCATCTTGACCAACTGTGACATTCATGTGACAATAATTTCTTTTGCTATGCTGCGGTTGAAGTGTCATCTTAACCAACCGCTGCAGTTCATTGTGCGCATAGTTATCAAGCAAAAATTGGTATGATTTTGGCCCTCATTCTCAACTCTTTTTGCTTGATTCTAAGGCATCTCCCTGAATTTAATGTTGCTAAATCAAATGTTAGGGGCATTTGGAAGAAGCTCAAGACTTTGGTGCTAAAAGAGTTCAAGTTGGCAAAACAGGGTATTTTTGCCACCTTGATGAAGATGTGTCGCCATTTGGCGACATGATGGCATAAGAGGCCACATTTGCATTTCTCAGAATTAAATGCATCAGGTCTTGTCGTCACTTCGTGTCACCAAATCAAAAAAGTGGTGACATAATGGTAGAACTAGGGACATTGAGCACAATTCAGAATTAAAGCATTAGATCTTATTGCCACTTTGTGTCGCAATATCAACAAAGTGGCGACAATTGAAATTCCTTCATTGTCCCCACTTGCAAAGTGGCAAAAAAGATGAGAAATGTGGCGACATGTGAATCTCAGAATGAGTAACTGTTTGTCGCCACTATGTCGCCAATGGCCACACAAGTGGTGACATCACTCCACATCGGATTTTCAAGCAGTTATCAGTACATTTCCAAGTGTGACTATATATATCCCTCTCTTCCAACTTGAGAAGGATCCAAGCATTTTCTAGAGCAAGAAATTTACAGAGCATTAAACCTAGTTTCTCCTCCATACATCACTCTCTTAACTTCCTCCATTCTCTAAACTTGAACTATCTTTTTCATCTAAAACCTCAACACCAATGTCTTGATTACTTCACCCAACCATTCCTCTCTTTCCATTCTCTACATTTTAATACCTTTGTCACTCACCATTAGACACCCACCTATCTAGACACATTCTCTTCTACCACTCTCTACACTAGTAGCAACAAATGAAGGGAAGGAGCAAGGTCTAAAGAAGGAGGTCTATTGGTGATTTCCTTAACTTTTACTTCCCATTCATTTGATTGTAATTATGTGTAACTAAACCCTTAATCTAGGTGATAGATGTGAGGAACATTTGTTATGGGTTTTTGCTTAAGCTATGTGTAATTAAATCTCTACTTGTTTTCTATTAACTTAATATTGAGATTCTATACATTAATTTGATTACATTGTATATCACCAGTAGATCATTTTATTGTGTGAGAAAAATTGTTGTGAAACCAATCTTGGATTGACACCCTTGATTGGTTAATGAACTTAGTGAATAGAATAGATTAGTGGTGGATATACCAACCTGATCGGATTATTTTACCTATTTTAGGTCCCCAAATTCTGATCGTTTGTCTCGTTTTCGAGCGTATTTTTGTATATAATATTTTTTTAGCCATGTGTAGGTATATATTCTCTACAATAAGGTTTTGAACTTAAAGATTAGTTTGGGAGGCAAAATGAGCCAAAAAGGGCTGAAATTGGATATGCTCGTGCAGAACACTCAATTTTGGAAGGTCATATCTTCCTTATCATATCAAATCACGATGATATTTTTATATATTCGGAAAGCTCCAGAAGTTTAGTTTCCAGAACATTTAACGGATTGTAATTTCGAGCTTTCTACAAGAAGTTATACCCATTTCTGTAACGGTGCGGGATGCTGAAATGCTGAAACTCTGTCGGGTCAAAATGGTTACTTCAATCGGTGGCCTGGCCGCCGATTAAAACCGTTGATTACCTCCAAAAAGTCATTTTTTGCCCAAAAATTTATGAGCAATCTTGTCCTTTCACCCAACTTTCAGCCCTAACCTCCCCACAAAATTTAAACACTTTCTTCTCTTCTTTTCTCTTCTCTCCAACAGAATCCACACTCCACACTTCTTCTTCTTCATCTTCTTTCACACCAAAAGAGAGAGAGAAGCTTTCAAGGGCATCCATGGAGGTTTTTCCTCCATGGATGCCTTCCATTTCATCTTCTATCCATCATCCACCATATTTACAAGTAGATTGCATAGATATAGGAGTGGGCTTTGGCCAAATTCGAGCTAGACAAATGAAGGAGTTTTTGGAGGAGGTTTTCTTCAAGGGTTGTATCTACTTCTCACTCTCTATGTATTTCTTATTTTCTTGAATATGTAATCACCACTTGGGAATATTTGTAAACCTAATTTGTGCTTAATATATATGTTGGTTGTTTTTATATCTAATTTGTATTTTGATTCACTCTTGTTATTTATTGATATATCTCTTATCTTGAAATGCTTGTGTCTGGAGATTGAAAATTAATATGTAATCATGGATGAGATTAGGAGTATATTAATGTAAATTAGGAGTAGTTGTAATTAAATATCCCATTTTGTGTTTGTATGTTGATGGAAGGTCGAAATTAACTTGTATGGATGGGTTTGAGTGACTTAGAGTTAGGATTGTGCTTTTGGAGGGGCTCTCTGGGCATAGTCTTGGCTAATTAGCTAGGAAGAATGGATGAACCTATTAATTGCCATATTATATGAGGTTTGGTTCTATGTTTTTGTTAACAATTGGACTTTAGCTATTTCTCACACTAGAGACTTTAGGTGAGATATGGTTATAAATACAATCACGTTTTCTATATTCAGTGTACCTAACGTTGCTATTTTACATTACTGTGTTAATATTGGGACTCAATTTAACATCGGTTTGTAGAATATGTTCACAAATGTTGGTTGCGGTTTTGTGATTGAGAGGCTCTCAACACACTTTTCAACCGTTAGCTCTATGAATGGGTATAAATCGGATTGAGGCAAAAACGAACCCTTAACTAAAATTGGATATGCTTAATGCCTAACAACCAACTATTTGTGCACTTATGTATGGTGAACTTGTTGAACCTTATGTGACTATTTTCATGCATCTCTCCTATCCACCATTTTTTTTATCACTTTAAACACTATTCTCACTCTTCCATATTCTCATTGTTTTCATTTGTTTTCATTTACATTTTCTTACATGCTCTCTCTCTCACACACACACACACACCACATTGCACATACATTTCACACACACCATTCTCACCTTTTCGTATTCTATTTACATGCTTACAATAATCACTAGAACTTGAAATGGTTGACGAATCATACCTCCCTGCGGAACGATACCCTCGCTTGCCACTTTACTAGTCTTTTGCTAGTTTAGAGCACATTATGTGGGAAACCCTTTTTACATTGAAACAATCTTTTGATTCTCGTGATTTCTTAATGATGGAAAAAACGAGTATCAAAATGGCGCCGCTACCGGGGAGGTGTATTCATTGATTGTTCCATTTTTTAGTTTAGGTTTTGTGAATTTTTAGATTTATTTGCTTTGCTGATATATATGTATGTGTTTAGGATTTTTCTTTTTCTTTTTTTCATTTTTTTTTTATAGCAAATGCGTTTAATGTTATTTGAGTTGTGCTTGTGCAAGGAAAGGAAATTTCAGGTTGGATGGACCACACAACTCAAGAGAACCATATGGTGCGCTTATCGTGCCACAACAATTCTCCAAGTGAAACGGTAGCGCCTCAACGGACGCATTGGTTGGGGCCACAAGAGGAGGTATCCTCTGAATTTTGAGTTTAAATGGAGCACTTGTGAATGTAGTTGTCGATTATGTGCTTAATGTTAAAATGCTATGCTTGTAGTGTTTGTTTTTTTTATTTTTGTTTAGATCTAAGAGTGGATTTGTATTGTGCTTAGATCTTAGGATTTGTTGTTTGTTAGTTTTTATTTTTCGTTCTTATCTCCGAATCTTGTTAAATGTTGTCCATATTTTATGATTTGAGCAACATTGAGGACATTGTTGAGTTTAGGTTTAGTGGTGTGGACACCTTCGTTGTCTATTTTTATTTTTTATTTTTGTTACGTTTAGAAATTTTTTAAATCTCTGTAAAATGTGCCATATTTTGAATATTTTTGAGGAAAATGTTTCTTTAAAACTGTACTAATCGGTGAAGAAATTAATTTTTTTGCCTGCGTTGCATTCTTCGATTTTTCGTTACGATTATGAATATATAAAGAATGTAAATTTGTGGCAGCAGTTCAAAAGTTATGATCATTTCTTTGACCGAAGGTCAGGGGCGATGCCCTATTTTTCGAAATTGTGCGTACACTATTTTCACCGTCCATTTTCACACTTTTCCAATTCGAATTTGAAATATTTTCTAAATGAAAAGTATGTATTTATATGTCTAATATATGGTGTAAATATTTTGTCAAATTATTTTGAGTACTTTTTAAGATTTGCACCAGAGAGCAGACATTGGATGAATTTAAATTTCGGCAGTTTTTGGAATCTTTGGCATCCATGTTGAGTTGTTTTCGTTTGCGTGTCGGTAGAGATATATCATTTATGCTTTTAGCTCCGTGCATCACTTAAATTTGCTTGTACAATACCAATCTTTTGATGTTGAGGTGGATGAGACCTCTGTGCTTGTTTAGCCTAGGAAAATAGTGGAGACTACCTGTGAGTACACCAAGCGTAAAGTGCGAAAATTTGAGGGTATATTTTGTTTCTACTCTTATACACTCTTCAATTTTTTTTTCTTCATTGTGATCTCATTATACATCAAATTTGCATTGATTTCCATAGAACAATCATGTGGACTACTTGTTGAGACTTGTATTCCCTTGGTAGATGGACTTTTAGAAATGATTTTGGGCTTGCGTGTGTGCATAACTACTAAATTAGCCTAAACACTCTCATACCCCAATATTCATTGCAAATTGAGGCCAAACATATATCATTTCCCTAGTTGTTGATCATGTTGAGGTGTATGGCTTAGGAGAAGCTAGCTCTAAATTTTGTAAAAACGTGTACTTAGGAAATTATATGTAAATTGTGCTAGGCAAAGGCTTACAAAAAAAAAAAAAAAAAAAAAAAAGGAGAAAAAGAGAAAAATAGAATAAGTGTTGAAATATAAAACACTTAAGCCTCCTAGTTCTTTAATGGTAAAGTTACTCACTAATAAAGGTACAATTGCAGCACAATAGTTCAATGTAAATTTTATAGCCTAGATGTTTATGTTGTAATGTGTAATAGAGCTAATTTTATTATAAAGTATATTGTGTAAACACACCTTAACATTGTTAATAACTCTATCCTTCCCGCTCCCACCATCTCCTCCATCTCTTCCATCCCAAACACTACCACAAATCACCTTGGCCCCAATAAAAGTTAGGGAAAGTCCATTTGATCTCTTAGGAAGTCTATCTTGGGAATGCGAGTCAATGCATTTCATTCCACGTTCGTGGCATTTCAATTCCTTTCATGAGATCCATTTTCAGAAAATGTACATCATTTGAAAATACTCATATATGATTATATTTGATTCCATATACCTAAACTCCAAATCACACATGTTTGTTAGAGAGTGCACCTAAGTTTTGAGTGAAAATTTGACTGAAATCTGGTGAGGATTAGAGTCAAGGCGAATTTTATCCTAGGCATGAGCGTAGTTGTTTTGTAAACCGAAAACATCCTAAGTATTGGCATACTTGCATTGTGTGGTGCATGTTTCTTCATTGGTATAATTTGAGAGACTAGCATGCATGTGTTGTCTTTGCATGGTATGTGGGGATTGCATCTCAACCATTTTCTTGCAGAGTATACGTTTGTGGGTGTCGTAGCTGTAAACCCTTAGGAGACTATAACTCCTCTATCTAGGGCCGCCTAATGGTTTAAAAGGCTTGTGGCACGTGCTAAGTGTCCACCGTGTTTTCTACGGAAGTGGACTAGCTTAATTTTTAGTTTTTATATGGTTTTTACGTATTGTTTTTATTTTTACTGTGTTATTTACATTTTCATTCTTTTGTTTTGCTCGAGGATGAGCAAAAGATAGGTTTGGGGTATTTGATCTAACTATTTTATACCTATTTGAGGTCCTCAAATTCCGATCGTTTGTCTCGTTTTCGAGTGTATTTTTGTATATAATGTTTTTTTTAGCCATGTGTAGGTTCATATTCTCTAAAATAAGGTTTTGAGCTTAAAGATTAGTTTGGGAGGCAAAATGAGCCAAAAAAGGCTGAAATTGGACATGCTCATGCAGAACACTCAATTTTAGAAGGTCATATCTTCCTCATTATATCAAACCATGATGATATCTTTATATATTCGAAAAGCCCCGGAAGTCTAGTTTCCAGAACATTTTATGGATTGTAAGTTTGAGCTTTCTGTAGGAAGTTATGCCCATTTCCGTAGCGGTGCATGATGTTGAAACGCTGAAACGCTGAAACGCTATCAGGTCAAAACGGCTACTTCAATCGTTTTTTGCCTGAAAATTGAAGGGCAATCTTGTCCTTTCACCCAAATTTCAGCCCTAACCTCCCCACACTATTTAAACTCCTTCTTCTCTTCTCTTCTCTCCAACAGAATCCACACTTCACAGTTCTTTTTTTTTTCATCTTCTTCCACACCAAAAGAGAGAGAAAAGCTTTCAAGGGCATCCATGGAGGTTTTTCCTCCATGGATGCCTTCCATTTTATCTTCTACCCATCATCCACCATATTTAGAAGTAGATTGCATAGAGATAGGAGTGGGCTTTGGCCAAATTCGAGCTAGACAAAGAAATGAGCTTTTGGAGGAGGTTTTCTTCAAGGGTTGTATCTATTTCTCACTCTCTATGTATTTCTTGTTTTCTTGAATATGTAATCACCACTTGGGAATATTTGTAAACCTAATTTGTGCTCAATATATATGTTAGTTTTTTTTATACCTATTTTGTATTTTGATTCACTCTTGTTATTTATTGATATATCTCTTATCTTGAAATGCTTGTGTATGGAGATTGGAAATTAATATGTATTCATGGATGGGATTAGGAGTAGTTGTAATAAAATATCTCATTTTGTGTTTGTATGTTGATAGAAGGTCAAAATTCAGTTGTATGGATGAGTTTGAGTGACTTAGAGTTACGATTGTACTTTTGGAGGGGCTCTCTGGGCATTGTCTTGGCTAATTAGCTAGGAAGAATGGATGAACCTATTAATTGCCATATTAGATGAGGTTTGGTTCTATGTTTTTGTTAACAATTGGACTTTAGTTATTTCTCACGCTAGGGACTTTAGGTGAGTTATGGTTAGAGATACAATCACTCTTTCTATATTCATTGTACCTAACGTTGCCATTTTACATTACTATGTTCATATTGGGACTTAATTTAGCATCGGTTTGTAGAATGTGTTCACAAATGTTGGTTGTGGTTTCGTGATTGAAAGGCTCTCAACACACTCTTCAACCGTTAGCTCTATGAATAGGTATAAATCGGATTGAGGCAAAAACGAACCCTTAACTAAAATTGGATGTGCTTAATGCCTAACAACCAACTATTTATGCACTTATGTATGGTGAACTTTATGAACCTTGTGTGACCATTGTCATGCATCTCTCCTATCCACCATTTTGTTTATCACTTAAAACACCATTCTCACCCTTCCATATTCTCTTTGTTTTTATTTGTTTTCATTTACATTTTCTTACAAGCTCTCTCTCTCTCTCTCACTCACACACACTGCATTATACATACATTTCACACACACCGTTCTTACCTTTCCATATTCTATTTACATGCTTACAATAATCACTAGAACTTGAAAAGGTTGACGAATCACACCTCCTTGTGGAACGATACCCTCGTTTGCCGTTTTACTAGTCTTTTGCTAGTTTAGAGCACATTGCGTAGGAAACCCTTTTTACATTGAAACAATATTTTGATTCTCGTGATTTCTTAACGATGGAAAAAGCGAGTATCACAACCCCGTTAATCTAAACCTTGATTTGTATCAAATTGATCCCACCTTGACCCCCTCTCTTTAATCGGTTAGGTATTGGGGTGGGAAGAGGTTTAGTGTTCATTAAAAATGACCTAAACACACTATAGGAAACAAATGGTTAGCATCTAAGAGATTTGGCCATTAATGAAGCTTTAATGAGTATTACCCATATCATTTGTGAATCCATCAATTCACTAGCATCAATTCTATTTGTTTACATCATCCCTCTTATCAAGATTGTTGAGTCTTCTATTTTTCCCATCACTTTTGTATGTTTATATTACTTGTATGTTTGGTGGTTTATCAAACAACACAACTATCCACTCATTATGATTTATCTTATTGCAAAATAGATTAGTCAATCAATCTAACGTATTACTCCATTTCCCTGTGGAACAAATCTTACTTACCACATGCTAAAAATTAACATATCAAAGGGTTTTTAAGTGGTTAAAACATGGTTTTCAAAAGTACATAAAAGAGTATTTTGTTGAGTACACAATCGACCTCATCAAAATTGCTGCCGCTGCCAGAGACTTGGTAGTGATTGTTAAATTGAATGACTTATCTTTGTATTCTATAATTCATTAGTTAGCTTCTAGTTTTTACTTATACATAATTATTGTAGTTTTTTTTTTCTTGTTTGTTGATTTTCATAGTTCTTTTTACCTTTTTCTTGTGTTTTTTTTTTTTTATCAATTCCATTTTCAGGAGTTTAGGTGCATGCACGGTAGAAGATCCTTAGGAAGAAGATTGCACCCACCACGAGAGGAATCTAGCCGTGTTGGAAGGATTGCAAGGGAATTCGAAGAAATTCCAAGGCAAGATATGAATATGGAAGGACAAGAACCAAGAAGGGAGGATGAGGCTTCTCCTAGGGAAAAAGTGACTCAAAAGACTCATACTAACCAAGGCCAAAAGATGACCATGGGGGAGTACTCATTGCCTGCCATTGGAAATTAACCTTCGCCAATTGTCTTGGACCCGGTTGCAAGAGGCTATGAGCTAAGGACTATGCATGTCAACCTATTGCCTGTTCTCTATGGAAAGTTAAATGAGGATTGCTTGCAATTTATGAAGGAGTTTAACGCAATTATTGAGACATTCCCTATCATGCGTCTCACTCGAGAGTAACTTCACATGAGGTGTTTCCAATATTGCCTAAAAGAGTTGGCAATCAAGTGGTTGATGGGGTTAAGGCCGAGATTTTTGACAAGTTGGGGGCAAACTTTTGGTGTATTCTTCAATAGGTTTTTCCCCATTAGGAAGGCTAAAGAGCTTAAGGTGAAGATAATGGACTTTAATGAGAGTGAAAGAGGATTTTTTTCATGAGTCATGGGAGAGATATCACCTCTTTTTGGCTTAATGTCCTCCTTACATGTTTACGGAAGAGTACAAGGTATCTTTTTTCCAAGGTGGTCTCACACGTTTCTCCCAAGTTTTGGTGGATAATGCTTATGGAGGTTCTTATGACACAAAGATCGTAATGGAGATGTATGAGATATATGAGATGTTAGCACAAAACTTTCAACAAAGGAATACTAATAGTATTCGAGGAGGAAGGTTTGATGTGAGTGTAAACACGGAAACCGCCATTGAGATTTCTAGAATGAACAAGAAGATGGAGTCTTTGACATCTTACATTGAGAGCATGTGATTTCCCAAGGCCGGGGTGAAAATGCTAAGAAGGCAAGATGGTAGCTCTAGTGATCAATTCATTGATAGTGAAGGATTCAATGACATGAATCAAGGGCAAGAGCAAGAGGAAGTTCAAGATATGGGTTTCCAAGGCCAATGGAACAATCCCTACTCAAACACTTACAACCCAAGATTGAGAAGACATCTAAATCTCTCTTGGTCCAACAACAACAACATATTGAACCCATAACCTAGGAACCAATAAGGAGGATACCAACAAGGCGGAAACAATCAATGAGTATACCGTTAAAGGGAGCAACAAGGCAGGTATCAACAAGGTGGATATTAACAAGGGGGATACTCCCAAGGAGGAAACCAATGGGGAGGAAATCAATGGTCCAACAACAATGCTCAGTCTAGTAACTTTCAACCTCGCCATAATGTGGATGAAGAAATGAGAGGAATGATGCAAAGCTTTCAAAGAGCTGAACACACATTGAAAAATTTCATGCAAGCAAGTGGCCGAAGGTTTGTCAACTTGTAAGCTTCATTCAGAAAATTAGAGGCTTAAATGGGGCAAATTACCGAATCCCTCCAAAATCAAGAAAAAGGGAAGTTTCCGAGCCACACCGAGCAAGTTAAGGAGGTAAATTTTGTTAATAGAGATGAAGCTATGATATTTGAAGAGACTTTCCAAACCAAGGTTGATGATATGGGTTGTTTTGTGATTCCCATAAAAATTGGAAATAGTGGGTTGCTTAAGGGGGTGCTCGATTTAGGTGCAAGTATCAATATGATGCCACTATCAATGTATGAGGAATTGGGTTTGGTAGGTTTGAAGCCATCCAAGAAGAAGTTATTGATAGCAGACCAAACTTCACGAGCACCACTTGGAGAGATACAAGACTTGCCTATTCTAGTGGATGGAATAGTGATCCCTATCGATTTTGTGGTGCTAGACATAGAAGACAAATCTCATGTCAATAGGAAGTGGCAAGTTCTACTTAGTAGACCCTTCATGGCTACCACTCAAATGAAGATTGATATGTGCAAAAGAAGAGTCATGATGCATTCATTTGAGAAAAAGCTTGAGATTGAGATCATCACGAGCAATGACGACCTAAAATGCATTGAGAGTTGCTATATGGTGGATGTGCAACCACCAAGGAGTAAGGGTGGAAAGGTGAACAATTTGGTCCAATTTTATGAAAAAAGTGGTTAAGGAGATGAAGAGACTATAGGTGATTCAGAGATTGAGGGGCTCAAAAATGTAAATCTAGAGCTCATTCTTGAAGTGGAGGTACTCAAGACAGAAAAATATGCTCTTGAGAAGAAAGTTGAAGACCTATCCAAGAAGAATCACAAGTTGAAGAAGCTAAACAAAGCACTCGCAATTGAGAATGAGGCATTGATTCAAGAGCTTGAGGACTAAGCCCAGCTCACTGAACAATTTAAGGAGGAAACCTCAAGGAAGATAAGAAAGATCCAAATGAGTATTGACGCCAAGAACAAGGCAATAGAGGAGGTAAAAGAGGAAATGATCAAGAAAAAGGTGGCTTTGAAAATTGCAAAAGTGAAGGAATGTGACTATTTGGTGGAGATGGATCGGATGTAGCAAACCATCAAGTCGTTTGCCAAGGAGGGTTTCTCCAAACCTCAAGCTTTAACACAAAAAGGGAGAATTCCTTTCTCTTCTATATCTTGTTATTTTTGTCATAAGAAGGGTCATGTTAAATCTAGGTGTTTTAAATATTTGAAGCATGCTAATCATGAACAATCTAGTCCTAGGATGAGATATAATCATGTTAAGAAGGTTTGGGTTATGAAGGATTTGGTGGATAGAGTTCGAATTGACTCTAAGGGACTAATTTGGGTAGTTAAGAGTAAGATGAATGAATGCTTGATTGACCCTTGTGATGAGCATCATGGTCCCAATTTGGATGTTAGGATACGGTAGTGCGGACTTGCAACTTTACATTTTTTTATGCTTTGAATAAAATTTGTTTGTTATGTTTAAATTTTTGTAGTATGTTTCTTGTTAAGTTTTTGCTTGCTGATAAGTCCAATATCATTGTAGTGTTTCCATACTTATGTTGTATTTGATGGTGTTATTGTAGGTACAAGCTCGAAAATGGCTCAAAAGATTGGTTGTCGCCAATGGCAACATTCACTTAAACTGAAGGCAGAGTGTTGCCATTTCAAGGATAGACAAAGTGGCGACCACTTACCTGATGCTGTCGCCACTTTGCAAAGTGACGACATCATGGCGACAACAAAACGAAACACACACCTGATAGCATCGCCACTTTGACATTCGATTGTCGCCACTTTACAAAGTGGCGACACCTTGGCAACACCATGCAACATACCAGAAATGACAGTGTTTTGGAGCATTGTTTGTGTGATTTTGGGTGATAGAGGAGTAGAATCTGTGTGTTGTAGTGTTATTGAAGCACCGTTGTGCTGCTGAATTTTTATGTCACACTTTGAATCCGAAAATTGACATCAATGGCTCATAAGATGAAATTGCCGAGTAAGGGAAGAAAGGGTAGTAAGGCCCAATAGACACGGATGACAAGTCTAGCGGCACCGAAAAAGAAGAGTTTGGAGTTTACCCTAAATAGGGACTTTGATGAGCGATTGGAGAAGTTTGGTGAGAAGAAAATATGGCCTGAAAGAGGGATTAAGTTGGATGAATTGATACACATGCCCATCCCTGCGACAGTTCATGATATGGGATGGGGAGGATTGACAGTCATTCCCCCATGAAAGTGAAAGGATTGTGAGGGAGTTCTATGTGGGGATGAACCCCGGGGAGTTCATGAGAGGTGGTTCGGTGTTAGATAGAGGGGTTCTTATGTACATGAATGTTTTGGATATTAACATTTATTTTGGATCTACACTTTTGGAGATTGAAGGGATGCGGTAACGCATGATAGAAGGGATCACCATGAACCAATTATACAAGAGAGGTTTAGTGGACTTTGCCAACACTATGACTATCACTCCTATGACATAGTGGATTGCTAGGGGACACCCCTTTAAGCATTCTAACTTGAGGATTGAGCCAGCGTTTTAGAATATGTTCATCACAGCTTCACTTAGGCCAGTTTCTCACAAGTCCACAGTCCCGTTTGAGGCAGCTCGGATATTGCATTGTATTTTGGGAAGGCAACCCGTCGATGCTGGCATTAGTGTGAAGATGGAAATTTAGAGGATTGGCCGGAATGAGTCAGATTCAGACATTCTTCCTTTCCTATGTATGATTACAGAGATTTACAGATTGGTAGGAGTGGATCTATTTGAGGATTCTCTTAAAAATCATAAATCTGATATGGAGTTATCTATATGGCATCGCTTGCTGGCCTAGCGTGGAGTTAGGATGCCCGGAGCTCCAGTGGGACCACACGTAGGGAGGCGGAAGAGAGCATGCAGAGCAGAGGCCGACACGAGTGCCGACGTAGAGTTTGATAGAGTGATTCCGGATGAGGAACACTTTGATGATGATGATGATGAGGCTGGAGGGACCCCTGTAGTTATTGATAATCCTAGTCAGCCTATAGGTCTCCGAATCCTTGATGGTGTAGAGCGTATTATGGGCACTCAAGATGATGACTTTGATATTCTACATGTTGATGGTTTGGATTTGGCAGAGACAGAAGGTCCTAGAGAAGAATTAGGCTGACTTCACTTATAGGCAGATTGGCTTGGAGAGCCTGATCCGGGATTTGACAAAGACAGTGATCACGTGCTTCACAGAGCTAAGACAGGACATGAGACTCACTCCATATGTGAGGAGGCCGAAGGGGACCACTAGTCTAGCAACTGCTCCTAGTGCCACAGTCACCACATGGATTCCACCTATGAGAGCCACAGTAGCAGGGTCGAGTTCCACAGGTGCCCCAGTTAGTACACCAGACCTGACCCTACTGATTGCACAATCGGCCGATGAGGAGGCGACGCAGATTGAGTTGGCAGTATCCCGTTCTCTCACAGACCAGGGAGTTCACTCTGTAGGAGGTCCTTGGGTGGATGAGGTTGCTGCTCGTAGGAGATTGGCAGAGGCGCGGACTCGTAGAGAGGCTAGAAGGGCATGACGGAAGGACTTGAACGGGAGAAGCATAGCTGAGTCTGCACTAGATGAGGAGGACTCAGATTAGTACCTCCATTTTGACTATCTCTTGTGCATCATGCATTTGGATTTGGACATTTGTTTTTAGCATTTTTAGTTGTTTTCAGTTATTATTTTTGGACATATCCTTACTTTCCAATTCAGTACTATTTTTCGTTTCTTCTATTTTATTTTCTATATTTTTGCTTCTATTTTGCTTCTATTTTGCTTTTGCTTAGAATAAGGGTGTGAATTGGATTTTGATACAGGATTTAGGATGATTGTGCTTAATTGAAAGTTTTGTTGAAAGGAGTTTTGTGATATACTTTTCTTGATTGAATAATTTTTGTGGAAGAATTGTGCATATGAGAATGAAAGGCAATTTTGCCAAATTTTTGTAGACATTGCACACTTTTGTTGATGTATGAATTCTTTGCTTGGAAATTGTTGAGTTGTGTTTTTATAATATTTTTACCTCCCATGAACATTGAGGACAATGTCCAATTTAAGTTTGGGGGTACATTTGCACAACACCATTTTTCTTGTTTTGTTTGGTTTTAAAAATTGAACTGAATTTTTCAAATGATTGCGATAAGGCCATGTTTGAGCATACCTTGCTTGTGGAGAATGATCCTTTCATGAGTAGTGAGAAATTATACATCTTTGCCATTGTTTGGTTTACATTAATGTCATGCCACTTAGGGTGTCATTGAACAAAATGCGTTAATCTTTTTCTCAAAATGTTAGAGTGAATTATCAAGTTGCTTAAAGGATAGGAATTAGTAGTGGAGATTCCCATAAGGATCACAAAAACGGCCTTCAAAAGCGTATTTTGAATTGCAAATATTCACTCTTTAAACACTCATTCTCAAACACACATTCAAGCATGTATAAGTCTCATTTGCACTAAATATTGCTTATCATAGAATCTAATGGATTGCTTGTGAATGCTTTAATTTGCGTAGTGGACAAACCTTTAGAAATGATTTTAGGCAATGCATGTGAAAACACCATTAAATTGGCCTAAATACTTTCATCCCATCTAATGTGTGCGCTCCCAAGCCCCTTTGAAGCCAAACTCGTTTTGAGCTTTTCATTCATGAATTACATCTACATAAACCTTATAGCCTACATAATTGACTTACCTTAACCAAATGATTTACTAAGGCTTAGGAAATCAATGTAAGATCTTATACTTGAAAGTGTAAAAGTATGTATCTAAGCATGTAAATGTGTGCAAGGAGTTTTGTAAAACAAGAAAACTTGAAAAAGAAAATGAAAAAAAAAAAAAAAAAAAAGAGAAATGCAAAAGAAAAGAAAAGAAAAAGAAAAAGGGAAAGAAAATGAGGAAAAGAGAACCAAGATTTAGGCATAATTGGCCTAAAGAGAGAATTGAAAGTGGTATGTGCTACTCAAATGAAAAGATCATAGTAGAATGCTCTTGTACATTGAATACACAAGATTGGACGCCTTATATGTGAATTATATGTGAGAAGCAAATTGAACTCATAATTACAATGTATGCCTTAGTGTAATCATTGAGTCCTTTGTATCCATTTCCCCATTCTTTGTCTCACCATCCACCTAAGGCCCTATTACAATAAAAAAGAAGACCTTTATGATCTTTAGGAATGTCCATTTTGTAAATTGTGGTTGATATATGTTCTTTCCGATTCATGGTTTGTATTTCCATTCATGTAACTCACTTTTCAAAAAAATTGCGTTTTAAATGTCATCATGTGCAATCAATTAGATATCCATGACATAAATTCATATTGCACAAGAATTTGAGTGAAACCTAGGAATCTCAAGAGAAGAATAGAGAGAATCCAGTGGGGATTAGTTATCGAAGCAAATTACATTCTAAACCGAATGACACCTTTGTTTTGAAGCTTAGGCATGTTGAATGTAAGGTCGCATTGCGTACAATCATATATAGAGTGGCATGCTCTTAATCTTTACTTAATATTTGTTTACTTGTACAAATGCTCACTAGTGCATCATCTTTTTAATCTCCTCATTTTTGGTTTCGCATATTTGATCATGAGAAGTAAAACCTTTTTTCGAATGAGTTAGTGTTTGATTGAAAAGACCTTTGAAATATCTTGATGATTGTCTTTGGGGTTGATGTTTGATTGTTTTGCTTGAGGACTAGCAAAAGATAGGTTTGAGGGTATTTGATCAAGCCAAAATTGGTATGATTTTGGACCTCATTCTCGACTCTTTTTGCTTTATACTTGGGCATCTCCCTGTATTTAATGTTGCTAAATCAAGTGTTTCAGGTTTACTTAGGCTTTAGGGGCATTTGTGAAGAAGGTCAAGACTTTGGTACTAAAAGAGCTCAAGTTGGCAAAATAGGGTATTTTCGCTAGCTTGATGAAGATGTGTCGCCATTTGGCGACATGATTGCATAAGTTGCGACATTTGCATTTCTCAGAAATAAAAGCATTAGGTCTTGTCACCACTTTGTATCGCCATATCAACAAAGTGGCGACATGATGGTAGAAGTGGTGACAAAGAGCACAATTCAGAATTAAAGCATTAGGTCTTGTCGCCACTTTGTGTCGCCATATCAACAAAGTGGTGACAAAGTGGCGACAATTGAAATTCCTTCATTTTTGCAAGTACATTGTCACCACTTGCAAAGTGGCGAAAAAGATGAGAAAAGTGGCAACATGTGAATCTTAGAATGAGTAACCGTTTGTCGCCACTATGTTGCCAATGGTCACACAAATGGCAACATCACTCCACATTGGATTTTCAAGCAGTTATCAGTACATTTCTGAGTGTGACTATATATATCCCTCTCTTCTAACTTGAGAAGGATCCAAGCATTTTCTAGAGCAAGAAATTTACAGAGCATTAAACCTAGTTTCTCCTCTATACATCACTCTTTCAACTTCCTCCATTCTCTAAACTTGAACTATCTTTTCCATCCAAAACCTCAACACCAATGTCTTAATTACTTCACCCACCCATTCCTCTCTTGCCATTCTCTACATTTCAATTCCTTTGTCACTCACCATTAGACACCCACCTATCTAGACACATCCTCTTCTACCACTCTTGACACTAGTAACAACAAAGGAAGGGAATGAGCAAGCTCTAAAGAAGGAGGCCTAATGGGGATTTCCTTAACTATTACTTCCCATTCATTTAATTGTAACCATGTGTAACTAAACCCCTAATCTAGGGGATAGATGTGAGGAACATTTGTTATGGGTTTTTGCTTAAGTTATGTGTAATTAAATCTCTACTTGTTTTCTGTTCACTTAATATTTAGATTCTATACATTATTTTGATTTGCATTGTATATCACTAGTAGATCATTTTATTGTGTGGGATAATTTGATGTGAAACCAATCTTGGATTGACACCCTTGATTGGTTAAAGAACTTAGAGAATATGATAGATTAGTGGTGGATATACCAACCCCATTAATCTAAACCTTGATTTGTATCAAATTGATCCCACCTTGACCCCCTCTCTTTAATCGGCTAGGCATTAGGGTGGAAAGATGTTTAGTGTTCATTAAAAATGACCTAAACACACTATAGGAAACAAATGGTTAGCATCTAAGAGATTTGACCATTAATGAAGCTTTAAAGAGCATTACCTATATCACTTGTGAATCCATCAATTCCCTAGCATCTAGCATCTATTCTATTTGTTTACATCATCCCTCTTATCAAGATTGTTGAGTCTTCTATTTTTCCCATCACTTTTGTATGTTTATATTACTTGTATGTTTTGTGGTTTATCAAACCACACAACTATCCACTCATTATGATTTATCTTATTGCAAAATAGATTAGTCAATCAATCTAACGTATTACTACATTTCCCTGTGGAACGAATCTTGCTTACCACGTGCTAAAAATTAACATATCAAAGGATTTTTAAATGGCTAAAACATGGTTTTCAAAGAGAACATAAAAGAGTATTTTGTTGAGTAAACAAATGACCTCATCACATAGCGCGCCTAAAACGTTGCAGTTTGCTTGGACACCTATAAATACACCACTTTCATTTTAGGTCGTCCCCATGAGTTAAAAAATCATATTTTTCTCTTAGAACATTTTTCAAGTGAAAAAATTCACAAGAACTTACTTTTAAACACTCAAAGTCATTCCTTTGTGCATTAAAGTTCATCTTGCATCATCTATGATCAAATAGGATGGATCCATGCATGGTTTAGTACCATCACATCTTGCTTGGTAAGGTTTTCACTAATTTAATCTAATCTTAGTGTCTTTCTTAACAAGTCATGTCTTTAATTACTTGTATGCTCTTAAAATATATTCTAGATATAAGATAGAGATTGTTTGTGGTGTTTTGATTGAGTATTGTATTGTAATAGCTATACCTATGATTGTTTAATCTAAGTTAGCTGAGCTTTATGCCATGTCATATAGTATTTGATATCTATGATTGATTTAATTGTCATCTTATAAACCTAGATAAGCATTTAGTGTTCCCTTGCTCTATTTGCATTTTGGATACCTTATATATTCACATAGGCTGTTTTATCTCTTCATTGGAAGTAAGTCTTGTGGCTAGAAATGCACATTTGGGGAATGAGGATGGATATAGGTCCCCCAATTTCCCAGACCCTTCCCCCATCCCCCATTTCCCCATTTGGGGAAAATGGGGATGGGGAATTTTGGGGGGACCTATATCCATCCCCATCCCCATCCCCAATTCCCCATTTCCCCGTTTTCCCTATTCCCCTATTTCCCCATTTGACTAAAATTTATAAATTAAACTAAAAACAAACATTCCATTACAAATACAAAATAAAATTCATTAGTGCATTTTATATAAAATGTGTATATATACTTAGGGAGTTAGAGTTTTTAAAGAATAAAAAAAATATATATATATATATATATTATAATTATATTTATATATTGTTAATGGAAAATTATCACTAGGGAAAATCTCCAAATAACAACTTTAAGGACCAAGATCGAGATAGATCACAGTCGGAAGGGTATCACGTGGTTCGATACCAACAAGACTTCTGTCAAAGCAAAATAAAACTGATCAAAGAAAAGATCAACTGGTACGATTTCGTTGATTAAAATATGCATACAACTAATGAAATTAGGGTGGTGGCGATATGTGATGGTATTACAGGTTTCCGTTAAGTCATGGAGATGGCATGCTCGTGCTTGTTGATAAGTTGAACTGAAAACAAGTGTAGGGTTTGGGGAGGCCAATTTCCGATCCTCTTTCTGATGAATATAATGTCATATATATAGGTCCCCTTGCTTGCCATGCGCTCCTATAATTTTGGTTTAGGGTTTTGGCGATCCCTAGAGTTTCTTTCTATTAACGGAGGCGATCTTGTAGGAGCTTTAATTTTCTGAATCAAGTGATTCCTTTTAGGGAGGATTCTAATAAGAGTGGACTCCTTATTCTAGTGGATTTTTTGCATGGCGGTGTAGGGAAAAATAAACAAATAAAAGTGTTACACACAGCGGAAGCGATACTAAAGACGATTTAGTGACTTTTAAAATTTTTTCTTTATGAACCTTAAACCCTTTTAATCAATAAACATGCATATATATCAACAAAAGTAAATTACCTCTTGTCGCGTGATCCGATTGACTTACGTCGATGGTAATCCGCAAGACCTTCAATCCGAGCACGAACGTGGATCACCTAGGAGCGTGGTCTCCCTTTCCTTTGAATTGCAAACCTGTGAATGGACCAAACAAATACTTTCTTTTCTTTGTTAGTCACAAAACAATCAAAAGAATGTCAAAATTATTCCGGTCACTTTTGAGTTCACAATCTTATGATCGAAACTCGCGTGAACCTAGATCGATATCGTATACACAAGCTTATTGATGTTTAAGCAATTGTATACTATCAAAGAATAATTTTTCACTCCTTTTTGTCTCTCTAGAATAAAAACTCTCTTAGAATTAAGAAGAAGAAAAAAAAAAAAAAAAAAACTCAAGCACCAAATTGATTGATGTGGCCGAACCCTATAAGAACATATATATAGGTTGGCCGAATTTTTCTTCTTTTTCCTTTAGGGTTGCCAAATTCTATGTAGTGTCTAATTAGGGTTGGCCGAATTTCATCATGTCACTTATATAGGGTGACTAAAATTCAACCCTAATTCTTTTTAAATTTATAGACTTCAAACCCTAATCCAACTCTTTTATTTTTATTCTTTTATTTGACTGAATAAAAAAAGACTCCTTATTTGATTAAATAAATAACACTAATTTATTTATTTACTTATCAAACAAGTCTTTTACTTTTAGGAAAGATTTGTTTCTTTAATTAAACAATTAATCAATAAATCAATTAATTCTTATTTAATTAAAACAAATGAAACAAAATAATATTTTTAGGTCAAAACCTTAACCTAGCCGCCCCACTTATATATAAGATGGGCCTAATATTATTTTCCTATTTCATTTAATCCATTGGACTTTAAATAAAAAAGTCCACATGTGAACCAGACCCATTCTTACTAAAAGAAACAAGCCCACATGTCTTTCATTAATATATTAATATAATTGAGCAGCCCATTACTTAAATAATGTGCAAATTATATTCTTAATATATTAAATGCAATTCTAGATGGACCCTTAAATTGGTCCGGTAGAATATATCAAGTGATCCATGCAAGTCCGTGTGGATTGGGGATCTTGGCGGGCCATCTAAATTTAAGCTTCAATAGACATAACCTAATCACAATCAACAAATGATTCACTTAGGTCCGATCCATTAATTTTAACTCATTCCACTAAAGAGCTAAAACTGAACTCTTAAATAAAGATAGAAAAGGAAGATGCTCCTCATTCATACCCTAGACAATCATATTGGAGATAGTGTATCCTCGTGATTAATATCAGTAATCGCCAAGAGTTCATAGACCGCCTATAACTCTCCAAGTTACCATATTTACTCATATGACCACGTTTTGAACTTGGATATTTTGACTTGTCCAGAAGCCATGTTTTCAATAGACACTATTGAAAACTCAACGTTGAGATTTAATATCCAATTACCTCAAAACATCCATATGATGATATTATACTCTCATTTAATTAAATGGAGCCACGATGTCCATATCTATAAATGAAGTCCTCTATCGATTAACAAATGAATATCACCAAACTATCGAGGATAGACTATGCGATATAATCGTACTCATTGATAACTCAAATGATATCACTTGCAACCATAAGTCCATCATTTATCTCAGGATTAAGATAGACCCTCCGATTGTCCTGATAATGAAAAGACTATTATCTATTGACGGTTCTAGATAAAGCTTTTCATTGTGATCCAGTTCAATGCACCCAGTGCACTAGATCCTTTTGCTCGAAGACACTCCGATGATTTTAGACTCATCATATCTCATTTGATCCCACTCAAATGCTAGCAAAAGAATTCTACAACTTTAACAAGATAAAGGTGCCCAACCTTTAACTTAAGTTGTGAACAATATTCAAGACTAACTAAAGAATTGTGTCTACCACATACATATCCAGATGTACGAACAATTCTTCTTTTCCCATAGTCTTTAGACCTTATGATTATTTACTTTGACAATTATAATACAAACTATAAATGCTATACGATTTGTTAAATCAGAAATCACTTTATTAATATGAAAAACATTGTTAATTACAACATTACACTCTTGCTATTGAGCATAATCCTAACAGGCGGGATGGAGTCTACCTTATTATCGGGACATGAACGGCCGCATTTCTTCCCCCTGGCTTTAGAGTTTTAAGACTTGTCTGCCTAGACATACAGATTTTAGATTCGGTTAATGTTTCTTATGGTTAACTTGCAAGAGGATCCTTGGAGGAATTTGGGTTCATCTGGGTTCTCGTGTACCCCGCCTCTTGCTAGTTTGATGCTTTCCTGGTTAGGTGCTTGGTTGACGGGGTATCTTGATATCGGCTCATCTTGCAGAAGCGGGGTACTTAGCGGATGTAGTATATGGATGCCTATCTGATGCGGCAGCGAGGTACCCTACTAACGTAATGGCGGGGTGCCTTGTTGATCTTAGTAGCGGGATACCTAACTAGTGCAACAGCGGGGTACCCTATCGATCTCTGTGACAGGATTTTGAGTAGAACTTCACATCGGGCTACTTAGGGGTTACCAGGGTTGCTGGGCTTGCTAGCTTGATCCGAAGGAGGAGGTAGGTACCCAGATTTAATTTAGTATTATTCTTTTTAAGAGTAGCTAGGCGGTATCTTGGCTTATGTCTCTTCCTTATATCTAGGTGGAAAATTCTTCTTTGGTCTTTTGCCGATTTTGGTGGTTAACAGAAGTCCCCCCTAACTTGAACACCGATGTCTTGTCGGAGTTGGAGTTAGGATTCTACCTTTGCTTGAAGGATTTTCTACCCTGCTTTATCCGTTTATTTTTTATCTGGCTGGGTACCATTGCTGGGAAGGAAATCCCCTCTAGATACGCTGATAATCATTGTATTAGCTACCTGTCAGATGATGATTGGCTTATGAATTTAAAAAACGAGCTGTTTTAGAGTGATTAATGCGAAACCGCTGATGGCATGTCTTCCAAACACATTGCCGGTCATCCACTCCTCATCAACTCCGGTTTCCCTGTGTGTAACCGCCTATCTTTGCCTATAAATAACTCAGCCCTTCCTTCTCCTTTCACACTTGCTTTTCAAAATGAAATTTTCTTGCTAAACCTAGCCTTTCTTCTTCGTTATTTTAAGCTTTCTTCTTCCTCTTTTAATGGTGACTCCATCGAAAACCGTCGACAGCCTCGACGAGCTGTTTGATATTGAAAAAGAGGCCTCAATTGAAAGTACACCCCTCTAACCACAAAAGAGGGGTAGTGAGGAGGGCGACATCGCGAAGAGCTCCCTTTCGGCTCAACGCTGCCGATCTATGAGGAACCCAAGGATTGGGTCGGGCTTTAATAACAAGCTAGACAATCCAGTCGAGCTTACCGATGAGGAAGTGGAAGAGGATGAAGACGATGATGAGGAGGAAGGAATCCCCACTAGGATACCGTTTAGACGTACTATCATTCTTCCTCATGAAGACCGAGTCACCATCAACTCTATTTGCATAACAGATACCTTAGCCCACTTGAGGAAGGAGCACTAAATTCCAGATGCTATTACTCTCACCTTTCTGCATCGGGGTTATGATGTCTATAGCCCTGTCAAAGGCAAGGTCCCTATTCATGTAGCATCTTTGGAATGCGGACTCCGACTACTTCTCTATCCTACCCTGTGTAGATTATTGGTCGCCCTAGATCTTGCCCCACTGCAGATCTCGCTTGGATTTTGGAAGCACCTCATAGGATTTTTAGTGATCTGGGTAGATCAATGTGAGATAGATGGCATTGTGAGAGAATAGCGCTATGACGAGATCCGGTATATCTTCCAGGTGGCGGCACTCAAGACCGGTCCTAAAGGCCAATTCTATTTGAGGGCGAAGAATCCCTTGAAATTCATTTTCCCAGGAGCCAATGTAAAGTATCCTCGTTCTTGGTCCAAGGAGTGGGTCGTAGTAGGAGGAGAGTGGGGCAATTCGGTTGATGTTGACGGGGTCGAGCACTTAGTCCCAGTTCAGTTTAGTGGGCGGGAGAAGTGGGGTAAAGGAAAGATCTCCGAGGAATTACAAGGTATCTTAGAGAAAATTCTAGGCTGACATTATGTTAACGAGAAGTATCCCGTCTCCGATCCCTTTGATAGCGGCAGGGTAGATCGATATCTCAAGATCTCCCTAGCTGCCCCGTGTAAGTAACTCTCTACATTTCACTTTTTTTTACTTGATAAATTTAGACTTGTATACTGACTGATTTTATAGTTTTTGTAGCCTCTCATTTTTTCATGTATCCAACGGTTCTCTTTCTTGCTACACCCATCATTTCTTCATCTCATTCTTCAGTTTCTCCTACTACCAATGTTGGCCTCTCTCTTGGGTCTAGCCGGCCTACTGACACTCCTCCGTTGACCCAGGCTAAGTCTCGAACAAGTCTTCTAGCTAAGCTTTCCATCTCGCATACGACACGCTCTCCTTTGAGTGAGATGGCTGCTAGGGCTTCCAAGGTTCAAAGTATCCCGGGACAAATCCAAAGGTAGGCCCCAGCCACTTCTTCTATGAAACCTGTTGATCATTCTCCTGTAAGTCCTCCTCCTCCTCCACCTATTGTACCTTCCAGGAGCCAACTCCTAGTAGACAGGGTAAAGGGAACTGGAACCTTGGCGATTCTCCTCTTTGACCATCCTTCAGCTCTCGAACTCAGGATAAGAATTTGGAGGAGGTTGTAGCTCACTTTTTGAAGGTGTGTCCTAGCAGCTGTATGCAAGCTGAGACTTCAATGCCTTGGGACATCATGGTCTTTAAAGGAGCCTCCCTTCTTGCTGAGGTATGACCTTAAGCTTTTCTTTTTACTTTGTGAAGTCAGGGTATGGTACTAACCCTCATTTCTTTTCTTGTAGGCTTTTAGATTTACTGTGGCCATGGAAAAACAGGTAAATGTTTTCAGGGAGGCAGCTATCTCTGCCTGGGCAGAATTGGAGGATACCAAATGAGAGATGGCTCAAACTGAAACAAGCATCAAATTCCTAAGCAAATCGGTGACCGAGATGGAGAAGGCAAGAGATAAAGCCTCAACGGACTCGGCTTGGCTAGAACGGGTTCTCGACATAGAGACTCTTACTTCGCTACGCCGCCAAGAAGAAAGGGATAGCTTGAAGAGTGAAAAAATCCTACTCCATGATGAAAATCAACTCTTACGGGGTTCGATAGGTAACTTGAAGGCGAAGATAGATGATGCCTTTGGAGATGGATATTTTTATGCCTCCTATGAAGTTGCCAAAGCCTTCCCTCCTCCTTTTGACTTGATGACCACTCTAGGATAGGATCGGGAGCAAATTGATGCAAGAGTCGCCGAACTTTCAGTATCTACCCCGGTCCATTCAGATCCCCCTATGTCTGATGCAGTTTCTGATTTCCTTATTCTTGAGGGACCTACCCCGCCTGTTGTGGGCTAGAACAGACGAAGGCATAACATCAGCGTCCTAGCTTCCAACCCCGCAAGATGGTAGGTCGTAAGAGACTGAGGATCTTGTAGAGGCCATGATTGAGTTAGCTGAGGGGGAAGGAATTCCTGCTACGTCCGGGGTACCAGAGATTGAAGGAGTTCAAGCTGAGGCAGTCACTGAGGCAGCTGATGGTACGGGCGAGGTAGACCAGGGCCTGGAGGCGGAGGGGGAGCAGGATGATACTTGATTTGTTTGTTTTACTTTTTACCTGTTTCCTTTATGTAGCCCGTAATTGGGGGTTGGGCTCCCTATTCTGGTCAATGAAAATTTCTTATTTTACTAAGACACATAGTATCTTGCTTGCTCTTTTTATCACTGTAAACACCAGCGGAACATAGCAAGTGAGTAGGTCCTTTTCTTTAATCGACCTTTGATGAGTATGTAGTAGTTTGGGGTTTTAGATACCCCGATTAATAATTAAGCCTGCTTCAACTATAAATGTTCTTTGAAGAGGCAAATCATCAGGTACCTTGGTAAGGTATCCTGTTTCTTCTGATATTCTGTCCTAATAGGCAATTTAGATTGCTTTAGCATCAGGCTTCTCGGAGTTGGATATACCAAGGTAGTTGGAATGCCCTAATGTCATTTCTTCTTGGAGAGATAGAAAGCCGGGTATCCTGAAAAGATATCCCGATCCTTCTGATGGTCTATCCTGGTAGGCAACTTAGGCCACTTTAGCACAAGGCTTCTCGGAGGAGGGTATACCCCGACCAAGGCAGCAAGATGAACTATAGAAGAATTATGTAGGGGAGCTTGCAAAGTGATCATTGGAGAATCATGTTGGAGAGATAACTGACTTTATTGAATTTTTCAAGCAGTACAATATAAAATCGGGTTGTGTATTCCAGTCGACATAAATTGAATTCCTAAGGGTAGAACTTCCTGAGTTGATCAGCGTTCCATATGTGATCTTCCGGGTATCCCTCCAAGTCTTCCAGCTTGTAGGCACCACCCCGGAGCATTGCTTTAATCAGGTATGGGCCTTCCCAATTGGGGGCTAGTACCCCGTCAGACCTTTTCCGTGTGCTCTAGGTTACCTTTCTGAGGACCAAGTCTCTTTCTTTGAAAAGGCAAATCCTCACTCTCTTGTTTAAGTGTCGAGCTATCTTACTCTGGTGCACTGCTACTCTTTCGGTGATCCTGCTTTGTTTCTCCTCGAGTAGGTCTAGATTGGCTCTTAACTTAGCCTCATTATCTTCTGGTTCATAATTTTGAATCCGGAAAGATATAAGCTTGTGTTCATTGAGCAAGACTACTTCAGTTTCGAATACCAATGAGTAAGGGGTTTCCCCTGTTGCAGTCCTCCTGGTTGTCCTGTATGCCCATAGCACATTAGGTAATTCTTCAACCCGTAATCCCTTCTTCTGTTGGAGCTTTTTCTTTAGGAGCTTCTTAATTGTCTTGTTGGTAGCCTTTACCAACCCATTAGTTTGAGGATGTGCTACTGATGCAAATCGGAGATCAATGTTTTGATCTTTATAGAATTCTCTGAAGCTGGCGTTATCAAATTGCTTTCCCAGATCAGTTATAATGGCCATCGGGTACCGAAGCGGCAAACGATATTCTCTTCGACAAAACTGGAGGTCTTTTCTTCCGTTATCCTGACAAGTGCCTTAGCTTCCACCCAACGGTTGAAGTAGTCTATTGCTACTACTGCATGTTTGGCCTGACCGGGTGCAGTAGGAAATAAGCCGATTAGATCTAGTCCCCAGATAGCAAAGGGGTAAGGTGTACTGATCGAGGAGAGCCTCTCTAGGGGGGGTGTGATGTAAGTTTGCTGTCTTTTGGAAAACCTCACATGATTGTGCAAACTGTTTTGCATCTTGATGTATAGTCGGCCAGAAGTAGCCCATTCTAAGTATCTGGTTGGCTAGTGTTTCGCTTGCTGCATGATTACCACGGTCCCCTGAATGTACCTTGTTAAGTTCCCAGGTAGCATCATTTGGGTGAAGGCATCTAAGTAGGGGGAGGGATTTCCCTTTGCGGTAAAGGTACCCATCTACAAGGCAGTACCGGGTAGCGATTCTCTTCAGCTTACGTGCTTGATCTAGATCTGTAGAGAGAGTGCCACTTTGGAAGTAGTCCGCTATTGGATCCATCCAACAAGGGAATTGGTTGACTGGTAGGATTTCTACCCCCTTGGCTATACTGGAACAGGGTATCAATTGGAGAGGTACCCCTCTTGGTAAGGTATTGACAGATGACGATTCACGCCGTCAGTAAACCGTCCATCAAAACTATTTGTAAAACCCTTACAAGCCCTAATTGGCTTTTAAAACACAGGTGTAATGGTAAGTGGGGTGTTGTCCACAGGGACACGGGACTAGCAAAAACTAGCTAATGTTAGAGTAGCATTCATGTTCTTAATAACAAGTAAATAAGGATGTTGTAAAATGTGACTTAACACAATAATAAATCTAAACTAACAATGCAACCTAGATAAAGGGGAAATGGAGTGAAGGATGTATAGATGATGGAAACTAAGGAGTTGACGGATTCGAAAGTAAATACTGGGCAATGCAAAAAACTTGTAAATAAGCATGTCTATTCAAAGGTAACCGACCTAGGATGTATAGAGTCGGTTATTTATCCCCATCAAGTGATCAACCTAGGATGTATAGTGAGGACCACCTATTAGGGACTAATCCGTTGTGAACCACCAACCTAGGATGTATAGTGTTGGTTGTTCAACGGAGTCTGGAAATGAAGTCCATCTACCTATCAGAGATTCAACCGATTACCGATTAGCCAACCTAGGATGTATAATGTTGACTTCTAATTCTCTCACGAGTACTAACCTAGGATGTATAGTGTCGGAAACCTGTTCAAGGTTAGATTGAGACTACGGTTTAAGAATCGGAGTTCATGACATTCCATCTATTCATTTGAGCAAGGTACAACTAAACATCATGTATATCTAGATGCAATACTCATACATAAACCAAAAAGAACTTGCCAAGATCATGTATCTCAACAAAGGAAGAATAAAAATATGAAAGGTAGATATGAATATATATAGAACCAAGTTTATGTACAAGCCCAATATTTAACTAACTACTCCATCAACCTCTTAAAGGGGATTTAGCTACTAATTACAACCAAGAAAACAAGAAAACAAGAAAAAGGAAACAGGAAGAACCCTTGGAGATCATCTCCTTCCTTGAAGTTGCTTCAATCTCCTATCTTCCTTGAAGTTAAGTAGAGAATGTAAGTGAGAGTGTTTCTAGATCTAGGTTATCTTTATAACTAAGTAAAAAGCTTGCTAAAATGAATCTATAACATTATATTTATACTACATACAAAAATAGGTCACTTAAACTTCAAAATGAGATCTGGCGCGCGTGGAGTGCGGGTGTAGTGCGGTTGGATTACCCGCACTTTACCCGCACTATGATGATCAGGTGCAGATTCAACTCTCTGGATTGTGCTACAGTGCGGGTGGAGTGTAGTTGAATGACCGGCACTTTAACGTCAGGTGTGATTTCTACTTCTTTTCTTCAACTCAAAGAGCGAGTGGAGTGCTATTGAATCACCCACACTTGATCTGCACTTTAGTGTCAGGTATGAAATCAGCTTCTCTGGCATTGGCAACAGTGCGATTGGATGACCTGTACTATACCCGCACTTTAATGTCAGGTGCAAACTAGCCTCTCTGGAATTGGCAACGGTGCGGGTGGAGTGCGGTTGGATGACCCGCACTGTACCCGCACTTTAACTCTTCTTCAAGCATCAGGTCCCGTTGGTGGTAGAAGTGCAGTTGCGACCCGCACTAGAACCGCACTATAAGGCTGCTGATGATCCTTTACCTTTCCTTTTGCCACTTTTCTGCTGGAATCATTATAACACACTTCCAAACCCATAAATGCACCATTTCCTACAATTACACACATAACAACCATTAGAGACGCCAAAACACACGAAAACGGAACAAAGGATAGGGAAATGAGGGCCTACATATACAGCATATTCAGCACAATCAAACACCCTCAAACCAAACCTCTGCTCACCCTAGAGCAAACATATTATAAAAAGGTAAGACGCCAACTAAAATAAGTTCTAGACACCTAAGCAATAATTCAAACATGCCGCAAGCCCAAAAAGTGATATGATACATACAAGTGTGATAGAGAGAAGAAAAACATATGCGCGAGATCTTAAGCACTTGGAGGTACTAAAGGGAGACTCGCACGAACAAGAATCCCACACCTAAGGCACTCATGCATTAGGGACTATTCGCTTCCATACCTCGAGCATAATTCGCTTCGATACTAAAGCTCACATGAATTCTCTCTTTCTTTCCTCACTGAATCCTAAGTTCCACACAACAATTTATGCAAAGATGGATTCTACACAACATTTTTAGCAAAGAACTATCCTAGGAAAGACTCACAATGCCATGGATGTGAAAGATCGTGTATCAACCAACATTCTCAAACTAGACTCATTTTGGATCAAAAAGGACTTTTCATTTGGTTATAGCGTGGTTGTGGGGTTTAATGAGGTGAAACAAAGAATATGGAAATTTGGATTTCAAAAATCACCAAGCGTGTTAGAATATGACCACACACACTATACAATGCTCTTTTTCTTCATTGATCACTCACACTCTAGTGTTTAAGCATTTGTTTAACCCATATTTTGCTTTCAATGTTGTACTCCACATTGTGAGTACTTAGCATCAATTACTTTGAACATTTTTGCTTTTCTCTTTTCCTTTTCTTTTTTAGTTGCGCACATTTATTTTCTTTTAAAATTAATGGCTCACAAGTACAAATTTGGGTACCTTATGTTTTTAGCCATTTGCTCACATATTCAACACTTTTCCATTGTACACTTGGTTTGCACATTTGAGTTCAACTACTTTCATTACCACAATTACACATCCTAACATGATTAGTCATAAAGGTAGGCATGTGTTTAAGCTATGGTATATGGTTGTATTGGTACAAAATGAAAGAGTACGTGTTTGGCCTCAAGTTTGGCTTTGGAGCACACAATATGGATAGGAGTGTGCTTAGGCTATCATAGGTAGTTAAATTCACACACATTGCTTAATATCACATCCAAAATTCATCTACCAAAGGAATGAACGCATCCAACACACAATCACAATAAACTTTGTAAGTCCTATGTCATGTGACATATATGACGAGATAAGTGTTTAAGAATAGACAATAACAACACTTAAAAATACACACTTTGAACACTTGTGTTTGTGATCTCACGGGAATCTCCACTACTAGAACTAGTCATGGAAACACTAAGTCCCCTCAACTTAACACCAACGGATGGGATAAACCCATGGAGGTGCAAGCGAATCCCTAAAGTAGCACCAAGCTACATCACAAGTTCACAACACATACCAAAACTCGCCAAAAGCACACGCTAAAGGCATCACACCCAAACTTAAAGTCTGAAATTTGGACAAGCGGCATAAATGAAAAATTGGACCCTAAAATTCAAAAAACAAGGACGACTCTACAAGGTGTACCACACCCCCAAACCAAAACTCAACAATGTCCCCATTGTTGGTAACCACAAGGCAGGGCCTAGCAGGGGGAAAAATGCCACTCAAAACTCAAAATAATAGAACATGCATAAAGCGTGAATTATCAACGGATGGAGGGCACAACAACCCCCAAACCGAATCCAAACATAAGCTCAAAAACTTTAATTACTATGCATGTAAGCATGCTCAACCATATTAACAAAACATGCACCAATCACATTTCACATATATGAAAAACAATTAAGTACAAAAATCAAAAAGTAGAAACTCCCTTAAAAGGAAGATAGGTCCATTGTCCAAGCATGTTGTCATGTGATTCCCAAAAGATCAAGAACCTAGCACAAAACACAAAACTTCTACCAAATCGAAAGTCAAATGCAGTTTCAAAACATAGGCCCCACATCTATAAAACAAAACCCTAAATAAAACTAACTAAAAATTCAAATACATAAAGGAAATATGAATAAGAAACATAAAGTAAATGGTTGGTCAATCCTCGCCTGACAACTCTGGCTCTGCTCCATTGGTGACCCCCTTTCCCTTGGGGTCACGCTCTGCTCTCATCCTCTCCTCATGCTCTTTCCTGGATATCTCCATTGTAGCCTGGTGTTCTGGATCAATGACTGGGCCTCCTAATGGTGGTAAAGAGGTAGTAGGCCTCTTTTTCTTCCTTGGATAAGTTGGGAGGTTGAGCGCCTCCCTCATGTCTGTGAGATTTCCCTATATTTCAGCATAGAACCTACTGGACTCAACCCTGCTCTCAACAATTTGCTGTCTGTTCTCAAGGACTTCAGTCTTGAGGGCGCTCAAACCCGCTAGAAAATTTTGCCAAGGGATCTCCTCAGAAGTCTCCTGCGGAGGTGTGGGCATCCGACTATACTCCATGCGCTCCACAAGGCCCTGTTGAGTCCCCGTGGGGTCTGGAATCTCCTCTGCCTACCTACTTGTACCTGCTCCTTACGTGGCTTTCTTCCTCCCAATTTGAACTCTGACACCAGAGAGGTCCCGCTCTCTCAATTAATCATTCCACGTGAATCTCCCAACAGGACCTAGACCACTATCAAAGGAGTCGGACCAAAATCCACCCATAACTCTCTGCAAAATGCGGTGATCAAGCTAGGAAAAATAAGTGGCTGCTTGTCAACTCTAACACCACCCAGTTCGAGTATCTCTTTCTTGATTAGGAAGCCAATGTAAACCAATTGATTCTGAAGGATGCAGTAAAGGACCATGGCCGCATTGAAGTTAACTGACTCCGATGTTTCCTGGGGATCAGGGAGTGGGAGATGAAGACATGCCAAAATCCTAACTCCAATCTCAAATTTGTATGCTTCATGCGGTAATTAGGGGCCACCCAGAAGTTCATTGGTCAGATCACCAACTGGTTGGTGAACTCTACATTCTGCGTGACAAACATATTATTCCAAGTCACCCCATTGCGTAGGCTCCCAACCGCCTCCTGATCATCTGGGAGCTTGGTCCGATAATACTTGTTGATGTCAGTGATCGTCATTCAGACTTGCACCCCCTGGACTAAAACAGTGGATGTTCTCTGAAAATCCTCTTGTACCATCCCCGTATAGAATTCTTCCACAACACTTCTGCAGAAAAAATAGGCAAGGTGCTAACAAAAGTCTCATATCCCCTCGTCTCTACTACTTAAGGAATTGAGGTGTCCACTAACTCTTCCAATGATATTCCTCTTTCAACCACAATATCCCGCTCTTTAAAATACTCCAAGCTGTCCTTAAAATTTGTGTGCCTGACGCACGGTGGTGGAACCTAAGGTCCCCTCCTTGTACGTCGCTCAGGAACTTGACTCCCTTGTTTGACAGATTGCCTGGTCCTCCCTAACATCTGCATAAGAAATTTAAACAGTTAAGGGAATCCTCTTATTGATTAACCATGAGGCAAACGTGTAGAAAAAATAAGAACAACAGATTTCTGTCAGACTGATAGAGTGCAAGTGAAGTGCGGGTGAGTGACCCGCACTAGACCCGCACTTTAACCTGTTTCCAGATTCTGTTACGTGCAGAATCACAACAATGCACACCAACAATATATACAATACATCATCGAACCAACTCACAAAAATCAGGGCTGTAACCCATATATAAATATTCCAATTAATCCTATAAACCTTAAATTCGAAATTTGAACATGCATATGCAATTGGATAGTTAAATCATCATCAACCACTTCACATGCATAGATAAACAACAACCCATCATTCAATCATCATAGAAATTCAATAAAAGTTCAACATCTTGAATTCGAATCATGAAATTATGTGAGAGAAATGAATGACACAATCAAAACCAAATTTCAACAATCATTGCAATTAAATCAACTCACAATCATCAAAATAAGCATGGCAAAAGGGCATGAATTCTTGGCTCAATCTTGAACTATGAAGTTTATGCTAAATGGGCAAAATAAATTGAAGAAAAGGATGAGAATCATGATTAGAGAGGCAAGTGAACGAAATCAAAGCAAGGAAATCATACCTTGGTTGCCGAAAATTGGAAACGTGGAGCACACGGAATACCTGTCATTTGAGCGAGGGAAAACAAGGTTTGTTCAGTCTATTCCTTTGGTTTTTGAAAGTGGTGGAGCCCTAGAAAACAACATGGCATATATATAATACGCACAGAATGCGTGTGAAGTGCGGGTGAGTGACCCACACTTGACCCACACTTTATTACCTAATGCTTTCTGTTTGTCTGAGTGCGGTTGGAGTGAGGGTGATTTACCCGCACTGTAACCGCACTGTTTCCTAGCTCCAGTTTTTTGATTCTGCACTGAATCTATTCCTGCACATACACCACCAACAACACATCAAAAAGTCATATAGTCAAAAATTATCTAAAGTAAAAACTAGCCATTCGAAATGCAAAAACATTAACACAAACTCAAAAATGGGAACAACGCACTCAAAGTTAGGCACGGTCAACCAACGGAGGTTTGATCGGAATGGGGAATACATTCAACTTGGCCACCTAAACTGGTGCCAATGGTTTGCCTACGATATCCCTCCCAACCTTGCGCAATTGACCAACTTGGTCTTTTCTAACCCATACTTGCTTAAACCTTGGTGGATTCATTCTAGTTCTAACTTGATTTGCTTTAAACCTTTGGAACTTAAAGCAATAAGCCTTAATATGCCCTTTTCTTGCACAAAAATAATAAGTTAGAGGATGTTTAGGAAAACTCCATTGTTTGTTGTTGATGTGGGCCCCTTTGTGTTGACCGTATTGGAGAGATTTGACCATGTTTTCTACCTTGTTAAACTGAATAATCAAATCACACTCCTTAACCTTGGCTCGCTTCAATTCATCCTTATTTCTGGTCAACCGTTCTTACAAATCCAACATGGCCTTGGTTGATGTCTCATCACTCAATAACATCTTTCTTAGCCTTCTCTCATTTTCCTCCTCAAATTCCGTCGAGAGTCTTGCTAATTCCTCTAGGTTCTTGGAGCCTAACTCCTCATTTTTGGCAAGCTCCACCAATTGCTCTTCAAGACCCTTTTTCAATGTTAAGAAGTTATGTACCTTTGTCTTCAACATTCCATTCTCGGTCTTAAGCAAATAAACTTCTAGCTTGAGCTTTGTGTTTTCTTTCACAAGCTCACCTATCACCTCAAAAATCACTTCCTCCTCTTCGAGATCACACTCTTGTCTTTCCTTCAAACAATCTTGACTACCCGTTTCCATCTCATTCACACCCTCAAAGGCTTGCACAAGAGTGAAAACTCGGCTTCTTTTCTTCTTTGACTTGGGTGCCTCTAAGACCAAGCAATCCTCCACTTGACTCATTTTAGGGGAATCAACTATGAAGTTCACACTTTTTCCTCCACAACTGAAGGAAATGTTCCTAGAATGGATATCCACAACCATTCTGGCTGTGGCCATGAATGAACTCCTTAAAAGCAATTTCCAGTCACTACCACTGGTTTCTCCTTTCTTGCACTCTAGCACCACAAATTCAACCGGCACCATCAACCCGTGCACGTTCAAATAAACCTCCTCCACTATACCAACTGGAGTGGTGGAAGAATTGTCCGCCATGATGAGCGTCTGAGAAGTAGGCTTGATTGACTGAATCTTCAATTGTTTGTATACCTCTAAGGGCATCATATTGATGCTAGCCCCCATATCAAGCACTGCTCTTATCTTAGGTCAGTTTTCAATTCCCACCTCTATTACAAAACTTTCGGATCTATGCCACTTCTCCCATTCTCATAATGTGCAACCTCCACCTCCCTCATTACATTCACTTCACCGAAGGTGTTTAGAATCTTTTCCTTGGTTGGGATGGTTCCTTCTTCTATCACCTCCTCAACTCCCAACTCGTTTACCTCTAGCACATTAATGTACTCATCGGTGCTTGATGCCTTACCCTTGTTCTTGACCAATGCATCAAAAATCTATGCCAACTGAGTTTCCATCTTCTTCAGTGACGTTCCATGGCTATTCGCCCTTTGATCATTTGACTGTATGTAAGCGGTCATTCGTTGCTCGGATGCATGTAAGGTATTCTTGAGAGCTTCGGACCCTATCCCAACCGTTTTGATAACTCTGCTCACTATCTCCTCTAAGGATTTGTCCTTTGGTTGGTTAGTTGGTAATTCAGAATTAAGATGTTTTGATGGGTTGTTACTTGTACTACCCCATTGGTTGTTGTTGCTCAAACCTCTTTGGTTAAACCTATTGTATCCGCAGTTTTGGAACCCCTGATTGAAATTCCCACCTTGGTAATTTGTGTTGCCACCATGGTAGTTGGTATTACCACCTTGGTAATTTGTTGACCTTAAGTGGTTGTTATTGGACCAAGACAATTTGCGATGGTTCCTCAACCCCAGATTGTATGTATTCAAATATGGGTCATTTCGTTGCCTTTGAAACTCCCTAAGGGCTTGGGCTTGGGCTTGGTCTTCTTGACCAAAATGCCCCTCTCCCCCTTTTATCTCTTCCGTTACTTGACTAGCCTCATGCGAAGGTCCTGTCTTTCTAGTTATAAGCTCCTTGATTGATTGGAGCTCCTTGTTCACTCTGGACATCTGAATTTGAACTTGGGTGTCCTGCCCTACATCTATCTTTCCACCCCTTCTCACATGGGATGTTCTCTGTTGTGAATTCTGAGCGATCTTTTCCAAGATGTCATATGCTTCAACTGCCCTCTTATCAGCTATTGTACCCCCGCATGCGTTGTCCACCATCATTTGTGTAGTAGGTGAAAGTCCACTATAGAAGGAATTTACCTTCAGTTCTAGATGGTATGTGTGTGGTGGCATCTGAGCTAATAGTATATTGAACCTCTCCCATGCCTTGTGGAATGGTTCTCCATCTTCTTCAACAAATGATGCTATTTTTAACTTGAGGTCCTTCGCCTTTTGTGATGGAAAGTACTTGTTGAAGAAGACCTTCCATACTTGGCTCCATGTCACCAATGACCCTGGCCTCAAGTTCATATACCAAGTCATAGCAGCATCCTTCAAACAATACTTGAAACACCTAAGGTAAAATTGTTCTCTTATCAGTACCGCTTGACGAGCCATTAATGAAAAGGTCTCTAATGTGTCTCCATATTGCTTCATAAACTGGAGAAAATCTTCGGTAACTCTCCCACTAAAAGATGGTAGGAGGTCAATGTGCATATTCTTCAATTCATACTGCCTTGCCATATCATCTAACACTATAGCGGTGGGCACATTTACTACAAATGGGAGTGTATACTCGCCCATGGTAAGACCCAACTGTTCCTCCCCATGTACACTATCCTCATGCTTATGGGTCGGTTGCTCATTCATATTTGGAGCATCCCTATCACCCATATTCTGCTCGGGTTGATTCTGAGGATCCCTGTCTGCCATGTTCTCTCAACTGACCGACTCTCCTACCCAACTGATTGATATTATCGGAAATGGGTAACACTGTCCCACTAAATGATCTTCTTCCGTGCTTATACTTAGAATCCTGAAATTCCAAAACAAATACCGCACTACGTAAAAAGACACAAAAACAAAATAAAATATAGAAACGTAAATAACTATAAACATTAATCAAGCAAAACTAATCCTACTAAACTCGCTATGTCTACGGCAGCGGCGCCATTTGACAGATGACGATTCATGCTATCAGTAAACTATCCATCAAAACAATTTGTATAACCCTCACAAGCCCTAATTGGCTTTTAAAACACAAGTGTAGTGGTAAGTTGGGTGTCATCCATAGGGACACGAGACTAGCAAAAACCAGCTAATGCTAGAGTAGCATTCATGTTCTTAATAATAAGTAAATGAGGATGTTATAAAATGTGACTTAACACAATAATAAATCTAAACTAACAATGCAACCTAGATAAAGGGGAAATAGAGTGAAAGATATATAGATCATGGAAACTAAGAAGTTGACGGATTTGAAAGTAAATACTGGCAATGCAACAAACTCATAAATAAACACGTCTATTCAAAGGTAATCGACTTAGGATGTATAGAGTCGGTTCTTTATCCCCATTAAGTGATCAACCTAGGATGTATAGTGAGGACCACCTATTAAGGACTAATCCGTTGTGAACCACTAACCTAGGATGTATAGTGTTGGTTGTTCATACGGAGTCTGGAAATGAAGTCCATCTACCTATCAGAGATTCAACCGATTACAGATTAGCCAACCTAGGATGTATAGTGTTGACTTCTAATTCTCTCACGAGTACCGACCTAGGATGTATAGTGCTAGAAACCCATTCGAGCTTAGATTGAGACCGCGGTTTAAGAATTAGTGTCCATGACATTCCATCTATTCATTTGAGCAAGGTACAACTAAACATCATGTATATCTAGATGCAATACTCATACATAAACCAAAGAGAACTTGTCAAGATCATGTATCTCAACAAACAATCAATGAAAAAAATTAAAGAGCAGGAATAGAACAATGAAAGGTAGATATGAATATATATAAAACCAAGTTTATGTGCAAGCCCAATATTTAATGAACAACTCCATCAACCCCTTAGATGGGATTTAGCTACTCATTACAACCAAGAAAACAAGAGAAAGGAAAGAGGAAGAACCCTTGGAGATCATCTCTTTCCTTGAAGTTGCTTCAATCTCCTATCTTTCTTGAAGTTGAGTAGAGAATGTAAGTGAGAGTGTTTCTAGATCTAGGTTATCTTTAGAACTAAGTGAGAAGCTTGCTAAAACGAATATATAACATTATATTTATACTACATACAAAACTATAGTGGAGTGTGGTTGGATGACCCGAACTGTATCTGTATTTTAATTCTTCTTCAAGCATCAGGTCCCAGTTGTGGTAGGAGTGTGGTTGCGACCCACACTGGAACCGCACTATAAGGCTGCTGATGATCCTTTGCCTTTCCTTTTGCCATTTTTCTACCGGAATCACTGTAATAGGCTTCCAAACCCATCAATGCACCATTTCCTACAATTACGCACATAACAACCATTAGAGATGCCAAAACGCACGAAAACGGAACAAAGGATAGGGAAATGAGGGCCTAAATATATAACATATTCGGCACGATCAGGTATGCCCCTCACCTGCTGCGATCTTGGCTAGAACATCTGCCTTGTGATTTTTCTCTCGGGGTATTTGTTCCATCCTTACGCCTTTGAATGCCGACATTGCTTCTCGGACTTTAGCCAGATATGCTACCATATTGTCACATTTTGCCTGGTACAACCCCAACACCTGGTTGACCACCAATTGGGAATCACTCTTGACTAGGAGGAAATCGGCCTCTAAGGCTTCTGCTATTCCCATTCCCACTAGTAAGGCTTCATATTCTGCTTCGTTATTAGTAGCCCTAAACTCGAACCTGAAGCAGTGACTGCATTTGACCCCCTCTAGGTCTATCACAATTGTTCCTGCTTCGCATCCTGATTGACTTGATGCCCCATCTGTGTATAGAATCCATGTCTTGTTGTCTTTAGGCCAGTTCAGGTTGGTCTAATCCGGACTAGGGTCGGGCTTGGTGATTGGGTTCGGATTTACGCTGAACTCCATTACGAAGTCAGCTAGGGCATGTGCTTTGATCGTGGACTTTGGCTTGTATTTGATGTCAAATTGGGTAAGCTCTAGGGCCCATAAAACGAACCTACCCGATACGTCTAGCCTCTGGAGGAATTGTCGTAAGGGTTGATCGGTGACTACCACGATAGTGTGTGCCTGAAAATAAGGCCGGAGCTTTCTGGTTGTAGTTACCAAGGCATAGGCGAGCTTTTTCAGAAGGGTATAATTTTTTTCAAACTTGGTGAAAAAACGTCTCACATAGTACACTGGTCTCTGTACTCCATCACTGCATTATTTCACTAAAGCCCCACTAGTGGTAGCTTCTAAGACGGCTAGGTAGAGTTGGAGCTCTTCTCATATGACGGGCTTGACCAGTAGAGGGGGACTGGCCAAGTACTCCTTCAAGGCTTGGAAAGCCATCTTGCTTCGTTCATCCCACTTTAGTTTCTTACCCTGCTTGATAATCTTGAAGAACATGAGGCACTTATCGGTGGAACGGGATATGAATCGGTTCAATGCTACTATTCGGCCTGTCAATCTCTGTGCCTGCTTGAGTATTGTAGGAGACTTGAGGTCTAGGATGGCCTTGATCTTCTCGGGATTGGCCTCGATTACTCTCTCATGTACTATGAACCCCAGGAATTTTCCTGCCGCTACCCCGAAAGCACACTTTGCCGGGTTCAGTCTCATTTGGTTCTTCCTAATTACCTAGAAAGTTTGGCGTAAATCTTCTGGGTGTTGCCCAGCCTCAAAAGAATTTGTAATCATGTCATTTATGTACACCTCTATGGATCTTCCTATCTACTGCTTGAACTATTTGTTTACCATAAGCTGGTATGTAGCACCTACATTTTTAAGTCCGAATGGCATTACCTTATAACAGTTGAGGCCTTGCCCAGTGATAAAGCTAGTCTTGTTTTGATCTGAGGGATGCATCATGATCTGATTGTATCCCGAGAAGGCATCCATGAAGCTTAGAAGCTTGTTTCCCGTGGGAGAATCGATGAGATGGTGGATCTCAAGCAGCGGGAAGCTATCTTTAAGGCAAGCCCGGTTGAGATTAGTGTAGTCCACACACATTCGCCATTTTCGGTTAGATTTATTTACTATGACCACATTGGCAATCCATTCGGGATATCGAGATTCCCTGATGAACCCGGCCTTTAGAAGTTTGTCCACTTCTTCCTGGATTGCGGTATTCCGTTCGGTGTTAAAATGTCTTCGTTTTTGTTTCACTGGTTTGAAGGTTGCGTCTATTGCCAACCTATGAATGGCCAAGCTAAGAGGAATGTCGGGCATTTCCTCATGGGTCCAAGCAAAAATATCGTTGTATTCTCTGAGGAGCTTTATCAAGTCCTCCTTGACTTTGGGATCCAATCCCCCTCCAACTTTCACCACCTTAGTAAGATCTTCTCCCCTTATGGGTATTTATTCTAATTGATCCGCAGGACGACCACTGGTCCAACCCTGCTCTTCATCCTCATGCTATTCTATGACTATGTCTGGCACCTCTCCTTCTTCCATGTCATAATGATATTGTTTCGGTGTACCCGGGTTTACTTTACTGACCATGTGTGCGCACTGTCTGGCAAGCACGGCGAGATTGGTGGATATCGCATAGCAATTGCACGCTATCTGTTGATCCCTTTAGACTTCTCTTACTTCTGTTCCCACTGGAAACTTTAGGACGTTGTGATAGACGGATAGTACCCCCTTAATCCCTGAGAGGAGGGGCTTACCCAGAATGGCATTTTGGGCAGACGAGGTATCCACCACGATGAACTCCGTCATCATGTTCTGCTGAAGTGGAGCTTCTCCGACTATCACTGGTAGGATTTTGGATCCCATGGGCATTACAGAGTCCCTTGTGAATCCATACAAAAGCGAGGTGCAGCTGTTGTAGCAGGAATTCTTCAAGTTAAATTGCTCATGAGCTCCCTTAAATAAGATATCGACACTGCTTCCTGTATCGATCAAGACATGGTGAACCCGAAAGTTGGCAATCTGTACCAAGATTACCATGGGATCGTCATGTGGTTGGACTGTATTGTAGACATCTTCTTCTAAGAAGACAATCTTGGTAGAGCGGGATGGATCTCGGGATCCATTGCTGACCTTGAATATCTCATAACCTGCGATGAGCTTGGGAATCTTTCTTGCGTGGTTCTTCCTCGAATTGTTGGAAGTTCCAGCCAAGGTAAGGCCTCCACTAATGGTATGAATCACCTGGATCTGCTGCATCAGATCCTTCTCTACATCCCTCATTCTATCTGCCACCTCCTACATCCCGCTTTGTACCTGTTTCCCTCCCTTGATGCTATCCCGTACCTGCTGTAGAAATTTCGTTAGCAAGCCTCCCCTTACCAATCCTTCGATCTAATTGCGGAGGCCATAGCATTCTGAAGTGTTGTGTCCGACATCCTCGTGGAAATTGCAATACTTGTACTGGTTCCTCCTATCAGTTGGGACTTTCATGGGACCCGGCTTCCTGAGTAGGACTTTTTCTAGATGGCGAGGTAGATGATTTCTCTTGAAGCATTAAGGGGAGTGTAATGATTATATAAATCTTCCTCCATTGCTACCCAGGCAACTTCATTCAGAGGGGCCGCTCACTTCCGTAGGAAACAAGATGGCACTTAGCATGTGCCATAAGCCTTTAAACCATTAGGCGATCCCTAAAGGAGGAGTTATAGTCTCCTAAGGGTTTATAGCTCTGATACCCACAAACGTATACTCTGTAAGATAGGCTGAGATGAAATCCAAACATACCAAATAAAGACTACAAGCATGCTAGTATCTCAATATACCAATTAATAACAATGTATCACGCAATGCAAGTATGCCAATACTTAGGATTTTTTCAGTTTACAAAACAACTACGCTCGAATTGCCTAAGATAAAATTCGCCTCGACGCTAATCCTCCTTGGATTTCAGTCTGATTTTTCCATTCAGAACCTAGGCAATCACTCCAATCAAACATATTTGAATGAGTTTATGTACTGAAATCTAATATATCACATATGAATATTTTTCAATGAAGCACATTTCTTAAAACCGATCTCATGAATGGAATTGAAATGCCACAAACGTGGAAATACATGCATCGACTCGCATTCCAAATATAGACTTCCTAAGAGATCAAATGGACTTTTCCTCATTTGTATTGGGGACAAGGTGATGTGTAGTGGTGTATGGGATGGGAAATATGGTAGGAGTGGATAGGATAAAGTTACTAACCATATCCAGGTGTGTATACACATTTACAATTTACACAAAAACCATTTTTGAAAGGGGAATTTATTTAGATGATTTTGAGTATACACCGATTCCGATGATTGTGGAATGGTATCTCCGGAATGGAGAAAATGGCAGAATTTTATCAGACTTCCTGGATCGGTGAATATGATGCTAGTGAAGGATTTTTTCACTAGCATGAATCTAGAATTAGTGAAAAAGAAGGGAGTAGTTTTGGTGAAAGACCACGAGTTCAAGATAATAGCAAAGTTGATTAACGCCCATTTTGGTACACCATATTATGAAAACTTTAGCGGAGGGTATGAATGTAGTGATGTGCCAAGATCCGATCTAATAAAGAAACTTAGAGGTCCAACTGATGGCAGATGAGAGGAGAACTCTGAGTTGAAGCAATCTCAACGTCCTTAGTGGCTGAGATTCTAGAATGTATTTCACGCATTCTCACTAATCCCACTTCAACATAGGACCACAATTTCAGAGTATCATGTAGACATCCTTTATTGCTACATTGTAGACAAGAGGATAGATATATGTCATGTGATTTTAGGTGCCATTTTAGACGCTGGTGGGATCAGTCTTCAGAGAGGTGTAAAGCCGATGCCGATCATCTTTCTAAATCTCATCACTACCCTTCTAAGGAAGGAAGTGGTCCTGGAGCTCAACAATGATGAGTTGAGATTCAACAAAATGGAGGACCTGAACCTCAGATCTTGGGACGACATCACTAGCAAGACAAAAGGCAGGAAGAGAAGGAGGGCAACCAGGTCCGATCCAGAGGCCGAGTTTGATTTTAAGGGTATTAGACCGAAGTCAGATAAGGAGGATGTTGATTACGAGACTGATTCAGGGCGATCCAAGCTGGATCAGATTTTAGATGCGGTTAAGTTGCTCCATACCATGATGGACTTCTTTGAGGGAGAGATGAGAGATCAAAGGTGTTAGGATTATGTTTAATAGCAAAAGTGTAATAATGTAATTGACAATCTTTCATATTAATAAAGTGATTTCTGATTTAACAAATCTTATAGCATTTATAGTTTAATTATTATAATTGTCAAAGTAAATAATCATAAGGTCAAAAGACTATGAGATATGAATAATTGTTTGTACATATGGATATGTATGAGGTAGACACAATTCTTTAGTTAGTCATGAATATTGTTCACGACTTAAGATAAAGGTTGGACACCTTTACCTTGTTAAAGTTGTAGATTATTTTGCTAGCATTTGAGTGAGATTAAATGAGATATGATGAGTCTAAAATCATCAAAGTGTCTTTGTGTAAAAGAATTTAGTACACTACGTGCATTAAATAGGATCATAATTAAATACTTTATCTAGAACCGTCAGTAGATAAAAGTTTTCATTATGAGGACAATCGGAGAGTCTATCTTAATCCTGAGATAAATGATGGACTTATGATTGCAAATGTTATCATTTGAGTTATCATTGAGTATGATTATATAGCATAGTCTATCCTCGATAGTTTGGTGGTGTCCATTTGTTAATCGATAGAAGACTTCATTTATAGATATGAATATCGTGGCTCCATTTATTTAAATGAGAGTATAATATTTTCATATGGATGTTTTGAGGTATTGAATATTAAATCTTAACGTTACGTTTTCGATAGTGACTATTACGATATGGCTTCTGGACAAGTCAAAATATGCAAGTTGAAAATGTGGTCATATGAGTAAATATGGTAACTAGGAGAGCTATAGGCAGTCTATGAGCTCTTGTTGATTACTGATATTGTTCACGAGGATATACTATCTCCTACAAGATTTTCTATGGTTTGAATAAGAAACATTTACTTGTTCTATCTTTATTTAAGAGTACAGTTTTAGCTCTTTAGTGGAATTAGCTAAAATTAATAGATCAGACCTAGATGAATCATTTGTTGATTGTGATTGGGTTATGTCTATTGAAACTTAAATTTAGACAGTCCGCCAAGATTCCTAATCCATACGAACTTTCATGGATCACTTGATATATTCTACCGGACCAATTTATGGATCCACCTAGAATTGTATTTAATATATTAAAAATATAATTTGTACATTATTTATTTAATGGGCTATTAAATTATATTAATATATTAATGGAAGGCATGTGAGCTTGTTTATTTTAGTAAGAATGGGTCTAGTTCACATGTGGGATTTTTTATTAAAGTCTAATGGATTTAATAAAATAAAAAAACAATATATAAGCTCATATAAACATGTTGGGTGGCAAGGCTATATATAAAGCCTAGTATATTGTTTTATTTTATTATTTAATTAAATAGGAATTAATTACTTTATTAATTAATTATTTAATTAAAAATCAAAATCTTTTTCTGACTAGGAAATATGTTTCTTAGTAGCATACTATTGATGATAGTATAAGAGAAATCAAAGACTTTATTTGGTAAGTAAATAAATAAAATGATTTTATTTACCTAATCAAGTTAAGAAGTTTTTGATATAGTCATAAAAGAATGAAACACTAAAGAGTTAGATTAGGGTTAGGATTCTAATGTTGATAGGTATTTTGGTGAAACACAAATCCTCCTTATAGGAGAATTCGGCCACCGCATAAATTACCCATCAAGGGAATTCGCCAACCCTAATTATTTTTCAAGAAGGATTTCTGCCACCTATATAACACAACATATAGAATTTGGCCACCACTTAATGCTTGCTTAAGAGTTATTTTTTCTTGAATTTGAAAAATAGAATCCATCTCTTAGACTAGTGAAGAGTTCGGCCAAAGGAAAGAAAAGAAGAAGAGACGTTTTATTTCGATAGTGCACTAGAAGCTTTTACATCAAAAGGCTTTGTGCACAACTTCGAATTAGGTTCACGCGAGTTTCAATAAAAAGATTGATAACTCAAAAGTGACCGGAATGATCTTTATGATCTCTTGGAAGTTTATGTGACTAACGAAAAAGAAAAAGTTTTTGTTATCCATCTTCAGGTACTCAATTCAAAGAAAGGGAGACCACACTCCTAGGTGATCCACATTCGTGATTGGATTGGAAGATCTTGTGAATTACCATTGACGCAAAGTCAATCGGATTACGCGACAAAAGGTATGTTACTTTGTTTATACATTAATTTAATTAAGGGTTAAGGTTCATCTATTAAAGGGAAAATTTTTGTTATATACCAAACCTATTTTCGCATTCCGCTGCGTGTATAAACTGTTTTTCACTACAATAGGTATCAGAGCCTTGGTTGTACCCTTGATTAATTAATTTATGTACATACGTGGATCTATTTATTTTTATTGATTAATATGCATGTTTTAGAAAGAGATGATACTCTAGGTATTCTCATATATAATTACATGTGGAATGTATGGATTTATATATGTTGTTATAAAGTGACTTGTTGTTGCTCGATTTTGGTCCGGAATTTCAATGTATTTTTGTTTCGGAATTGTAACAAAAAAGGTGGTCTATTATCGCCATAATTCCTTCTTAGTAGTTGCTAAGTTCTCTTTATTTTTATTGTAATAAAATAGTTCAGTTTAATGTATTAAAAAATACTGCAGTTTTTTTTATTAAAGTAGTGTAGTTTTTATTTGTATTAAAATACTGCAGTGATTAAAAAATATATATATATATACTGCAGTAATTTTATTGTTAAAAATATGTTGTAATATATATTCAAGTATTGAAGATTTGAAGATGTGAAGAATTGAAAGCAACCGGAACAAAGTTGAGATCATGTGCAACATAGCAACGAGTGTGCGTGCAATTAAGCATGCAGCTGCACTAGTTGAGATATGGGCTGCGCATGGCAGCCCCATGGTTGTTATGGGCTGCGCATGGCAACCCTTTGTGGTGCTGTGGGGTGCGCATGCCCATAGAAGGCAGCTAAGGGGTATTCATGTGGACGATGGCCGAATGAAGACTTGTTCGCCAAGAAAGGAGGTTTTGTATTCCAAACAAATGTAATTTACTTGTTTTTCTAGGATAGACCAAAATTGTAGCTATTTATATTTCCGTAAATATTACAATATTTGTTGTTGCATGATAACATGTCATATAGAATAGGAGTGCCACACATATATCTCTTTTGGTATGAACATGCATTAAATGATTTAAATATCTAATTGACATCTAGATAACATGGTAAATCATTTTATGTAATTTAATCACACGCCTTAAATAATTGAGAGGGAGAAGGTGTCTTGCAACACCTATGGCCTCCAAGGTTAGTTGAGCTTTATGTTTTATTGGTAATCCCCCCAAGGGGTATCCATGAATGGAATTTAGCAAAATACTTCCTTACAAGAATAGACTAGACAATTGACTCAAACGAGATCTACTCCCAAAGGAGGGATTTTTCGTGAGAGGAAATTAAGGGTCGATATCTTGGTAATACGCTGGTTGTTATGTTAACAATTAGGTGGGACCTAGTCAACCTACTAAATGGTGCGAACTTCCAAAGAAGGCGTAACATTTATAAATGTTAGATCATCATTGAATTTTACGATTGAATTATTTATTTAATTCAAGATAAATATTTGAAAGTGCTTTATCATGATTATTTACTTATATATATTTTTTGTTTTATTCAGAAATCATGACCCCATCCCTAATGAACATCCTGAAAGATAACACTTTAACTGGAGATGATTACATCACATGGAAAAGGAAAATTGGGTTGTTGCTGCAAGCTGAAAAACATAAGTTTGTTTTGACTTCTCCTAAACCACTTGCTTCTACTTATGAATCCAAGATTCATATGGTTAGTAAAGTTGCTACTGTTAAGACCCGTCAGAAGGTCAAGGAACAACAGAAGAAAAAACAGCTTGGGCCTACCAAGAAGGGGACCAAGAAAGTAATCAAGATCAAAGGGAAATGCTTCCTTTATTGTGAAAAGGGACATTGGAAAAGAAATTACCTAAAGTCCCAGAATAAAAAAGAAGAAGGTAATGTTAATTATCTTGAAACATGTTTTCTGGCAGATTCTACAGATTCTTGGATCATGACTTTGGAGCCACTAATCATGTTTGTTATTCCTTGCAAGGGTTTTAGGAAAGGAAAAGGCTAAATAAAATGAAATCAACTTACGTTTAGGCAACAAAACGTAAGTGTTTACAAGTGTAGTGAGAGATATTAGAGTTAATCTAGATTCTAGTAGGCATTTAGATTTGATAGACGTTTATTATGTACCTCAATTCAAGAGAAATTTAATTTCAGTTTCTTGTTTAAATAAATTTGGATATTTGGTTACTTTTAATAAAGTTTTTATTATTAGTAAGAATGACAAAATTATTTGTAAAGTTACATTAGAGAACGATCTATACTTTCTACATCGAAATATCTCTCACTTGTTAGACACAGAATTAATAGAACATAAACATAAAAGAGTAAAATTATCAGATGATGAAACCTACCTATGGCATTTGTGCCTGGGTCATATTAACCTTAATAGGATTAAAAGATTGGTTAGTGATGGACCTTTAAGTGACTTAAAGGTTGATGATCTACCAACTTGTGAATCTTGTTTGAAATGTAAGATTTCCAAAAGATCGTTCACGACCGAAGGCATAAGAGCCACTGAATGTTTAGGACTAATACACACTGATGTATGTTGTCCTATGAGCATTCAAGCTAGAGGTGGATATGAGTACTTCATCACTTTCACAAATGACTACTCGAGATTTGGCTATGTGTATCTCATGAGACATAAGTCAGATGCTTTTGACATGTTCAAAGCATTTAAAGCTGAAGTAGAAAATCAGCATGAGAAACATATAAAAATCTTGAGATCTGATTGTGGTGGAGAATATCTATCTGGTGAGTTTCAACAATATCTTATTGATAATGGGATTGTTTCTCATCTTTCTGCACCAGGAACACCTCAACAAAATTGGGTGTCAGAATGAAGAAACAGAACTCATTTGGACATGGTTAGGTCTATGTTGAGTTATTCAACGTTTCATAAATCTTTTTAGGGATATGCCTTACAAACTAAAATGTACATTCTAAACGATGTACCATCTAAGTTAGTTCCTCAAACACCACATGAGTTATGGACTAGGCGAAAACCTAGTTTGCAACACTTAAGGATATTTGGTTGTCTTGCGCATGTGTTAAAAGGAAAGACAGAAAAGATGGAGTCCCGTTAAGAAACATACATATTTGTGGGGTATCCAAAAGAAACTAGAGGATATTATTTCGATAGTCCTTCGGATCTTAAAGTATTTGTTTTGACAAATGCTAAATTTCTGGAAAAGGACTATGAATAACTTTGTGCCTAAAAGTAGAATTGTCCTGAATGAGATGTCAGGAGATACAATTCCACAAGAGGTTTCACAACCCAACCTAATTGTAAGTTCCACACCATCACAAGACCAACAACCTACCATTCCTCGTCGTAGTTGGAGGATTAGAAATCAACCCGAGAGATACATTGGTCTAGGAGAATCAGTAGAGAATCTCCCAGATGATAATGATCCCTACACGTATAAGGAAGCAATGGAGGATGTTGATTGTCGCCATTGGCAAAAGGCAATGCAATCTGAAATTGGATCTATGTTCAATAACAAAGTCTGGTCTCTTATAGACTTGCCTAAAGGGATAAAACCCATCGGGTGCAAGTGGGTATACAAGAGGAAAAGAGGAATGGATGAAAAGGTGGAAACCTTTAAAGCTAGATTAGTAGCTAAAGGTTATACAAAGAAGGAAGGTATCGATTACAAGGAAACCTTTTCTCCTGTGACCATGCTTAAATTCATTAGTATACTCTTATCCATTACATTTTCTCAAGACCTAGAGATTTGGCAAATGGACGTCAAGATAGCTTTTCTTAACGGAAGTCTTGACGAAAGCATCTATATGATGCAACCAGAAGGATTCATTGAAAAAGGCTAAGAGGAAAGGGTATGCAAGTTGCAAAAGTTCATATATGGGCTAAAGCAAGCATCCAGATCCTGGAACATAAGGTTCGATCAAGCTGTGAAATGTTTTGGATTTATTCATAACCCTGACGAACCCTATGTATACAAAAGGATTAAATGCGACAAGTTGGTTTTCCTCATTCTTTATGTTGATGATATACAACTCATCGGAAATGATATAGGTGTATTGACATCAGTAAAAGAATGGTTAGCAAAACAATTTGATATGAAGGACTTAGGAGAAGCAAGTTATATTCTTGGTATCCTAGTAATAAGGGATAGATAGAATATAATGATTGCATTATCCCAAGCTTCATACATTGATAAAATCTTGTCTAGATTCTCCATGCAAGATTCCAAGAAAGGTATGTTACCTTTCAGACATGGAATCAAACTTTCTAAGGAACATGTTCCTAAGAATGTCTCATGTATGCAATGCTCTGTACTAGACAAGATATTTGTTTTGTTGTTGGCATAGTTAGTAGGTTTCAATCGAAACCTGGTCTTGATCACTAGACGGCAGCCAAGCATATTTTCAAGTATCTCAAGAGAACAAGAGATTATACGCTTGTATATTCTGGAGGGGATTTAATTCTTGTTGGGTATACAGATTCTGATTTCCAGTCGGATTCAGACTCCAGAAAATCCACATATGGATCTGTGTTTACTATTGGAGGAGGAGCAGTCATATGGAGGATGGTGGGAAAGATTTTCACCGTTAGAAAACTGTCCGTCAAAACAATTTATAAAACCTATGTGATGCTTTCACAAGTATAAATACGAGTAAAACAGTAAGCACGGGTGTCATCCACTGAGGTCGGGGTAGCGGTGATAAGATTAGGATTAATAGAACTAGTGAACATGAAAGTAAAGTATATGGTAGGTGAAAATATAATATAAACTAAACTGTGAATGCAATTAAATGGGATGTGAATGGAGTGATGAATGTACGATGATGGAACTACGGAGTTGATGGACTCGTAAGCGAATATTGGGGCAATTGCAACAAACTCTCAATTAAGCATGTAATGGAAAATTTAACCAACCTAGAGTGTATAGTGTTAGCTATATATCTCTAGCAAGCGGTCAACCTAGGGTGTATAGTGAAAACCTCTTACTAGAGATTAATCCCTCCTAAGTAACCAACAATGGCTAGTTGCTCAATTGGGACTTTTACCATGAAATCTCATCTATCTAACTATGTCTCAACCTATTTCTAACATAGCCATCCTAGGGTGTATAGTGATGACTTTCAATTCCCTCACAAGTGGCCGACCTAGGGTGTATAGTAAAGGCTACCCTTTTGATATCAGATGAGGCTCGAGGTTATTCAACCGGATTCTACACGAATGTTAATTCTTGCAAAATCACTAAAGTAGCCAACCTAAGGTGTATAGAGAAGGCTTATAATCTTCTCACAAGTGCCAACCTAGGGTGTATAAAGCCAGAAACTTGTTCGAGGTTAGATTAAGGGCATGGTTTGTATAGCCAGATTTCTGGAAATCCTTCCATTCAATAGAGCATTAGACAACCTAATTGCCTACTCAAGTAATCCAAATTAACATGCTAAGAGGGTGTATCCAAGCAAATCAATAATGGAAATCAATCAAGTAATGGAATAGAGAATAGATAGATTAAATATAAAACATAGAGTTTATGTAAAAAGCCCAAATATCCATCAAACAAATAACATCAACCCCATAGTGGGGTGTTTTAGCTACTCATGTTCATTATAACAAATACTAAACTAAGAGAGAGATTGAGAGGAAACCCTTGAAGAGCTCTCCTTCCTCGAAGCTTTGATCCAAGTCTCCTAGTTGCCTTTGTGTTAAGTAGAGATGATTTGGATGAGAGGGAGAAGTGTTTCTAGAGCTAAGTTACAAGAAAATATGAATGTGTGGGAGGATATGGAGGATTTTTGGTTCGTTCTTATGCTTTTCTATTTATAGGGGATGTAAAAATTGGTTCAAAATGCTGAAAAACAGAAGCTGTCGCTTGCAAAGTGCAAGTAGAGTGCGGTTCAGGTACCCGTACTGTACCCGCACTTTATGAGTTTTCTTCCACTTCAGTTCTCGGATCTAGGAAATAGTGCGGGTGGAGTGCGGTTGGATGACCCGCACTTTATCTCTTCTTCAAGCATTAGGTCCCGACTGTGGGAAGGAGTGCAGTTGGAGTGCGGTTATGACCCGCACTGAACCACACTTAGAGCTACCAAAGATCATCTATCTTTCCTTTTTGCCCCTTTTTGGCCGAAACAACCGCAACATGCCTTCAAACCCATAATTGAACCTTTTCCTACAATTACGCACATAACAACCCATTAGAGTCTGAAAAACGCATGCAAACAGAACAAAGGATATGGAATTGAGGGCCTAAATATACTACATATTCGGCACAATCAGAGGAGTATCAAGCAATCATGTATTGCTAATTCCACCATAGAAGCTGAGTATGTTGCTGCATGCGAAGCTACCAAAAAGGCTGCTTTGCTCTGCCAATTCTTGGTTGACTTGGAAATGGTTCCTGATGCGAATAAATAGATCACTATTTACTGTGACAACAGTGAAGTAGTGGCTAATTCAAGAGAACCAAGAAGTCATAAGAGAGGTAAGCACATTGAAAGGAAGTATCATCTTTTAAGGGAGATTGAGTATAGGGGTGACGTGACAGTTACCAAAATCGCGTCAGCAGAAAATCTAGCAGATCCTTTAACAAAAGCCTACCAGCGCATTGGGACCATCTTCAATCGTCACTCATTGCGCTAAAAATTAGCACACCAACATACAAGCGTGGACGTTTCTGATCAAACATCAGGAAATGAATTACAACACACAAAACCACACTTATATCTAGCAATCAAGTGCACGTGTGACAAGTGTAATGTAAACACACACATACAAGAATTGAAACACAAATGCAAGATAAATAGAACATGCATGAAAAGTGTGTGTGTGCAACTAATCTCTTCAAAAGTTAAGCACAAGTGGTATACCTTTGAAGTGCACTTAAGCTTGATATCGTGAGAAGCCTTTAAGCTTGATCATCCACAATGAAGGCCTAGTCTACCCTTACACATTTAAACTCCAAATGTGGTTTGTCAACGAAATAAACCAATCAAAATATGAAGAATTTACAAAGTAATCTGATAATGCTCAAAGCAATCTGGTCAGATGGCCATCATGATCACTCAATAAATGTCAGCTGTTAGTTATTATGACAGATGATGTCAGAATTTAGAAATATTGATAACGAAGGATTAATTAATCTGTTAAGTATTGAATGGCTAGGATTGTTATCCAAGAATTTGTTACCTAAGAATTTGTTACAAATCAATGGCTCAGATTGAGCATAATCTTTGTTAAAAAATAAAAATAAAAAATAAATATAAATAAAAAAGCAAATGAGGTGGAGTTTAATCCAATTTTGGATCTTGGATCTCCATAGAGATGGAGGTCAAGAAGGATCTCCAATTCTCCACCATGACGGAAATCTTCATAGTTATGATCTTTTCATCGCAACAGAGATGGAGATTGGATCTCTACATCTCCCCATTTTTTATTTTATTTTTTTATTGTTTTTCAATATTTTTTATTTCTATTTTTCTAAAAGTTGTACCAAATGAAAATGTATTTTTATCCTTTAATCATGTTTGTTTTCTTTAGAAACATTAAAATTAACAAAATGAAAAAATATGTATAGTAGATAAATCTCACTGAGATATAAAAAAAAATTAAAACAATTTCTTAAAAAAAAATTGAGTATCACCACTGTGACCTGTCCAAATAATTTAAGACTAAAGTGTGTGTTTGGTATGACTTTTGTAAAGGCTAAAAACGCCTTTAATGCTATAAACTATTTTGAAGTATATTTTTGTTATTTGACAAATATCAAAACAACTTTTTTAATATTTGAATCGTCTCGGTTATCATTTAAAAGGAGAAGCTCCTCCCACATGATTTATGGGTTGTATTCCATGAGAAAATATGGGTCAAAGTGATAGGGACCCATCAGATTTGAATAAAAGACAACATAAGAGTTTTCTACCAATTTATGGGACAAAGGGGCCCACTGATGGTGACCTTTTAGTAGTTTTTCAACCAACTTCCAGCAGCATTAATTGCTCCATAACAGCCCCATGTGATGGTCATTTTGTCCAAGAGCCACCTAGGTACCTCCCTCCAATGGAAAGTCACTAAAATGACATCAAAGCGCCTTGTCACTGCGACATCATTGCCACATATGCCCTAAATCTGACGTGGCACATCTTACACCATTTAAAGAGTGTGTTTGCATATGGAAACCATGTGCCCATGTGTGTCAAACACATGCTCTCCATATCACCACCTAAGCCCACAATATAAATGAAATCCTATGCATTTCTTGAGGTCGTTTGCTTCCTCCACTAACAACCTTTATGTTGGACCCTTTTTGGTGTGTTCTCCAATAGCTCAACCTTCATGAGGAACCATACAACTAAAGGGATGTACCTCTCCAATGGGAAGCCCCTATGCTTCCCTCCTTAAAAAATAGATATTCTACTTGGCTACTTATCTTCTAGATAATCTACTACATTGGTTCATGCTACTTTGCTACTATTGTAATCTCTACTAAGCACTTATATTGTACTACTTGGCTACTTATGTAAGCTCCCTGGAACATGCCTTATTCATAAATATATAAAGGATGGTAACTCTCTCCACTAGATACTACCTAGGGGTTTTTCACCATATGATCACATATGATGCTTTTCACTCCTATGCTAGTCCAACTCTATCAAAGAAATTGTCATTCTCCCCTCCATCTATTTTATTATGCATGTATAGGAACTAGGCTCTGACCCTACTAATCTTAGCTCTCTTATCCAACTATTTCCATGTCAAGTCACACATAAACAAGGGGAAAAGACCCTCAGGACCCGCTAAAGAGGAGTCGGGGAGCCGAGGAATTCCCTTGCACCTTTTCTACGGGAGCTAGCAGCCCTCGAGAGGATCTACCACCAGAACTAGTGAGGTAAGGTCAAATCCATGCCAAATACTAGAGGAGCCCCGTTAGACTCACCAGAGGACCAACCAAGCTCAACCACCTCCTTTGAGGAAGCTCGATACCCTTTTTGGAGGATCCGACACCGGGATTAGAGGAGCTTGCTCCAGCACACCTTAGAAGCCATAAAGCGCCATCAGACTAGCTAGAAGAACCAAAACAGGTTTCGACCCTGACCGGAGGAACCGGAGCATGGAAAGAGTCATCTACAAGTGGTCCCATCCTTTCTGACCACCTCCACCATGAGGAACATTTATCCCTTCTCCTTGCATGTCACATGTATTGGGGATCTATGGAGGAAAGCTAGAGAGGAGACAGAAGATGGGTACAATGGACGATAAATCGGGTACTAGGGACGACATACAGGATACCAAGGACTAGGTACCAGGGAAGACAGACAGGGTACCAAGTACAACAGACCAGGTACCAGGGATGACACACAGGGTACTAGGGATGACGGACCCGGTATCAAGGACCTGAGACCAATATCAGAGCCGCAAGCACCATCTCCTCTCCTTATCCTCGAGACCCAGCGGGGGGGTACCCGTACCGTTTTTCGAAAAATCCCGACGGATTTTTCTAGATAACAGCTTTTTTTAAAAGTTTTTTTAAAACTTATGAATTATCTCAACTATCCTTTATAAATTTTAGATATTCTACCATACAACTTTTTTATTATAAATACATTGTCAATAATTTTTTAAATTAACATAACCAAAAACTATTTTTAAAAAATACATTATCAATGTCAGTTTTATAATTTATACAACCAAAAGCTTTTTTCTTTTTTTTTTACTGCTCTATTCAATAAAAGTTTCATCGGTAAAAGATTTATTCTAAAAGCTTTATCTAAAAAAAAATCATATTAAACGTAACCTAAATTATGTAAAAGGGATGTCAAAAGTCAAAAGTCATGGGTCAACGTTCAACATCCATTCAGATTTGAGAGTTGAGGAGCAGCCATTAAATATCTCCCGATTCAGACAATCAAATTAACAATAATAAAAAAAAATAAAGAAGAAGCCATGTCTCTCTTCTTGTTCGTCTTCGTGTTCCTCCTCTCAAGTGTCTCTCCATCATCGTCCCAACAGCAACCCCGGAACATTTCTTCTTTCTCTTCTTTAGACTCCCCATGGCGTCCATACCAGAACCGAATCCTCCTCTCTCCCAACTCAGTCTTCGCCGCCGGTTTTCGACCCAAACCCACTTCACCAAACCTCTATACCTTCTGTGTTTGGTATAACATCTCTAAAACGACAATCTTCTGGTCTGCTAATGAAAACTCTCCGGTCAACAGAAACGACTCTCTAGTCATCACCAACACAGGTCAGCTCCGTTTGGTCAACTCTTCTTCAGGCGTGAACTTGTGGCCTGGGCCTGGAACCGTATCTGGTACTTCAAACTCTACCCAACTCCGGTTACTTGACGATGGAAATCTTGTCTATGGATCGATCTGGAAGAGTTTTGAGCTTCCAACGGACACAATCTTGCCAAATCAGACTATGCAAAGCAGCACAATTTTGGTGTCCAAGAATGGTAATTTCAGATTCAGGAATTCTAAGGAGCTTGTTTACGCTTCCTATAAGGACAGTTACTGGAAGACAGATAACGCGTTTCAAAAGCTTGACGAATATGGTCGGGTGACTAAAGAAAACGGAGATTCAGTAGTCACATCAGATGTCGGCGATCAGAATCTGCGCAGATTGACTCTTGACGATGATGGAAATCTCAGAATTTACAGTTTTGATACCAATCTCAGTGATTGGACCATGGTTTGGCAAGCTGTGCAAGAATTTTGTACAATTCATGGTGTTTGCGGGCCTAATGCGATATGCGTAGACGATGGTCAAACCCAAAATGCTTCAAAATGTGTTTGTCCATCAGGATTCAAGCCCAATACCAGCCAAGTAAATTCTTGTGAAAGGAAAATTCCGCTCACAGATCCATTTAACACCAAGTTTCTACGGCTTGATTATGTTAACTTCTCAGGTGCGTCGAACCAGACTGATCTTGTGGTCAAGAATTTCTCAATTTGCGAATCAAGTTGCTTTAGTAACCAAGACTGTCTCGGTTTCGGGTTCAAATTTGATGGTAAAGGTTATTGTGTGCTTCAATTTCATCAGTTACTATTCGGGTTCTGGTCTCCAGGCACAGAAATGGCTATGTTTTTGCGGGTTGACAAATCTGAAACTGATCAGCCAAACTTTAAAGGCATGACCAGTTTGTTGGAAACCACGTGTCCTGTTCGAATCAGTCTCCCCCTGCCGCCTGAAGATTCGAATACCACAACACGCAACATAGTTATAGTGTGTACACTTTTTGCTGCTGAGCTTATCTCTGGAGCCTTGTTTTTCTGGGCATTTTTGAAGAAATACATCAAATACAGAGACATGGCTCGAACCTTTGGTCTTGAATTGTTGCCAGCTGGAGGACCCAAAAGGTTCTCATACGCAGAGCTTAAAGCAGCCACCAAAGATTTCTCGGACCTTATTGGAAGAGGTGGGTTTGGTGATGTTTATAAAGGGGAATTACCCGATCACCGTGTCGTCGCGGTGAAGTGCTTGAAACATGTCACCGGCGGCGACGCTGAGTTCTGGGCGGAGGTCACCATTATTGCCCGGATGCACCACCTCAATTTGGTCAGGCTTTGGGGTTTTTGTGCTGAGAAAGGTCAAAGAATACTTGTCTATGAGCATGTGCCTAATGGTTCACTTGATAAATACCTTTTTCAAGTGGGTCGGATCGGGTCATCAAGGCCAGGGATGGAGTTGGATCCGGACGCTGAGAATCCAGAGAATCCGGTTCTTGATTGGAGCATCCGTTACCGTATTGCGCTTGGAGTGGCAAGGGCAATTGCTTATTTGCACGAGGAGTGTTTGGAGTGGGTGTTACATTGCGATATAAAACCCGAAAACATTCTTTTAGGGGATGATTTTTGTCCGAAAATATCTGATTTCGGGCTGGCGAAATTAAAGAAAAAGGAAGATATTGTGAGTATGTCTCGGATCCGAGGGACCCGTGGGTATATGGCGCCCGAATGGATAAAATCGGATCAGATTACTTCAAAGGCAGACGTTTACAGTTTTGGAATGGTTTTACTAGAGATTGTTATTGGGGTTAGGAGCTTTGAGATCCAAGGGTCGCAGATGAACAGCGAGGATTGGTATTTCCCAAATTGGGCATTTGATAAAGTGTTTAAGGAAATGAAAGTGGAGGACATTTTGGACCGCCACATTAAGAATTCCTATGACAGCCGGTTGCATTTTGATATGGTGGATCGCATGGTGAAAACGGCAATGTGGTGCCTTCAAGATCGGCCAGATATGAGGCCATCAATGGGGAAGGTAGCTAAGATGTTGGAAGGAACGGTGGAGATCACAGAACCTAAAAAGCCCACCATCTTCTTCTTAGGAGATGAGTAGAATATTAGTATAAATCTTGTTTCTATATGTTTTTTTTTTTTATATGCTGCTTACTTGGACTTGAAATATGTAAATATAATCAAAGAGTGCAAATGAGAATAATTGAGTTGAATTTCGTTTCGTGTCCAAATTAATTAAATGTTGACTAGTTGTTTATCTCTTCTTTTTCTTTTTTGAAAGAAATTTTGTTCTTCTCTTAATGCTATTTTTGATATTTCCTAACCAAGATAAATATATTATAATTAATAAGAGTAAAGATTGAAGTGTTTTATAATAATCTTTATTATGTTATAATTTTAGGTGCATTTCCACCTAGTGATTCTTGAAATCTTTTAAAAATATTTAAGTGCTTGAAGTTCGTAGGGATTGTGTTTTCTTGGCGGGTTTTCGAGCTGATGACAGTAAGAGTCTCATGGATGTTTTCTTTTACTGTCTTGATCGCTTGCAGAAGGAGGAGTTGGACTTGTTTAGCATCATTGTGTGGAGAAATTGGTATCTAAGCAATCAAAATGTCCATGGGGGTAGCCAGTATACGGCTTCCTCCGTGTGTTTGGTCTGCTGATTTTCTGACAGGGTTTCGAGCTGCAGGTGAGGATGATGGTAAAGGTACAAGGTTGTGCCGCAGCTCACATGATATTAAATGGCACCCTCCTACAGTCATACAGTTGCCTTTTATAAAGTGAATTTTGATGTGAGGAATCAAGGTGTGGGGGTGGGTTTGGTTATTCGAGACTCCAATGGTTGGGTGATGGCTGCTAGTGCTCAACGTATTCGTGCTGGGTATGGATCTCCGGTGGTTGAGGAAAATGGCGATTCTTCGTAGTCTCGAATTGGCTATTGATACAAGCTTCTTCCAGTTGTTGTAGAAACGGATGCCTTGGCTATGGTTAATTTGGTGAATTCTTGGAAAACAATTCCAATTGATATAGGCTTGCTGATTGGTGATATCGATGCTCGACTCTGTCAAGTGGCGAGAAGCTCAATTGTGTGTTATCCTAAGAAAGGCATATTATGTCACCCATACTCATTCTAAAATGGGTTTAGATCTAAATGAGAACTATTTTTGGATTGAGGAGCATCTTCCGTGTGAGGAGAGGTACATTCTGGAAGAAATTCTAGGTTAATGTTTTTTCTTGTTTGAATAAAGTTTAGGGGTAATTACCCCGGTAGCCATCGAATTGATGACACACTATCAAATGACCATTTTTGACAAACTTTGCAACACTAATGGTTATTCCATCAAACTCCGTTATAACACCATTAACTTCTTGTTCACTTGGTTTCAAAATTGTCGTTCCCATATGAAAATATATACTATGCATGCCTAATACAACCTGGGGGAGAGTGCAGAAATTAAAAAACACTAGATTTTTTCGTAGAAACCTTCAACAAGAAAAAACCACGAGCTATTATGCTAGCCACCCACGATCCTCAAATCCATTATATGTAATGATGTTTACATTTTTAACGAACTTTGTGACACTAATGGTCATTCCATCAAACTCCGTTATAACACCGTTAACTTCTTGTTCACTTGGTTTCAAAATTGCCATTCCCATATGAAAATATATACTACGCATGCCTAATACAACCTGGGGGCAATATTAACTTATAAAAACCCAAACACACAACAAAATAAATCAAGTGTAAAGTGCAGAAATTAAAGAACACTTGATTTTTTCGTAGAAACCTTCAACAAGGAAAAACCACGAGCTATTATGCTAGCCACCTACGATCCTCAAATCCACTATATATAATGATGTTTACAACCTAGGTTGATCTCAACCATTCTTGGTCACTAACCCACCACTACTACCCACAGGCCTTTTACAGTGATTTTAGACCAACTCTAGACAACCTCTATATGAAGAGAAGGTTACACCCTCAAGTGATCTCCATGATCCACTACTTTTGACGTGAGCACCTCTTAATCTACCTGTAGGCCTTTTACAGAGAAGCTAGTACAATGCTTATGCAACTTCACCTAGAAGCCAAAAGACTTTGACTCTATGAAGAGAATTAAAAGTCTAAGTAAATATGGCAATAATGATGCACAAATACAAAGAGTGTTAGACTAAACACTAGATGCTTAATTAGATGTTAAGATGCAAATCTAACAACCTAATTATCAAACTAGCCTACATGCACATATATGAGATCTCAATTAGTTGTAGAGATTTCTAACAACCTAATTGTCAATTAAATGCACATGAACATTCAATAGAGTTTGACTAGATAAATAAATATCTGACTATCAACCTAATCAACAATCAATTCCACAAGAATATTCAAGTCTTAGTTATTAAGGCAAAACAACCTAATCAATTAAGCTATTACAAACAAACCCAATCATGTTATCAAGACTCATAAATATATGCAATAAATAGAGTCTAGGCATTTAATCATGCAATAAATAGCTAATCTAGAGTAAAAAGAACATTAAATGATATTCAACGAAGTTCTAACTTACCTAGTCATACAATGAAGACCCATGCTTTAAAGATGTTCAATGATGCATGAAGAAATGGGTTTTAGGTTTGGAGAGTCAAATGAGCAAGCTTTGTGCTTTCTCTCTCAAGAATCTCACTTTCTCTCTCAAGAATATCTCTTTCTCTCTCTAGGGTTTATGATGTGTTGAGAGCTTAATGAAGAAGAAGAGATAATGATAAATATATAGGGTCCAAGTGAAACGGCATTGTTTCGTCAAAAAACAGTCCAGACCGCTGTGATAACTGTTGTGGCTTTCACACCGGTCTTGATAACAGTGTCCACTGTCTACGGACCGCTTTGATAACTGCTCTGAAAGCCACAACTATCATGAGAGCGGTTTTCTCTTGTGAGCAAACTGACAGCATAACTGCTCCAAATTCGAGCAACCCAAAACATGACCAAACGACATCGAAACCTTTCGTATAATATACCGTTGGAAATGTATGGATGCATACTTTCTACTCCAATTAACAAAACATGATTTTTTATTTTTGTAGAAAAGGTTATGGTCATTTGAGAGGCCAAATGTCAGATTCGAACAACAACAGCGTTGCCTTGTTTTGGTGATCACTTTGGAGATATCAAAACCAATTCAAACGGTTAGGAAATATTATGAATAATATACCATTAGAAAGGTAAGGGTGTCTAGTTTGTACATAATTTTTCAAAACTCATTTTTTAACTTTGTATAAAACGCTATGGTCACAAGACCACGCAAAGGTAAGTTTTGAAAACATTTAAAACATTAAAATCCAGTCTTTTGAAACTAGACATTTCACTTCAAACAACCAAACCAAATCTAACACTTATCCAAGAGAAGAATGAGACATTCTCAAGTGGTCAACCATCGCGCTAAGACATACACACCATCATGTAAGCAAGGATATTTCTGATCACATAAACGGAAACGAATTACACCACATTTAAGACTAACATGAAGTGCAAGTGTGGTTGTGAGTGGAATGCACACATAAACAATGAGGTACAAATGCTGTAGGGAAAAATAAACAAATAAAAGTGTTACACGCAGCGGAAGAAATACTAAAGACGATTTAGTGACTTTTAAAATTTTTCCTTTATGAACCTTAAACCCTTTTAATCAATAAACATGCATATATATCAACAAAAGTAAATTACCTCTTGTCGCGTGATCCGATTGACTTACGTCGATGGTAATCCGCAAGACCTTCAATCCGAGCACGAACGTGGATCACCTAGGAGCGTGGTCTCCCTTTCCTTTGAATTGCAAACCTGTGAATGGACCAAACAAATACTTTCTTTTCTTTGTTAGTCACAAAACAATCAAAAAAATGTCAAAATTATTCCGGTCACTTTTGAGTTCACAATCTTATGATCGAAACTCGCGTGAACCTAGATCGATATCGTATACACAAGCTTATTGATGTTTAAGCAATTGTATACTATCAAAGAATAATTTTTCACTCCTTTTTGTCTCTCTAGAATAAAAACTCTCTTAGAATTAAGAAGAAGAAGAAAGAAAATAAAAACTCAAGCACCAATTAATTGATGTGGCCGAACCCTATAAGAACATATATATAGGTTGGCCGAATTTTTCTTCTTTTTCCTTTAGGGTTGCCGAATTCTATGTAGTATGTAATTAGGGTTGGCCGAATTTCATCATGTCACTTATATAGGGTGACTAAATTCAACCCTAATTCTTTTTAACTTTATAGACTTCAAACCCTAATCCAACTCTTTTATTTTTATTCTTTTATTTGACTAAATAAAAAAAGACTCCTTATTTGATTAAATAAATAATACTAATTTATTTATTTACTTATCAAACAAGTCTTTTACTTTTAGGAAAGATTTGTTTCTTTAATTAAACAATTAATCAATAAATCAATTAATTCTTATTTAATTAAAACAAATGAAACAAAATAATATTTTTAGGTCAAAACCTTAACCTAGCCGCCCCACTTATATATAAGATGGGCCTAATATTATTTTCCTATTTCATTTAATCCATTGGACTTTAAATAAAAAAGCCCACATGTGAACCAGACCCATTCTTACTAAAAGAAACAAGCCCACATGTCTTTCATTAATATATTAATATAATTGAGCAGCCCATTACTTAAATAATGTGCAAATTATATTCTTAATATATTAAATGCAATTCTAGATGGACCCTTAAATTGGTCCGGTAGAATATATCAAGTGATCCATGCAAGTCCGTGTGGATTGGGGATCTTGGCGGGCCATCTAAATTTAAGCTTCAATAGACATAACCTAATCACAATCAACAAATGATTCACTTAGGTCCGATCCATTAATTTTAACTCATTCCACTAAAGAGCTAAAACTGAACTCTTAAATAAAGATAGAAAAGGAAGATGCTCCTCATTCATACCCTAGACAATCATATTGGAGATAGTGTATCCTCGTGATTAATATCAGTAATCGCCAAGAGTTCATAGACCGCCTATAACTCTCCAAGTTACCATATTTACTCATATGACCACGTTTTGAACTTGGATATTTTGACTTGTCCAGAAGCCATGTTTTCAATAGACACTATTGAAAACTCAACGTTGAGATTTAATATCCAATTACCTCAAAACATCCATATGATGATATTATACTCTCATTTAATTAAATGGAGCCACGATGTCCATATCTATAAATGAAGTCCTCTATCGATTAACAAATGAATATCACCAAACTATCGAGGATAGACTATGCGATATAATCGTACTCATTGATAACTCAAATGATATCACTTGCAACCATAAGTCCATCATTTATCTCAGGATTAAGATAGACCTCCGATTGTCCTGATAATGAAAAGACTATTATCTATTGACGGTTCTAGATAAAGCTTTTCATTGTGATCCAGTTCAATGCACCCAGTGCACTAGATCCTTTTGCTCGAAGACACTCCGATGATTTTAGACTCATCATATCTCATTTGATCCCACTCAAATGCTAGCAAAATAATTCTACAACTTTAACAAGATAAAGGTGCCCAACCTTTAACTTAAGTTGTGAACAATATTCAAGACTAACTAAAGAATTGTGTCTACCACATACATATCCAGATGTACGAACAATTCTTCTTTTCCCATAGTCTTTAGACCTTATGATTATTTACTTTGACAATTATAATACAAACTATAAATGCTATACGATTTGTTAAACCAGAAATCACTTTATTAATATGAAAAAGATTGTTAATTACAACATTACACTCTTGCTATTGAGCATAATCCTAACAATCTCCCACTTGCGCTATAGCAAATGTGTCATATCTCTTAAGCCCATATTCTCTAGATGCCCATCGAAACTCTTCTGAGGTAGAGCCTTTGTGAAGGGATCCGCTAGATTTTCTGCTGACGCGATTTTGGTAATCGTCACGTCACCTCTTTGAACAATCTCCCTTAAAAGATGATACTTTCTTTCAATGTGTTTACCTCTCTTGTGACTTCTTGGTTCTTTCGAATTAGCCACTGCTCCACTGTTGTCACAGTAGATAGTGATCTGCTTATTCGCACTAGGAACCACTTCTAAGTCAATCAAGAATTGGCGGAGCCAAACAGCCTCTTTGGCAGCTTCGCATGCAGCAACATACTCAGCTTCCATGGTGGAATCAGCAATACAAGATTGCTTGATACTCCTCCATATAACTGCTCCTCCTCCAATAGTAAACACAGCCCCTGATGTGGATTTTCTGGAGTCAGAATCTGATTGGAAATCAGAATCTGTATACCCAACGGGAACCAAATCCCCTCCAGAGTATACAAGCATATTATCTCTCGTTCTCTTAAGATACTTGAAAATATGCTTGACTGCCGTCCAGTGATCAGGTCCAGGTTTCGATTGAAACCTGCTAACTATGCCAACAGCAAAACAAATATCTGGTCTAGTACAGAGCATTGCATACATGAGACTTCCAACTGCCGAGGCATATGGAACTCTACTCATGAATTGCTCTTCATGCTCATTCTTAGGAACTTGTTCCTTAGAAAGCTTGATTCCATGTCTGAAAGGTAACATACCTTTCTTGGAATCCTGCATGGAAAACCTAAACAAGATTTTGTCTATATATGAAGCTTGGGATAATGCAATCGTTCTATTCTTTCTATCCCTTATTACTTGGATACCTAGAATAAAACTTGCTTATCCTAAGTCCTTCATATCAAATTGTTTTGCTAACCATTCTTTTACTGATGTCAATACACCTACATCGTTTCCAATGAGTAGTATATCATCAACATAAAGAATCAGGAAAACCAACTTGTCGCCTTTAATCCTTTTGTATACACAAGGTTCGTCAGGATTCTGAATAAATCCAAAACCTTTGACAGCTTGATCAAACCTTATGTTCCAGGATCTGGATGCTTGCTTTAATCCATATATGGATTTCTGCAACTTGCATACCTTATCCACTTGGCCCTTTTCAATGAATCCCTCTGGTTGCATCATGTAGATGCTTTCGTCAAGACTTCCATTTAGGAAAGCTGTCTTGACGTCCATTTGCCAAATCTCTAAATCTAAAGATGCTGCAATGGATAAGAGTATCCTAATAGATTTAAGCATGGCCACAGGAGAGAAGGTTTCCTCGTAATCGATACCTTCTTTCTGTGTATACCCTTTAGCTACCAATCTAGCTTTAAAGGTTTCCACCTTTCCATCCATACCTCTTTTCCTCTTGTATACCCACTTGCACGCAATAGGTTTTATCCCTTCAGGCAAGTCTACAAGGGACCAGACTTTGTTATCGAACATAGATTCAATCTCGGATTGCATTGCCTTTTGCCAATGGCGACTATCAACATCCTCCATAGCTTCCTTGTACGTATAGGGATCATCGTCGTCCGGGAGATTCTCCACTGATTCTCCCAGACCGATGTATCTTTCGGGTTGTGTTCTAACCCTCCCACTACGACGAGGAATGGTAGGTTGTTGATCTTGTGTTGGATCGGAACTTACAATTGGGTTAGGTTGTGCAACCTCTCGTGGAATTGTATCTCCTGACATCTCATTCAGGACAATTCTACTTCTAGGCACAAAATCATTCATATAGTCCTTTTCCAGAAATTTAGCATTTGTCGAAACAAATACTTTAAGATCTGAAGGACTATAGAAATAATATCCTTTAGTTTCTTTTGGATACCCTACAAATATACATGTTTCTGAACGGGACTCCATCTTTTCTGTCTTTCCTTTTAACACATGCGCAGGACAACCAAATATCCTTAAGTGTTGTAAACTAGGCTTGCGCCCAGTCCACAACTCATGCGGTGTTTTAGGAACAGACTTAGATGGTACATCGTTTAGAATGTATATAGCAGTTTGTAAAGCATATCCCCAAAAAGAAATAGGAAGCGTTGAATAACTCAACATAGACCTAACCATATCCAAAAGAGTTCTATTTCTCCTTTCTGCTACCCCATTCTGTTGAGGTGTACCTGGTGCAGAAAACTGAGAAACTATCCCATTATCAATAAGATATTGCTGAAACTCACCAGATAGATATTCTCCACCACGATCAGATCTCAAGATTTTTATGTGTTTCTCAAGCTGATTTTCCACTTCAGCTTTGAATGCTTTGAACATGTCAAAAGCATCCGACTTATGTCTCATGAGATACACATAACCAAATCTTGAGTAATCATCCGTGAAGGTGATGAAGTACTCATATCCACCTTTAGCTTGAATGCTCATAGGTCCACATACATCAGTGTGTATCAATCCTTAACATTCAGTGGCTCTTGCACCTTTGGCAGAGAACGTCCTTCTGGTCATTTTACCTTCCAAACAAGATTCACAAGTTGGTAGATCATCAACCTTTAAGTCACTTAAAGGTCCGTCACTTACCAATCTTTTAATCCTATTAAGGTTAATATGACCTAAGCGTAAATGCCAAAGGTAGGTTTCATCTGTTGATAATTTTACTCTTTTATGATTAGGTTCCGTTATTTCTGTGTCTAACGAGTGAGAGATATTTCTATGCAAAAAGTATAGACCGTTTTCCAATGTACCTTGGCAAATAATTTTGTCATTCTTACTAATAATAAAAACTTTATTAAAAGTAACCGAATATCCAAATTTATTCAAACAAGAAACTGAAATTAAATTCCTCTTGAATTGAGGTACATAATAAACGTCTATTAAATCTAAATGCCTTATAGAATACAAATAAACTCTAATATCTCCCACTGCACTTGCAGACACTAACGTTCCGTTGCCCAAGCGCAAATTGATTTCATTCTTACTCAGCTTTCTCCTTTCTTGAAACCCCTGCAAGGAATAACAAACATGATTAGTGGCTCCTGAGTCTATGATCCAAGAATCTGTAGAATCAGCCAAAAAACATGTTTCTAGATAATTCAAATTACCTTCTTCCTTCTTGTTCTGGGACTTTGGGCAATTTCTCTTCCAATGTCCCTTTTCACCACAAAGGAAGCATTTCCCTTTGATCTTGGTTACTTTCTTGGTCTCCTTCTTGATAGGCCCAAGTTGCTTTTTCTTCTGTTGTTTCTTGACCTTTTGACGGGCCTTAACAGTAGCAACTTTACCAACCATATGAATCTCTTGACCTTTGCCTTTCACAAGGATCTTTTCAGCACTTTGAACATCTTGCATCAGGCCTTGTAAGGTGTATTCCTTTTTGTTCAAAGTGTAGTCCAATTTGAACTGATCAAAGGAATCTGACAATGAATTGACAACCATATCAATCTTTGTCTCACCATCTATCTCAGCGCCATGCAGTTCAGCAATGTTGAGATGTGCTATGACTTTCATCATGTGATCTTTCACAGCCTGTCCAGGTTTCATCCTAAGATTCATAAAAGCAGTCACTGCCTCTCTCTTAGTCGTCCTAGACTTCATAGCAAACATCTCCTCTAGAGACATCATTATATCAGCAGCGGACTCCATTCCTTCATGCTGCTGTTGCAACACGTCGGAGATAGTGGCCATAATGTAACATTTTGCCATATCATCTGAAGTCTTCCACTGCTCATACTCATCTCTACATATTATGCTAGATTCATTATTAGGAGCAGGTGGTTTAGGAGTAGTTAGAACAAATTTATGTTTTTCACTTTGCAGCAACAACCCAATTTTCCTTTTCCATGTGACATAATTATCTCCAGTTAAAGTGTTGTCTTTCAGGATGTTTATAAGTGATAGGGTCATGATTTCTGAATAAAACAAAACATATATAAGTAAATAATCATGATAAAGCACTTTTAAATATTTATCTTGAATTAAATAAATAACTCAATCATAAAATTCAACGGTGATCTAACACCCATAAATGTTACGCCTCCTTTGGGAGTTCGCACCATTTACTAGTTAGACTAGGTCCCACCTAATTGTTAACATAACAACCAGCGTTTTCAATTTTAGCCTTGCAATTTTACTGACAAGAACTCTTGGGAGGATATCAATAAAATTACATTGAGTGTGTTACCAAGATATCGACCCTCAATTTTCTCTCACGAAAATCCCTCCTTGGGGAGTAGATCTCGTTTGAGTCCATTGTCTAGTCTATCCTTGTAAGGAAGTATGTTGCTAAATTCCATTCATGGACGCCCCTTGGGGGGATTACCAATAAATAATAAAGCTCAACTAACCTTGGAGGCCATAGGTGTTACCAAAAACACCTTCTCCCACTCAATTATTTAAGGCGTGTGATTAAATCCCATAGAATGATTTACCGAGTTATCTAGATGCCAATTTAGATACCTAAATCATTCAATGCATGTTCATACCAAAAGAGATATATGCGTGGCACTCCTATTCTATATGTCATGTTATCATACAATAACAAATATTGTAATATTTAAGCATAAATTAAATAGCAACAATTTTGGCCCATCCTAGAAAAACAAGTAAATTACAATTTGTCGGAATACAAGATCTTCAGGTGGCCCATCAACCATACGCTCATCCTTCGGCCTTCTCCCATGGGCGTGCGCAGCCCACAACCCCACAAAGGGGCTGCCTTGCGCAGCCCATAAGGCCACACAAGGCTGCCATGCGCAGCCCACCAAAGTTTGGGCTTGTCATGCGCAGCCCAATCCACTCCTAGGGTGCGCACGGTGCTCGTACTTGGTTCCGGTTGCTTCGTTTTGCTTCGTGTCTTCGAATCTCCAAGACCTAAATATATTACGGCAGTATATATATAATAAATACTGTAGTATTAATTTTTTTTTTTTTTTTATTCACTGCAGTATTTTTACAAACCAAAAACTGCACATACTAAAAATAAATAAAAAAAAAACTGCAGTAACCCTAAAAAAATACTGCACATATATATAAAAAAAATAAAACCTAGCAATCTACCAAGAAGGAATTATGGCGATAATAGACCACCCTTCTTGTTACAACTCCGAAACAAAAATTACATTGAAAATCTAGGGCCAAAATCGAGCAATAACAAACCACATAAAATATATATAAATCCATACATCACATGTAATTATATATTTGAATACCTAGAGTGCCATCTCTTTCTAAACATGCATAATCACAATAAAAAGAAATAGATCCACGTATATATACGTTAATTAATTAAAAGGGTTCAACCTAGGCTCTGATACCAATTGTAGGGAAAAATAAACAAATAAAAGTGTTACACGCAGCGGAAGCGATACTAAAGACGATTTAGTGACTTTTAAAATTTTTCCTTTATGAACCTTAAACCCTTTTAATCAATAAACATGCATATATATCAACAAAAGTAAATTACCTCTTGTCGCGTGATCCGATTGACTTACGTCGATGGTAATCCGCAAGACCTTCAATCCGAGCACGAACGTGGATCACCTAGGAGCGTGGTCTCCCTTTCCTTTGAATTGCAAACCTGTGAATGGACCAAACAAATACTTTCTTTTCTTTGTTAGTCACAAAACAATCAAAAAAATGTCAAAATTATTCCGGTCACTTTTGAGTTCACAATCTTATGATCGAAACTCGCGTGAACCTAGATCGATATCGTATACACAAGCTTATTGATGTTTAAGCAATTGTATACTATCAAAGAATAATTTTTCACTCCTTTTTGTCTCTCTAGAATAAAAACTCTCTTAGAATTAAGAAGAAGAAGAAAGAAAATAAAAACTCAAGCACCAATTAATTGATGTGGCCGAACCCTATAAGAACATATATATAGGTTGGCCGAATTTTTCTTCTTTTTCCTTTAGGGTTGCCGAATTCTATGTAGTATGTAATTAGGGTTGGCCGAATTTCATCATGTCACTTATATAGGGTGACTAAAATTCAACCCTAATTCTTTTTAACTTTATAGACTTCAAACCCTAATCCAACTCTTTTATTTTTATTCTTTTATTTGACTAAATAAAAAAAAGACTCCTTATTTGATTAAATAAATAATACTAATTTATTTATTTACTTATCAAACAAGTCTTTTACTTTTAGGAAAGATTTGTTTCTTTAATTAAACAATTAATCAATAAATCAATTAATTCTTATTTAATTAAAACAAATGAAACAAAATAATATTTTTAGGTCAAAACCTTAACCTAGCCGCCCCACTTATATATAAGATGGGCCTAATATTATTTTCCTATTTCATTTAATCCATTGGACTTTAAATAAAAAAGCCCACATGTGAACCAGACCCATTCTTACTAAAAGAAACAAGCCCACATGTCTTTCATTAATATATTAATATAATTGAGCAGCCCATTACTTAAATAATGTGCAAATTATATTCTTAATATATTAAATGCAATTCTAGATGGACCCTTAAATTGGTCCGGTAGAATATATCAAGTGATCCATGCAAGTCCGTGTGGATTGGGGATCTTGGCGGGCCATCTAAATTTAAGCTTCAATAGACATAACCTAATCACAATCAACAAATGATTCACTTAGGTCCGATCCATTAATTTTAACTCATTCCACTAAAGAGCTAAAACTGAACTCTTAAATAAAGATAGAAAAGGAAGATGCTCCTCATTCATACCCTAGACAATCATATTGGAGATAGTGTATCCTCGTGATTAATATCAGTAATCGCCAAGAGTTCATAGACCGCCTATAACTCTCCAAGTTACCATATTTACTCATATGACCACGTTTTGAACTTGGATATTTTGACTTGTCCAGAAGCCATGTTTTCAATAGACACTATTGAAAACTCAACGTTGAGATTTAATATCCAATTACCTCAAAACATCCATATGATGATATTATACTCTCATTTAATTAAATGGAGCCACGATGTCCATATCTATAAATGAAGTCCTCTATCGATTAACAAATGAATATCACCAAACTATCGAGGATAGACTATGCGATATAATCGTACTCATTGATAACTCAAATGATATCACTTGCAACCATAAGTCCATCATTTATCTCAGGATTAAGATAGACCCTCCGATTGTCCTGATAATGAAAAGACTATTATCTATTGACGGTTCTAGATAAAGCTTTTCATTGTGATCCAGTTCAATGCACCCAGTGCACTAGATCCTTTTGCTCGAAGACACTCCGATGATTTTAGACTCATCATATCTCATTTGATCCCACTCAAATGCTAGCAAAAGAATTCTACAACTTTAACAAGATAAAGGTGCCCAACCTTTAACTTAAGTTGTGAACAATATTCAAGACTAACTAAAGAATTGTGTCTACCACATACATATCCAGATGTACGAACAATTCTTCTTTTCCCATAGTCTTTAGACCTTATGATTATTTACTTTGACAATTGTAATACAAACTATAAATGCTATACGATTTGTTAAACCAGAAATCACTTTATTAATATGAAAAAGATTGTTAATTACAACATTACACTCTTGCTATTGAGCATAATCCTAACAAATGCATGTCAATTACAAATGCATGAAGTGTGTGTGTGTGTGTGTGTGTGTGTGTGTGTGCACCCTAATCTCTTCAAGAATCAAGGTCAAGTGTTATACATTTTGAAGTTTTTGATCTTAAAGTCATAGAGATGTTTGGAAGCTCGCCTTGATAATCATCAAGATGACCTAAGCTACTCATTACACAATTATCCCCAATGTGGTATATCATGAAATAAGCCAATCATAAAATAGAGATCCTTATAATCTCCCTCTTTGGCTGTTTCATGACAAAATACCACTCACAAAATATCATCAAAAAACAAATGAAAGATATTGGTCAACAAATGTAAATTCTATGTTATAATGAGAGAGCCCTAAGAATCTAAGTCTTAATCTCTTCGTAGATCATTGTACTAATCGCACTCTAAATGTTCACATTTAGCGCTCCATTTCCTACCTTTTGTGCTCATTTTCGAGCATTTTTTTGTGTATATAACTTGTGTTTTGTTTAAGTTCAGTTAATATACCCAATTTAGGAAGGTGTTTGCATGAAAGTTGGAGAAAAAATGTCAAAATAAGAGAAAAATCCCTTAGAAGAAGAACCTTGCTGGAAAGAACCCTCGGCACAAAGCCACGGGAAGCAGCCAGAGAGAAAATTCCAGCCAACCAGAAGACTTGAACTCGCTGGGAGTTTTCCCGCGGGTTTGGTCCGTAAAATATTTACCGCTAGGTAAGAGTTACGAACTCGCGGAGGACTGCTGGTGAAGCTCGCTGGTTCATACTTGGGAGAAAGAAACCGCAAACCAATGGATCCAAAGCCGCGAAGCCTCTGAAAGAAAACCTCATGGGATTTGTCAACGGGATGTAACCCATGGGATGAAGCCGCAGACGACGCGTCAAGGACATTTCTGGCAATTCCTTGCCCATCTTCAACCAAAAGATTAAAATAAGCACTTTTTTGATGTAATAGAGACATGAGAGAGATATTAGAGGATAGTTAGACTCTCCTTTTAGCATAGAAGAGTTTAAAGAAGTCTTGTACTCATTTTCCATTACTTTAGCTTGAAGAAACTTTTCTTAGTGAAGTAATTAGTTAAACTAGCTCTTGAGAGCTACTTGTGATCATCTTTGATTGTATTTGCTGCGGAGGAGGTCTGTTCTTCCTTGAAGTTTGACAAGAATTCATAGGTTGTATGCTTTCCTTCTCTTCTTACATATGCTATTCTTAAATATCATGTGTAACTAACCCACCTTTGTTGGGGGGATTTATGAAAGTAATGATGTGAGCCACCTTGTTTATCACTCTTTTTTGTAAATGATCACTTTATGATTATCAATGTTTTAAATGATAAAATCATAACATGTTTCTCATAGACCTTAGAAAAGCATGTATTGGTAATTGTACTAAGAGTTGATGGAATACTTAATTCATAACTTTTGAATTGTGTATTGACATCCAATAACTCATTAAGTAAAGTGTGTGGATTAGTGGTAATATCCTTCTGAACCCACATTCTCAATCATAGTTCCACAACCAAAACCTTACTTAATGTTCGTCTAAGACTTTAGAGGATACTTGAGTTAGTTGTTGAGTGTGCTTTTAATTGTCAATGGAACTAGCCTTAGTGATTTTGATCTAAAAAGCATAAGAGTGGTTACTTGGTGGTGCATCATTATTGATTTCATATCTCCCCTAGCATCTTTAGCTTATTAATTCATAATTATTTTAAGTATTGCATTAGACTAGTCTTGTAAGCAATTAACTAGCTTTCTATTTCCTAATCGTCCTAGTTTTTGTGGGAACGATAACCCTTACTTGTGCACCCTATACGAGTTGAATGACTTGTGCACTTGCAAAAGGGTGAAACACTCGCACGTCCCTTTAGAATATCCGAGGTAGAATAGTGTAGTTATTTAGAACCAATTTGGATACATAATAGCAAGAAAGCACTTTCCAAGAACAAGTGCATGTGAGGTGAACAAACATAAAAAGTATTTGCAATCTATAAAGCAATACAAATAAATGCATGTGCAATGCTCCCCCTAAAAGGTAACTCTCTCTCAAGGCTTCTCCCCCAAAGCATACACAATGCTCCCCTTATATCTCTCAAGACTTCTCCCCCTTTTTGTCATGAGATAGGCAAAAGAGCTCCCTCTATCGGGTTGCTTTAGCAAAGAGAACTACAAGTAAGATCACATTGCATAATCATATACACCAAATTTATGCCACAAATGTGATTGAGAGAGATTTAAGGAGATTTTATTCATAGAAAAGTGTGTGTGTATGTGTGTGTAAAAGTTACTTAGCATGTAATACAAGCACTATTAAGCTCATGTATAAGAATCAATCAAAGCAACAAACAACAGGTTTTCCAAATGAAGTCAAACCAATTAAAGCCCTATTGTTATGACAAGAAGAAATATATCCAAGCATTTGTGTGTAGAGTGTACTAATCACATCGAAAATATATCATCTTTTCTTCATTGCATGACACCTCATCAATCAACAATTTTGAGGTCTTTATTAAGGAGTGCATCACACACATCATCAGTAACAATTCAACTTTTCTGTTTTTCATTGGACCTAGTTGCATCTACAGGTATCTCATTGGCACAATTGTTAGGATTATGCTCAATAGCAAGAGTGTAATAAGTAATTGACAATATTTTCATATTAATAAAGTGATTTCCGGTTTAACAAATCTTATAGCATTTATAGTTTAATTATTATAATTGTCAAAAGTAAATAATCATAAGGTCAAAAGACTGTGAGATATAAAGAATTGTTCATACATCTGGATATGTATGAGATGGACACAATTCTTCAGTTAGTCTTGAATAATGTTCACAACTTAAGATAAAGGTTGGGCACCTTTACCTTGTTAAAGTTGTAGATTCTTTTGCTAGCATTTGAGTGGGATCAAATGTGTTATGATGAGTCTTAAATCATCAAAGTGTCTTTAAGTAGAAGAATCTAGTGCACTAAGTGCATTGAACTGGATCACAATGAAATACTTTATCAAGAACCGTTAGTAGATAAAAGTTTTTCATTATGAGGACAATCGGAGAGTCTATCTTAATCCTGAGATAATTGATGGACTTATGGTTGCAAGTGTTATCATTTGAGCTATCAATGAGTACGATTATATAGCATAATCTATCCTCGATAGTTTGGTGGTATTCATTTGTTGATAAATAGAGGACTTCATTTATAGATATGGACATCGTGGCTCCATTTATTTAAATAAGAGTATAATATTATCATATGAATGTTTTGAGATATTGGATATTAAATCTTAACGTTAAGTTTTCGATAATGACTATTGAAACATGGCTTCTGGACAAGTCAAAATATCCAAGTTCAAAATGTGGTCATATGAGTAAATATGGTAACTAGGAGAGCTATAGGCGGTCTATGAGCTCTTGGCGAATACTGATATTATTCACGAGGATACACTATCTACAATAAGATTGTGTAGGATATGAATAAGAAATATTTACTTATTATCTTTATTTAAGAGTGCAATTTTAGTTCTTTAGTGGAATGAGCTAAATTTAATAGATCGGACCTAAGTGAATCATTTGTTGATTGTGATTAGGTTATGTCTATTGAAGCTAAAATTTAGATAGCCCGCCAAGATCCCCAATCCACACGGACTTGCATGGATCACTTGATATATTTTACCGGACTGATTATGTGTCTATCTAGAATTGTATTTAATATATTAAGAATATAATTTGTACACTATTTATTTAATGGGCTGTTGAATTATATAAATATATTAATGAAAGACATGTGGGCTTGTTTCTTTTAGTAAGAATGGGTCTAGTTCATATGTGGGTTTTTTATTAAAGTCCAATGGATTTAATAAAATAGAAAAAACAATATATAGATATGGCACATGGCCGGGATATATATGAATTATATATGGCACATGGCCGAGATATATATTAAATATATATGGCACTTGGACGAGATATATATATGATATTATATTGTTTTATTTTTATTATTTAATTAAATGTGAATTAATTAATTGATTGATTAATTATTTAATTAAAGATCAAAATCTTTTTCTGACTAGGAAATATATTTCCTAGTATTATACTATTGTTGGTAGTATAATAAATATTAAAGATTTGATTTGGTAAGTAGATAAATAAAAGGAATTATTTATCTAGTTAAATTAGGAAGTTTTTGATATAGTCACAAATACACTAAAAAGTTGGATTAGAGTTTGGAATTCTAAGAAAATCTACCTAGGGTTAGGATTTAGACTACAATGCATAAATCCTACTTGGGAGAAGATTTAGGCTAGTATATAATATATAAGAAAAGTTGAATTCGGTGCATAAGATATAATATAGAAGGCAAGTTGAATTTGACTACATATTTAATAGGCAGCAAAGAATTGGCATAATATATATAATTTTTGGCAGCAAAGAATTCGTAAATATTTATATATATATATATACTTTTTTGGCAGCAAATAATTGGCATAAATATATATGAAATATACAGCAAAGAGTTTGTAAGAGAATATATATGATATTGTGCAAAGAATTCGCCATATATATATATATATATATATTAGATTGAGCAAGAGTTCGGCCACCCTAATTGCTTGATAGAGAATTATTTTTTTTCTATAGCTTGAAAAATATAATCCAACTCTTAGATTAGTGTGAGAAAATTCGGCCAAAAAGAGATAGTGAGTAGAGACGTTTCATTTCGATAGTGCATTAGAAACTTTTACATCAAAAGGTTTTGTGCACAATTTTGATTTAGGTTCATGCGAGTTTCGATCAAAAGATTGATAATTTAAAAGTGACTGGAACGTTCTTTATGATCTCTTGTGAGTTTATGTGACTAACGAAAAAGAAAAGGTTTTTGCTATCCATCCTCAGGTACTCAATTCAAAGAAAGGGAGACCACGCTCCTAGGTGATCCACGTTCGTGATTGTATTGGAAGATCTTGCGGATTATCATCGACGCAAGTCAATTGGATCACGCGACAAAAGGTATGTTACTTTTGTTTATACATTAATTTAATTAAGGGTTAAGTTTCATCTTTTAAAAGGGAAAATTTTTGTTATATACCAAACCTATTTTCCCATTCCGTTGCGCGTATAAACCGTTTTTCCCTACAACACCTAGATTCCAGTTTATCATTTATAGTGGTCATAGACATGTTTCTAAGTTCCGTAGGTTCAAGCACACTTGCCCTCTTTTTCAACCGTTTTTCTTTCATGCTCTTTAGCCTACACCTCTTTATGTAATTAAAGTAATTTGGTCTTAAGTGACCAATCATACCACAAAAATGAAAAGTAGGTACAAAGAAGGAATTCATACCATTGCTTTGAGCTCTCATCGAAGCATTTCCATGTTGATGAGGTTGTCTTTGATGGTGCATCGGTTTGATTCTCTTTGGAGCTTTAGCTAATTGGTGACACATTTGTGGTCTAGCTTGTTGAGGTGGTTGAGTCAATTGAATGTGCCTCCTTGGTTGAGCAAGCCTCGGTTGAGGTTGTCTCTTATGGGTACCTCCTTTGTGGTTAACTCCTCAAGGACTTGTCAATATTTCTTAGATTGCCTAGGCTTTGGTTGATTTACCAAGGCTTGTTTGGACTTTCTTTGAGTTAGAAGATACCTGGACGAAGCTTTGCTTTTGCCTTGAACTTGAGGTTGTTTGACCTTGACCTTCTTTAATTTTTCAACGCACCTTATCTCTCTTTCCTTAACAATCTTCAAAGAGTTTTCTTTGTTGGCAAGCTCATCTTTCATTGCTTTTATCTGTTAGTGGCAATCTTCAATCTCCTTCTCATACTTAGAAACATCAATCACGTCCGTCTTCAAGGAGTCATCCATGTCCGAACTCAAAGTCATCTTAGCAAGTGTATTTCTTGCCTCTTCAAGTTCCTTCTCCATCATCACTTCATTCGCTTTGATAAGTGACACTTCTTCATCTAAGTGAGTCACTTTAGTTCTTAGTTAGAGATTATCTTCACTCAACCTCAAAACTAAATCATTCCTCTTCTTTAAACACTTTTGAAGATAGTCAATAAACTCTTGATAGTCAATCACACTATCACTCGAGTTTCCGGAGCGAGTACTCTCTTGATCAAAGCTTCTCCCACTTATGCTATCATGGGTCATGTCATCAATGCTAGCTTCTCTCAAACTTGCTCCTCTTTGGTTTCTACAATCAATGTAACCTTTCTTGAATTCATCAAAGGATAAACATTTGGTGACGTCTTGAGTTTCTTCGTGGTAGAAAACCGGAAATGTCAAGTAGTTGTTCTCACACTCAACCGAGTTTGTGGAACATTCTTCAACTACTTCAACTTCGTTATTTCTCCAAGTAGTGATCAAAGCTTCTCCTCCTTTCTTGTGCTTTAAGTTACCACACATGGAGGGAATGTGGCCATATCCACCACACTCAAGGCAAGGCTCGTCAATCCTTGAGGGATAATCCTAACTTGCTTTATAGTTCTTAAGTAAAGTCCTCTTCTTCTCCCCTTTCACTTTGGAGGTCAAACCCTTCTTTTGAGATTTCATAAATCTCTTAAATCTCTCCACCATGAGAGTCATCTCCTCATCGGAGTCATTTATCTTCCTCTCAACATTAGAGGTCACTGAAGCAATTCTCGCTCTAAGTGTTTCACTCTCACATATGGTGTTTAGTGAAGTGAATGAATGAATGCAAATGAATGCAAAGAACAAAAATGCACACAAATGAAATTCACACGAAAGTGGCAAGGATCTCCTATATACGTCTAGGAACTCGCTCTGATACTAATTGAAAATATATACTACGCGTGCCTAATACAACATAAAGGAAGGGTGACTGTGTTGTTAATCGATTATTACCAATTTTTCGATTAGTCAATGTTAACATATAAAAACCCAAACACACAACAAAATAAATCAAGTGTAAAGTGCGGAAATTAAAGAACACTTAATTTTTACGTGGAAACCTTCAATAAGGAAAAATCATGAGCTATTATGCTAGCCACACACGGTCCTCAAATCCACCATATGTAATGATGTTTACAACCTAGGTTGACCTCAACCATTCTCAGTCACTAACCTACCACTACAACCTGTATGCCTTTTATAGTGATTCTAGACCAACCCTAGACAACCTCTATATGAAGAAAAGGTTACACCCTCAAGTGATCTCCACTATCCACCACTCTTCGTGTGAGCAGCTCCTAATCTACCCACATGCCTTTTACAGAGGAACTAGTACAATGCTTGTGCAACTTCACCTAGAAGCCACAAGACTTTGACTATATGAAGAGAATTTAAAGTCTAAGTGAATATGGCAATAATGATGCACAAATGCAAAGAGTGTTAGACTAAACACTAGCTGCTTAATTAGATGTTAAGATGCAAATCTTACAACCTAATTATCAAACAAGCCTACATGCACATACATGAGGTCTCAATTAGTTGTAGAGATTTCTAACAACCTAATTGTCAATTAAATGCACATGAACATTCAATAGAGTTTGACTAGATAAATAAACATTTGACTATCAACCTAATCAACAATCAATTCAACAAGAATATTCAAGGCTTAATTATTTATGCAAAACAACCTAATCAATTATGCTATCACAAATAAACCCATTCATGTTATCAAGACTCATATATATATATATATATATATTCAATAAATAGAATCTAGGTATTTAATCATGCAATAAATAGCTAATCTAGAGTAAGAAGAATATTAAATGATATTCAATGAAGTTCTAACTTACCTAGTCATGAAACAATGAAGACCTATGCTTTAAAGATATTCAATGATGCATGAAGAAGATGAGTTTTAGGTTTAGAGAGTCAAAGGAGCAAGCTTTGTGCTTTGTCTCTCATGAATCTCACTTTCTCTCTCAAGAATATCTCTTTCTCTCTCTAGGGTTTATGATGTGTTGAGAGCTTAATGAAGAAGGAGAGATAATGATGAATATATAGGGTTTAAGTGATAAGGCATCGTTTTGTCAAAAAACAGCCCAGACTGCTGCGATAACTATTGTGGCTTTCATAGTGGTGTCTACTGTCTACAGACTGCTCTAATAACCGCTCTAAAAGCCACAGCTATCATGAGAGCGGTTTTCTCTTGTGAGCAAATCAACAACACAACTGCTCTAGATTTGAGTGACCCAAAACATAACCAAACAACATTGAAACCTTTCGTATTATATACCGTTAAAAAGGTATGGATGTCTGATTTCTATTCCAATTAATAAAATAGGATTTGGATTACTGTAAAAAAGTTTATGGTCATTTGAGTGACCAAAGTTCAGATTCGGACAACAACATAATTGCCCTGTTTTGGTGGTCACTTTGGAGATATCAAAACCAATCCAAACGGTCATGAAATATTACGAATAATATACCGTTGGAAAGGTAAGGGTGTCTAGTTTGTATATAATTTTTCAAAACTCATTTTGAAACTTTGTATAAAACGCTATGGTCACTAGACCATATAAAGGTCAGTTTTGAAAACATTTAAAACATTAAAATCCAATCTTTTGAAACTAGACACTTTACTCCAAACAACCAAACCAAATCTAACACTTAATCAAGAGAAGAATGAGACATTCTCAAGTGGTCAACTATCATGCTAAGACATGCACAGCATCGTGTAAACGAGAACATTTCCGATCACATAATTGGAAACGAATTACACCACACTTAAGACTAACATGAAGTGTAAGAGTGGTTGTGAGAGAAATTCACACATAAACAATGAGGTACAAATGCATGTCAATTACAAATACATGAAGTGTATGTGTGCACCTTAATCTCTTTAAAAATCAAGGTCAAGTGTTATACCTTTTGAAGCTCTTGATCTTGAAGTCATAGAGATGCTTGGAAGCTTGCCTTGATAATCATCAAGAAGACCTAAGCTACCTATTACACAATTATCCCAAATGTGACATGTCATGAAATAAGTCAATCACAAAATCGAGGTCATTACACCATATGTAAACTATAATCCCAAGTTTTTCATCCTAATTAATAATCAACGTAAGAGATTTTCACCTCATATTCTTTTTTTAAATAATTTTATATTAAATTAATTACCATGACCAAGCTGATCACGTCATATTCTTTTTTTAATTAATTTTATATTAAATTCAGGAATAATTACTCTGATAATCATAAATTTGATGACACACTATCAAAATGACCACTAGATTGAGAATTGGTTTCAAATGGCCATTTTTGGCAAAAAGTGTGACAAATGGTCATTTCATCCAATTCCATCTAATTCCATCCAATTCCATCCAATGAGTGGCATTTTAGTAAATAAGGGGATGTCATTAATATATTTTATATGTTTTTTAAAAATCAATTTTTTCAATGAGTGACATTTTGATAAATAAAGGGAGATATTAATTTATTTTGGATGTTTTTTGGAAATCAATTTTTTTTTTTGTTTTTTTTTTTTTTTGAAAAGAATAATTCTACTTAGTGTGTGTGTGTGTATATATATATATATATTTACACACACTAAATATAATTGTTCGATTCAAAAACAAAAGAAATGGTTTAGATCAATATACGTGTCTTTTTTTTGTTTTTTTGTTTTTTTATAGATTTTTTAGATTTTGTAGTCTTAATCTTCTTTACAAAGAAATATATATATATATATATAAATATATGTGCGCGCGCGTGCATGTTTGAGAGATATATATATATATATATATATAACATTTGAACCTGTTAAAACATATGGTTGTGGTTGGACGTCTTGACTAGAGAATTATCATATATATATATATATATATATTTGAGATATGATATACATATATATACATTAAATATAATTATTGGTTTAAAAAAAAATTGTTTACCAAAATAAATAATGTCATCCCTTTATTTACCAAAATACCACTTATTGGATGAAATTAGGTGGAATTGGATGGAATGACCATTAGTGTCACACTTTTCGCCAAAAATGGCTATTTGGGAACCAATTCTCAATCTAGTGGTCATTTTGATAGTGTGCATTCAATTGATGGCCACCGAGATAATTATCCCTTAAATTAATCACTAAAACTAAGCTAAAACTTGGAGTTTGTCAAAAAAAAAATTAAAAAAAAATGAGACTTTGAGAGATGGAAAAAGTCACAATATCAATTTAATGGGAAGATGAAGACCAGTGTTTACAGTGTTGTATTATATTTTATATTTTATTTTTGTAATTATAGATAAAGGTACCAAAATGCCCATCTATTTAATAGCAAAATTAACGGAGTTTGATGGAATGATCATTAGTGTCACAAAGTTCGTCAAAAATGGTCATTTTGGAACAACTTTCCAATCTAATGGCCGTTTTAACAATGCGTCATCAATTTGATGGCTACCGGGGTAATTATCCCTAAAGTTTATTACCTTAAAAAAAAAAAACAAAAAACCATTTCTTAAATTATTTACAAATATTATTAGATTTGAAATTTATCTAATCAGTATATATTTGAGGAAAGAGTGGCCCTACTGTCACCCACAAAATATCTTCCTACACCAATGTTTTAATGAACCTTTTTTATTTCTAAAATACTATTACATTTAATTACTTAAAATACATGGTTTTTATAATTGAAAATTAAATTTACTTTCTACACCCATAAGTTGAACATCCAATCTATCATAAACCCTAATAATATATACTTAATCAAACCCAACATCAATCAGGAAATATATATTTTTTTTTCACATATAGTCAAGGAATTGATGAATAAAGAATTGATTTCATGGATTCCGAATGCATGCAGGTATGTTTACTTTCATTTTTATTATTATTTTGTAATTGAATAAAAAATTGTTGTAGTTACAATCGTGTAGAACTCTTTTTTACAAAATAAAAAAAAAAAAAACAGAAGCAGGACTTGATTAAGTCTACACGATTCTTAAACACAACTCACTCACTCACTCATATTACTTTAATTCAACTACGAATTCTAATTAATTTAATTGGTTTGTAAAGCGGAAAACTTAGTGGATGGATTTTTTTAAAAAAATAATTAAATGAAAAAAATTGATTTGTGCGATGACTGAAAAAATAGGTTTTTCTTTTGTATGACAAAAGAAGCTGCATATTGTCATTTGCTTAATTATTATTGTTGTAAAAACCATTATGATTTCATGGTTTTTTTTAGATAATTCAATAATTAGTTTCAAAGTTGAATTTGTATTTTATTTTTGCCCAAAATCTTAGTTGTAGAGTTTATTTTAATATGATTTTTTTTTATTTGAGTAAATTTTGTAATATTTGTTAAAGAGAATGAAGAAACTGTACATAATTTTTTTTTATTTTATTTTTTGAAAGAAGAAGTCATATGTATAAGTTTTTTTTTTTTTTTCTTCAGTTGTGGAAGCTAATGAAGAGAAATGGGTGTAATGAGAAAAAAATATATATTTAAAAAAAAAAAAAACCTTAAATGATAGTTTTAGTATTTTAATAGGTGTAGGAAGTAAAATTAATAATTTTAATTTTTTAATATAAATATAGAAAAAAAAATTGGTATAAGAAGATATTTTGTAGGTGACAATAAAGCCACCCTCGATGAAATCATGAAAGGGTTAACCAATGATTTATCACAAGAAAAATGTTGAAAATATTAGGATATCGTGAATGTTATGATTTTGGTTACCAAAAAAGCGTTACGTGTTGGAGCTTCTAAAGAGTATGGAAACAAAACTTGCAATTGATCAAAGAGTTGAACTATTTTATATTGTATTAGAAATGAAACTTCACTGGTTAAAGTACATGTTGGAAATGGTTTTTATTGATATTGAAGTGTTTAATTGGTCTTACTTTTATATGTTTTGGCCAGTAATGTAATTTTACACATAATAGCGAGTATAAATAAGAGAATTTTTTTTTTCTTACAATCTAAATTTATTTTTTTAGACTTCTTTTCTAAAAATACTCCATCTTTAAAACTTAAATTTAAAAAGAAATTATAAACACAATTCATTTATTCCAAAATTATTATTTTTATCTTTTGACACACCTATTTTAAAAACACATCATTTAAAAACAAAAATTTAAATTCATAAACAGACACTTCATTTCATTATTATCCATTATTGATTTTGATGAAATTCTTAATGCATCCCGATGCAACTAAGGATCAAGTGATCAACGTCTTTATTGTTATTATTCTATTTGTAAGTTCTTATATTATATACCTATTTCAGTTTTTATTGATATTATTCTATTTGTAAGTTTGTATAGATTGTTTAGGAAATTGGTATATAATATATGAAAATTATTAAGTGTGGGATCACGCAACCAATCAATTCTCTAATATATATTAAACATTGATGTTATATATTACTTTTCACACTTATTAATTAATGATTTTATAACAAAGTGATTAATGTCAAATAATTTTATAAGGATCAAAGCTGGTGATTTTCTTATCAAATATATATATGGACATTTGAGAAATGTAAGAAAAATGTTTCAACTTTGTAAAATTTAAGTTTCCAAAAAAAAAAATAAAAATCAGTGATGCTGCTATAAAACAAGTCATTTAATCGATATTAAGTTGAGTTATGTGAATAAAATATAATAAAGAGAAGAGAAATAATGGAAGAGTATAAAAAATTTGTTGTGGTGTTTTTATAATTTTATTTTATTTTATTTTATTTTTTTGTCCACCTTATTAATTTTAATTGAGCATAAAGTTGTCATTAAGAAAAGCAATTAAAATGGAACATAATTGCTAAAATAAAGGTTAGAGTTGTCGGTCTAATTACAACATTTTCTTCCTCAATTTCATTCTCTATATATTCTGTAGAGGAAATGGTGAAAAATATCACCTTTTCCAACTCACTTGGTGACAAAGTGACCGGTTTAATAACTTAAGTTTAAAAGGCACTAAAGTAAGTGATTTCCCAAAATGCCCTTATTTTACACATTCTCTTTCTTACTTTAAAGTTTTCTGAGATTTTTTTTTTTTTCATATTCCTCTGTAACAAACCTTCAATGGAGGATGAAGGTTGAACACCATAACATTATCAATTCATCTCCTTAGGATAATTAATTTTATAGTTCTACGCAGACGCATTCGGGGGTCGAGCTCCCCGCTGAGCTCGCGGGGGTCGAGCTTTTTTTTTTCAATTCAAAACCCTAACCGAGTTCCTTTTCATTTGTTATCTGAGTCTTTTGTAAGTCTTTCTCTGGTTATATGAATTTTGAATCTAATTGAAAAGGCTCGGAGAAGAAATGAAAAGGCTCGGACAATTCATTAAAAGGCTCGAAGAAGTAATGAAAAGGCTCGGAGAAGAAATGAAAAGGCTCGGACAGTTCATTAAAAGGCTCGGAGAAGTAATAATGAACTGTCCGAGCCTTTTCATTTCTTCTCCGAGCCTTTTCATTACTTCTTCGAGCCTTTTAATGAATTGTCCGAGCCTTTTAATGAACTGTCCGAGCCTTTTCATTACTTCTCCGAGCCTTTTCATTTCTTCTCCGAGACTTTTCAACAATTTTTTTTTTGTTAATTTCATTACTTCTCCGAGCCTTTTAATGAACTGTCCGAGCCTTTTCATTACTTCTCCGAGCCTTTTCATTTCTTCTCCGAGCCTTTTCATTTCTTTTCCGAGACTTTTCAAAAAATTTTTTTTTGTTAATTTCATTACTTCTCCGAGCCTTTTCATTACTTCTCCAAGCCTTTTCATTTCTTCTCCGAGACTTTTCAAAAAATATTTTTTTGTTAATTTCATTACTTCTCCGAGCCTTTTCATTACTTCTCCGAGCCTTTTCATTACTTTTCCGATCCTTTTCATTTCTTCTTCGAGCCTTTTCATTTCTTTTCCGAGACTTTTCAAAATTTTTTTTTTGTTAATTTCATTACTTCTCCGAGCCTTTTAATGAACTGTCCGAGCCTTTTCATTACTTCTCCGAGCTTTTTCATTTCTTCTCCGAGCTTTTTCATTTCTTCTCTGAGCCTTTTCAACAATTTTTTTTTTGTTGTTAATTTCATTACTTCTTCGAGCCTTTTAATGAACTATCCGAGTCTTTTCATTACTTCTCCGAGCCTTTTCATTTCTTTTCCGAGACTTTTCAACAATTTTTTTTGTTAATTTTGAATCTTCGAGCCTTTTCATTTCTTATCCGAGCCTTTTAATGAACTATCCGAGCCTTTTCATTACTTCTCCAAGCCTTTTCATTTCTTCTCCGAAACTTTTAATGAACTGTCCGAGCCTTTCTAAGCTTTTTCCGAGACTTTTTCGAGCCTTTTTAATAATTTATTTTTTCTTTGTACAATCTGTTTAAGGTTTACAAATTAGTGTTTTAAATTGAAAAAAAGAAAAAGAAAAAAGCAACTAACAAGACGGTTTGTATCTCAGATGTAACTAACAAAGGCTGGGACATAAAAAAAGTCGCTATTGTGTTTGGTCGTGGTTCACCGTCGTCCATTGATGGAAGATTTTGAAAGAAAAAAAAAAACAAAATGGTGAAGAAGGTTACTGTGGGGGGTATTTTTGTCCGTTCACCATAATAGGTGCCTTTTAAACTTAAGTTATTAAACCGGTGACTTTCTTACAAAGTCAGGCCCAAATAGTGACAAAAAAATTTTGAACCCTGTTCTGTAACATGGTCTTAAAGAGGGTTTTCGGTCGAATTCTAACCCTAATTTGATTTTTTTTTTTCGGCCTTTCTTTTCTTTTTCCAAAAAATGAACAGGCGCACAGCCTTTTAACGTTTCATCCTACCTACCCAAACCCTGGTTGTCTATAATATCAATCCTTACTCCATTATTTACTGTTGTGTGCAGCTAGTTTTCCTTCTGTGTCAATTGCTGTCGTATGACAATGACTTGGTGATTGTTCTTTTGAGCGTGATTTGTGTGTTGTGCTGGTTTTTTTTCCTTGCTCCAATTTCTACATAATTTCTGACTATCCTCATAGTTTTTTTTTTTTCATTTTGTATTTGAGTTTGGCAGTTCACTAATGTCTAACACAGGTGACAGACATTCTAAAGGTATGTCTGACGGGAAATCCATATTTCCTATTAATACTTTGGGAAATAAGACTGATAATATGAGTATTCAGATTACTAATGTGAAATTGGATGGTCCAAACTATCTCTACTAGGCCAAAGCTGTGAGGGTGCATATTAGAGCAAAGAGAAAATTGAATCCTCTAACTAAAGATCCTCAATTCGTTCCAACGTTACTTTCCTGGATATTGCCAAAGAAATTTGGTATGCTGAAAAGGTATGTGGGAGGAATTACATGTTTATCAACATTTGTCAAGTGATATTGAAAAGCAAAGAAAGTAAATAGACGAGTTTTAAGTGGCTAAGTTTTTGTCCGGGCTTGATTCAGATTACAATCATGTGTATGCACGGTTGCAGAGGATTGATGTGTCTTTGCCTAGCCCTACCACCATCAAAGATGTTTCTACTGTGGTGTCTGGTGGTCGTGGTCGTGGGCGTGGTAGAGATTCAGGGGGGGTAAAGGTAGTGGGAGAGGACATATATACTATACACATTGTAGAAAATCAAATCACAGTATAGGCAAATGTTGGGTCAAACATGAGAAACTGGTGTTGGTTAATGGAACTTGCAAGTTCATATGAAAGTGGTAAGCCTTTACCGTTGGACTACAATACTTGATTTGTTAACATTTGTATTATATTTATATATAACCTATAAAAGTTGTTAGAAATTAAAAATAAAATAAAATAAAATAAAAAACTTGTTAGATAAATTTAAATTTATTCAACTAATCAAAAGTCTAATTTGAATGACAAACATATATTAAAAAATATTTATTGGATTGCAAATTGGGTTAGGTGATAATGTTTTTTTTTTTTATTTATTTTTATTTTTTATTTTTTTAATTTTAAATTATGTTATTGAATTAAATAATCAATACCTCAAAGTGGTAATCAATTGAGATGGTGCTAAACAAGAATGTGATAAGGGTTAATTAATTAACAATTAAAGACAGATTTAGGGTTGCCCATTGAGAAAATAGGGATGGATATAGGCCCTCCCATCTCCATCCCCACTTCCCAAACCCTTCCCCCATCCTCAACCCCAGTTCCCCATTTTCCCCGTTTTTTCCCGTTTCTTCGTTTCCCCTGTTCCCCTATTTTCCCATTTGACTAAAAATTATAAATTAACAATAAAAAAAAAAACATTCCATATATTAATGTATATATAACTATGTAAAATTTTAATATAATTATTTATATATAATTATATTAATATATATAATTATATTTTTATATGTTTTAGGGAAAATTGGGAAATGGGGATGGGGGGACCTCCCCCCCATCCCCATCCCCGTTTCAATTTGTGGTTGAAAATCATCCCCATCCACACCCATCCCCCCCCCCCCCCCCCCCCCCCCCCCCCCCCAAAAAAAAAAAAAAACCCCCGTATGGGGATGGGGATGTGGGGATGTGGGGATTCGAGGGAAAATGTGCAACCCTATACAGATTAGTTTAATGATGACCAACTACAAAGAAGATGCCACACCCTAAACCTAGGAAGTGGAAATCTGTTGGATAAGACTTTTTATTTTATTTTTTATAAATGTATAGTATATATTGTATTCAATCAAAGTTTTATGTACCGGGTGTCTACTACTGATTAGTTTGGTGGTGGTGGATTTTAATAAAAAAATTAATTTCAATTAATTAATTTTTAATATTTTTTAATTAATTAATTAATTTTAATATATATTTTTTTAACTTTAATTAACTTTTCCATTCAATACAATGTTTGTTGGGAAAAAATTTCGTTAACTTTTCCTTACGAATCTTGAGTTTTGTGGGGAATGGTTACCTTTCCCGACGAACTTGTTTGTGGGCAAAAGTTTTGTATCGTTAGCCGACGAAACTCATTTTGTGGGGAAAGGTTGGAAAAAAATTTTGTACCCTTAGCCGACGAATTTTAAGTTTGTGGGGAAATGTTACCTTGCCCGACAAAACTCGTTTGTGGGAAAAGGTTGGAAAAACTTTTGTACCCTTAGTCGAAAATTTTTGAGTTTTGTTGGGAAAGGTTATCTTTCTCGACGAAACTCGTTTGTCTGGAAAGGTTGGGAAAAATTTTGTATCCTTAGCCAACGAATTTTGAGTTTTGTGGAAAAAAAGTTACCTTTCCTGATGAAACTCGTTTATGGGAAAAGGTTAGGAAAAATTTTGTAAACTTAGCTGACGAATTTTCAGTTTTGTGGGGAAAGGTTACCTTTCCTGATGAAACTCATTTTTGTGGAAAGGTTGGGTAAAATTTTGTACCCTTAGCCGACGAATTTGAAATTTTGTGGGGAAAGGTTACCTTTCCTGACAAAACGTTATCTTTCATGACTTAACTCGTTTTGTAGGGAAAAGTTAACTATGCCTACAAATCTTGCCTTGTCTCCTAAAATTTTGTTTGGAAAGACTAAATTTCTTATAGTGTTAGTAAATGAACAAAATGCTTGAATTGTTTTACCTCATTTTTTTCCCTTTCATTGCCCTTTTTCAGGATATTCACACGAAGAAGATGATTGGTGGAGGACTTAAGCACGAGGGTCTTTACTATCTTGATCTTCCATCTCTGGTTAACCAATGTAATCTTCAAGTAACTAATGCTATTACCCTCTTTTCTTTGGCAAGTGTTATACTATGACTTTACAGTCTAGGCCATGCATCAAGTCAACAATTGAGTTCTTTAAGTTTTTTTGTTGGCTCTAAGTCTTCATTTCAATGTGAAACATGTCAATTTGTAAAACATCTTAGAGTCAGTTTTCCATCTCGTATCAATAAAATAAATGTTAGCCTTTTTAATTTAGTTCATTTAGATATTTGGGGTCCTTGTCGAATACCTAATGTTCAAGGGTATTGGTATTTTGTTAGTTTTATTGATGATTATTCTAGACTTTGTTGGGTCTTCTTGATTAAAGAATGGTCTGTTCATTTTAATGTATTTTGATATTTCCTTCATGAAATAAAGACTCAGTTTGGCATTTCTATTAAATTTTTGCAGTCTGATAATGCACATGAATATACTTGTACTACTCTTGCTACATTTTGTTCTGAAAATGGTATTATACATTAGACTTCATGTTCTTACACCCCTCAGCAAAATGTTGTGGTTGAAAGAAAAATAGATATTTATTGGATATGCACGTACCATTATATTTAATATGAAGGTTCCTAAGACATATTGGGGAGATGCCATTTTTACTGCGTGTTTTTTTATGAATAGGTTACCCTCTTCAATGCTAAAGCACAAAACTCCATATTTTGTGGTATTTCCTAATACACCTTTGTTTTCACTTCCTTTAAGGATTTTTCGTTGTGTTTTTTTTTTTTTTGAACCTCTTCAAGATAAGTGTAGTGACCTCTATTTTATGATTTACTTATATCATGACAAACCACATTGAGATTATTAAGTAACGGGAAGCTTAGGTCTCTAATCGTGATTCTTTATTAAAAAGCTTATGAGATCCCAAAGAGCTTCAAGAAAGGTAGTTTACTTGTTCTTTACTTCCTGGAAAGATTAGTAGCACACACTCACTTACATGCTTTTTAATTACTCTTGCATTGCATTTCTGTGTTGCATATTGTAGTTGTATTCACATTTCACACTTACTTTTACATGTTAATGTTTTGTCTTTGTGTGTGTTTTGAGTAATTCGTTTCTGTTCGTATAATCTGAAATGTTCACGCATGCACAATTGTGTACTAACTTTTGCACGATGATCAACCGTTTGAGAAGGCATCTTCTTCTCTTGATTTTCCATGAAAGCTGGCTTCTGCGGTCTGGCCATTCGGCAGTTTGGGACTGCCGATTTATACTAGTGGATTCGGTGGTTATGGACCGCCAATTGATTCCAATGGATTCAGAGTTCGGCAGTTGTGAGTTCTCCAAATCCAAAACCCTTATGCATTCAAGCATCTTCAAGCTTTAATTAGGCATGGGTCTTCATAGCATCTTGACTTGGTAAGTTAGATTCTTCATTACTCATCATCTAGTGTCCTATCTACCAAGATATCTCATTGATTACGTTTCTTGATTGTAAACTTATTATTTTTATTATACTTTGTGACAACATGTGATGATTGGGATTTGTTTGATGACTAGGTGTTAGATTTACATATCTTTATCTAGTTAGATCTTTATGAGCATTCATATAGGCATATTGATATCGAGGAGTGTTTGATTGTCATCATGAATCTCTAGATAAGCATTTAGTATAGCCTAGCATTATAAACACCCAATTTAAGCAAATACAATCAACCAAATTTAAGTGCGGAAAACAATAAATTGCACGTTGATTGATTTATGTGAGAAACCCTCCAACTGGACAAAACTCACGAGCTATTGTGCTAGCCATGCACGGTCCTCAAATCCACTACTTGAATGAAAGTTTATAACCTAGGTTGACCTCAAGTCAAACCATTCTTAGTTACTAACTCTTCCACTCTACCCAATGGGACTTTAATAGTGACCCTAGACCTACTTGCTTGTGCACTAAGCAACTTAGTCACAAGGCTTAACTCACAAGGAAGAGAACACAACCTAGGTGAATATCAAATGCATAAATGCTAGGTCAACACATTTAATGCTTATCTAATCATGGATGAATATGTCAAACAATCCTAGATATCATGAGGCTACATGTCATATATAAAACCTAGCTATATAGAATAAAAGCAATCCTAGATGCAATAGTTATCACAATACAACAACTCAATCAATCAACACAAAAATCTCAACTTGTAGATAAAACTTAATCTAGATGCAAATAAGTCATAAATGAGATTTCTTGCTAAGTAAGAACACTAAAATTAATGAAGATGATGTTCAACTTACCAAGTCATGTGTGTTGAAGAAGACTCATGCAGGAGTACATCCTAAATGAATCTAGATGATCCTAGATGACGTTTGATGTACATGGAAATGAGTTTAGATGATCAAAAGTGAGTTCTTGGATGATTTTCTCTCTTGGAAAATACTTTATCTTAAAAATATGATTTTAAACTCTTAAAAATGACAGAAAGCAACATATATATATATATATATATATGAGGTCAAAGAGATGCTACATCATTTTGAAAATTTTGCAAAATAATTAACTTGGCCACTGTACACCCTCTATACGTACGGCGGCTGTACAGTGGGTCACATTGGAAATGAAGAACAATTTCTTTATGAACCACTGTTCAAGGAGGCGACATTTGGGTGAACCAAAGGCGATTGCTCTGAAGTTTAGATACACCCTGTTCACCCGTTGTATGTACATCGTCTGAATAGTGAGACACCAGAGATTGAAAAATCAATTAGGTATCCCGCTGTACGTACAGCGTGTGTACAGCGGTGACGAGGCAAAAGCCACGAAGCCTCTAACAGGCGATGTACGTACAGCAAGCCACTAACGGCTGTACAACGCCTCTTAGCACAACATGAATCCTAACGCCTAAAGTGACAAGGCAATTATCAATCAAGATGCAAGCAATTATAATATGCATGAAGAGAGTTTAACAACATTAATGTGCACAACATGAAACACACAAAATACAATGAGTATGGAAATGCATGAGTTATGTGTGTGTGCAACTAAATCTCTTCAATGGAATTAAGCACAACAAGGATATGCACACTTGGTGTGTCTAACAAATGGATTGCTTTAACTAGACAATGAGAGTTCAAATTCACATGTGTTACAAGCAATGGAAGTTATAAAAGTAAAGAAACTTAAAGCGGAACTTGACACGGGTATTTTTATATGGTAAACCTCCTAAGAGGAAACATCCACTAGTTGAATCTACAACCACCAGCAACACATAATTCACTAGTTAGAAAGAAGTACACTCTCAAAAACAATCAACTCACATGAAATGCTCTCTCTTGAATATCCTTTCTATCCTACCCTCAAGACCTTTTACTAATGAAAAGATTGCCTCAACTTTCTAACCGAGACAAATCACTTGCCTCTAGAAAGTCACTCCCTAACCTAGACTATCCATAAATCTTTAGGGAGATTTCCTTGCTCGGACTTATTGAAGCCACATGCTCCAAGCCAAAACTTCCTTGCTTAGCTATTCCGAGCCACATGCTCTTAGCTAAGACTTCTTGCTCAGATAACTGAACCACATGTCCTAACCAAATCTTTCTTGCTCTATGTTGAAGAATCACTCAATAACAAGAGACTTCCCGCCTTTTGTAAGGCAAAAGATCTAAGTGATACAAATGATACAAACACAATTAAATAGAGAAAGTATATCATACAAACTCTATGAACATGCAATTAGATAACTAGAGTATGCTTGCAACAATCAATTACAAAGTTATCTAGAAATATAAGCATGTGAATAAATAAGAACAAGATTAGAATAATCAATATCTCAATCAAAAATCATAGTTCTTAGATCATGAAACTAAATCTAGAAATCAACAATCAAGCTCATTACACAAAACATTTCTAGAATCAATTTCATGTGAATCAAAATCAAAATCAAAATCACAAAAAGCTAAAACTCGAAAATTAATCAAACATATCTAAAATTGGCATCAAAATCATTCTAAAATTTTTTCATCAATCAAGTAATAAGATCCATCAAGTTGATTATAAGAAAAATGCAAAGAATATGATTACTAGTAAAAAGGTTGACTCACGAACTTAAATCAGATCACTGCAAATAATATTGATGTCTTTTCATCTTGAAAATTCTTGGGACTTGTTCCTCTTTTCAAGAACAACGATTTTGGCTTTTGGATCACTCAATACGGAGTTGAGATGAGAGAGTTATGACTAAATTGAAATACAAAAGTTGTGAGAGATTTGACACGAAATTTGAATATATAGGGAGGGAAAACCAAATGGAGAAGAAGGGCAAAGAGGTAATTGTGCCACCAATTAGCCTCTCTTCCCGTGGAGGAGTGTGGGCACCATGGGAATGAAGGGTGGTGGCCTCTTGCCTCCTCTCTTCTCCTTCGCTCCCTTTCCTGCACCTCACGCGTTCTTCGATCGTTCTCCGACCTTCAAACTCCAAATTCGAATTCTCTTTCGGATTACGAACCGTAAATCAATGACACATGAGGATGACTATGAAACTTTGACCAAAGGTTATGAATTTGACTCGATACACGACAACGAAGATAATGCATTATAAGAGAACGTAAAGTAACGTAACTTCCTCTTTTGAACTTGAAATCTAATGAGTGAGTAATTGAAATGACCGGAACTCAACAAGGAATCATATGAGTACATATTCAAGTTCAAAACAACAAAACCCAAACAAATAAACACAAGATCACACAAGTATGCCATTTCCTAGAGATAGTCCTAGAACATGCAATTCTACAATGTTTGTCAAATTGAGACTAATGCATGTGTATACTTTAACAAGTGAGTAAATGTGTTATACATATTTAGCGCAACGATGTTGGGACACAAATGTATGCAATGTCTGTGTGTGCGCTTAGCGCAACGATATAGGGACACAAATGTATGAACTGTGTGTGTGTACGCTTACACCTTACAAGAGGAAAAAGTATATTGATACCTTAGCATCCAAGTAAGTGATTTTCCTTTTGAAAATGATCTTTGCATGAGAAGTTACTTTTATCCTTTGAAGCTCCTTTCAACCAAGAACCACTTAAGCAACTAACCATTACAAATAAAGAGATTTTTGCAATGAAATCAAACCAATACAAATATGAGACCTTACATATACCTTTGAAGTGCTTATGATCTTGAGGTCTAGAGAGGGCCTTTGAACTTGATCACCAATAGTGAAACGCCTATTCTACCATTACATATTAAACCCTAATTGTGGTTTGTCAACGAAATAAGCTAATAAAAAATGAGGAACTTACAATATCCCTCCTTGGCCATTTCGTGACAAAACCACTACTCATAATTGATCCTCACAGAAAATGAAACTAAAGGTCAACAAAGTTTTTCTACATTACAAATGTTAGGATTATGCTCAATAGCAAGAGTGTAATGTTGTAATTGACAATCTTTTTCATATTAATAAAGTGATTTCTGGTTTAACAAATCGTATAGCATTTATAGTTTAATATTATAATTGTCAAAGTAAATAATCATAAGGTCATTACTATGGGAAAAGAAGAATTGTTCGTACATCTGGATATGTATGTGGTAGACACAATTCTTTAGTTAGTCTTGAATAATGTTCACAACTTAAGTTAAAGGTTGGGCACCTTTATCTTGTTAAAGTTGTAGAATTCTTTTGCTAGCATTTGAGTGGGAACAAATGAGATATGATGAGTCTAAAATCATCGGAGTGTCTTCGAGCAAAAGTATCTAGTGCCCTGGGTGCATTGAACTGGATCACAATGAAAAGCTTTATCTAGAACCGTCAATAGATAATAGTCTTTTCATTATCAGGACAATCGGAGAGTCTATCTTAATCCTGAGATAAATGATGGACTTATGGTTGCAAGTGATATCATTTGAGTTATCAATGAGTACGATTATATCGTATAGTCTATCCTCGATAGTTTGGTGATATTCATTTGTTAATCGATAGAGGACTTCATTTATAGATATGGACATCGTGGCTCCATTTAATTAAATGAGAGTATAATATCATCATATGGATGTTTTGAGGTAATTGGATATTAAATCTCAACGTTGAGTTTTCAATAGTGTCTATTGAAAACATGGCTTCTGGACAAGTCAAAATATCCAAGTTCAAAACGTGGTCATATGAGTAAATATGGTAACTTGGAGAGTTATAGGCGGTCTATGAACTCTTGGCGATTACTGATATTAATCACGAGGATACACTATCTCCAATATGATTGTCTAGGGTATGAATGAGGAGCATCTTCCTTTTCTATCTTTATTTAAGAGTTCAGTTTTAGCTCTTTAGTGGAATGAGTTAAAATTAATGGATCGGACCTAAGTGAATCATTTGTTGATTGTGATTAGGTTATGTCTATTGAAGCTTAAATTTAGATGGCCCGCCAAGATCTCCAATCCACACGGACTTGCATGGATCACTTGATATATTCTACCGGACCAATTTAAGGGTCCATCTAGAATTGCATTTAATATATTAAGAATATAATTTGCACATTATTTTGGCTACTCAATTATATTAATATATTAATGAAAGACATGTGGGCTTGTTTCTTTTAGTAAGAATGAGTCTGGTTCACATGTGGGCTTTTTATTTAAAGTCCAATGGATTAAATGAAATAAGAAAATAATATTTTGGCCCATTTACTCTAAGTAGGGCGGCAAGGGTTAGTTTAACCTAATATATTATTTTGTTTCATTGTTTTAATTAAATAAGAATTAATTAATTTATTAATTAATTGTTTAATTAAAGAAACAAATCTTTTCTAATCAGGAAATATATTTCCTAAAAGTAAAAGTAAAAGACTTGTTTGATAAGGAAATAAATAATTAATTTTATTTATTTAATCAAATAAGAAGTCTTTTTTATTTAGTCAAAATAAAAGAATAAAAGATCTGTGAGTTGGATTAGGGTTTGATGTCTTAAAAACTAGATGGAAATTAGGGTGCAACATAAGCCTATGGTAGGCATGTGATTTCGGCAACCCTAGTTATTTCTAGGTTAGGATTTCGGCAACCCTAATAATAAAAGAAAAGAAGAAGCAAACTTAGGCCACCTATATATTGACAAGTATAGAATTCGGCCACGATGATATGGGTTAATGATACAAATTTCTTCTTCTTCTCAATTCATAGAAAGCTTTTTATTCTACTAAAACAAAAAGGAGTGTTAGATTATTCTTTGATAGTATACTATTTGCTTATTCATCAATAAGCTTGTGTATACGATATCGATCTAGGTTCACGCGAGTTTCGATCATTAGATTGAGAACTCAAAAGTGACCGGAATAATCTTAGTCATTCTTTTGATTGTTTTTGTGACTAACAAAGAAAAGAAAAGTTTGTTTTGTCCATTCACAGGTTTGCAATTCAAAGAAAAGGGAGACCACGCTCCTAGGTGATCCACGTTCGTGCTAGGATTAAAGATCTTGCGGATTACCATCGACGTAAGTCAATCGGATCGCGCGACAAAAGGTATTCTACTTTTTGTTATTGTATATGTATGTTTAATTAATTAAAGGGTTTAAGGTTCATAAAGGAAAATTTTTTAAAAGTCACTAAATCTAATTTTTAGTATCGCTTCCGCTGCGTGTACTTCTTTGGTATTTTTTCCCTACAATTGGTATCAGAGCCTAGGTTGAACCCTTTTAATTAATTAACGTATATATACGTGGATCTATTTCTTTTTATTGTGATTATGCATGTTTAGAAAGTGATGGCACTCTAGGTATTCAAATATATAATTACATGTGGATGTATGGATTTATATATGTTTGTGTGGATTGTTATTGCTCGATTTTGGTCCTAGATTTTCAATGTAAATTTTGTTATGGAATTGTAACAAGAAGGGTGGTCTATCATCGCCATAATTCCTTCTTGGTAGATTGCTAGTTTTTTATTTTTTTTTATATATAGGTGCAGTATTTTTTTATACTACTGCAGTTTTTTTAATTTTTATTATATGCAGTTTTTTGTATGTAAAAAGGTACTGCAGTGATTAAAAAAAAAAAAAAAAACTGCAGTATTTTATTTGTTTAAATACTGCCGTAATATATTTAGGTCTTGGAGATTCGAAGACATGATGAAAAATGAAGCAACCGGAACCGAGAACGAGCACCGTGCGCACCCTAGGAGTGGATTGGGTTGCGCATGGCAAGCCCAAGCTTGGTAGGCTGCGCACGGCAGCCCTGGAGTCTTCATGGGCTGCGCACGGCAGCCCCTTAGTGGGGTTGTGAGTTGTGCACATCCGTGGGTTGGGCCGAAGGATAAGCGTATGGTTGATGGGCCACTTGAAGAACTTGTATTGCTAAACAATTGTAATTTACTTGTTTTTCTAGGATGGGCCAAAATTGTTGCTATTTAATTTATGCTTAAATATTACAATATTTGTTATTGTATGATAACATGACATATAGAATAGAAGTGCCACGCATATATCTCTTTTGGTATGAACATGCATTGAATGATTTAGGTATCTAAATTGGCATCTAGATAACTCGGTAAATCATTCTATGGGATTTAATCACACGCCTTAAATAATTGAGTGGGAGAAGGTGTTTTTGTAACACCTATGGCCTCCAAGGTTAGTTGAGCTTTATTATTTATTGGTAATCCCCCCAAGGGGCGTCCATGAATGGAATTTAGCAACATACTTCCTTACAAGGATAGACTAGACAATGGACTCAAACGAGATCTACTCCCCAAGGAGGGATTTTCATGAGAGAAAATTGAGGGTCGATATCTTGGCAACACACTCAATGTAATTTTATTGATATCCTCCCAAGAGTTCTTGTCAATAAAATTGCAAGGCTAAAATTGAAAACGCTGGTTGTTATGTTAACAATTAGGTGGGACCTAGTCTAACTAGTAAATGGTGCGAACTCCCAAATGAGGCGTAACATTTATGGGTGTTAGATCACCGTTGAATTTTATGATTGAGTTATTTATTTAATTCAAGATAAATATTTAAAAGTGCTTTATCATGATTATTTACTTATATATGTTTTGTTTTATTCAGAAATCATGACCCTATCACTTATAAACGTCCTGAAAGACAACACTTTAACTGGAGATAATTATGTCACATGGAAAAGGAAAATTGGGTTGTTGCTGCAAAGTGAAAAACATAAATTTGTTCTAACTACTCCTAAACCACCTGCTCCTAATAATGAATCTAGCATAATATGTAGAGATGAGTATGAGCAGTGGAAGACTTCAGATGATATGGCAAAATGTTACATTATGGCCACTATCTCCGACGTGTTGCAACAGCAGCATGAAGGAATGGAGTCCGCTGCTGATATAATGATGTCTCTAGAGGAGATGTTTGCTATGAAGTCCAGGACGACTAAGAGAGAGGCAGTGACTGCTTTTATGAATCTTAGGATAAAACCTGGACAGGCTGTGAAGGATCACATGATGAAAGTCATAGCACATCTCAACATTGCTGAACTGCATGGCGCTGAGATAGATGGTGAGACAAAGATTGATATGGTTGTCAATTCATTGTCAGATTCCTTTGATCAGTTCAAATTGGACTACACTTTGAACAAAAAGGAATACACCTTACAAGGCCTGATGCAAGATGTTCAAAGTGCTGAAAAGATCCTTGTGAAAGGCAAAGGTCAAGAGATTCATATGGTTGGTAAAGTTGCTACTGTTAAGGCCCGTCAAAAGGTCAAGAAACAACAGAAGAAAAAGCAACTTGGGCCTATCAAGAAGGAGACCAAGAAAGTAACCAAGATTAAAGGGAAATGCTTCCTTTGTGGTGAAAAGGGTCATTGGAAGAGAAATTGCCCAAAGTCCCAGAATAAGAAGGAAGAAGGTAATGTGAATTATCTTGAAACATGTTTTTTGGCTGATTCTACAGATTCTTGGATCATAGACTTAGGAGCCACTAATCATGTTTGTTATTCCTTGCAGGGGTTCCAAGAAAGGAGAAAGCTGAGTAAGAATGAAATCAATTTGCGCTTGGGCAACGAAACGTTAGTCTCTGCAAGTGCAGTGGGAGATATTAGAGTTTAATTGGATTCTAGAAGGCATTTAGATTTGATAGATGTTTATCATGTACCTCAATTCAAGAGGAATTTAATTTCAGTTTCTTGTTTGAATAAATTTGGATATTCGGTTACTTTTAATAAAGCTTTTATTATTAGTAAGAATGACAAAATTATTTACCAAGGTACATTGGAAAACGGTCTATACTTTTTGCATAGAAATATCTCTCACTCGTTAGACACAGAAATAACGGAACCTAATCATAAAAGAGTAAAATTATCAACAGATGAAACCTACCTTTGGCATTTACGCTTAGGTCATATTAACCTTAATAGGATTAAAAGATTGGTATGTGACGGACCTTTGAGTGACTTAAAGGTTGATGATCTACCAACTTGTGAATCTTGTTTGGAAGGTAAAATGACCAAAAGGACGTTCTCTGCCAAAGGTGCAAGAGCCACTGAATGTTTAGGATTGATACACACTGATGTATGTGGACCTATGAGCATTCAAGCTAGAGGTGGATATGAGTACTTCATCACCTTCACAGATGATTACTCGAGATTTGGTTATGTGTATCTCATGAGACATAAGTCGGATGCTTTTGACATGTTCAAAGCATTCAAAGCTGAAGTGGAAAATCAGCTTGAGAAACACATAAAAATCTTGAGATCTGATCGTGGTGGAGAATATCTATCTGGTGAGTTTCAGCAATATCTTATTGATAATGGGATAGTTTCTCAGTTTTCTGCACCAGGTACACCTCAACAGAATGGGGTAGCAGAAAGGAGAAATAGAACTCTTTTGGATATGGTTAGGTCTATGTTGAGTTATTCAACGCTTCCTATTTCTTTTTGGGGATATGCTTTACAAACTGCTATATACATTCTAAACGATGTACCATCTAAGTCTGTTCCTAAAACACCGCATGAGTTGTGGACTGGGCGCAAGCCTAGTTTACAACACTTAAGGATATTTGGTTGTCCTGCGCATGTGTTAAAAGGAAAGACAGAAAAGATGGAGTCCCATTCAGAAACATGTATATTTGTAGGGTATCCAAAAGAAACTAAAGGATATTATTTCTATAGTCCTTCAGACCTTAAAGTATTTGTTTCGACAAATGCTAAATTTCTGGAAAAGAACTATATGAATGATTTTGTGCCTAGAATTAGAATTGTCCTAAATGAGATGTCAGGAGATACAATTTCACGAAAGGTTACACAACCTAACCCAATTGTAAGTTCCGATCCAACACAAGATCAACAACCTACCATTCCTCGTCGTAGTGGGAGGGTTAATACACAACCCGAAAGATACATCGGTCTGGGAGAATCAGTGGAGAATCTCCCGGAAGACGATGATCCCTATACGTACAAGAAAGCTATGGAGGATGTTGATAGTCGCCATTGGCAAAAGGCAATGCAATTCGAGATTGAATCTATGTTCGATAACAAAGTCTGGTCCCTTGTAGACTTGCCTAAAGGGATAAAACCCATTGGGTGCAAGTGGGTATACAAGAGGAAAAGAGGTATGGATGGAAAGGTGGAAACCTTTAAAGCTAGATTGGTAGCTAAAAGGTATACACAGAAAGAAGGTATCAATTACGAGGAAACCTTCTCTCCTGTGGCCATGCTTAAATCCATTAGGATACTTTTATCCATTGCAGCATCTTTAGATCTAGAGATTTGGCAAATGGACGTCAAGACAGCTTTCCTAAATGGAAGTCGTGATGAAAGCATCTACATGGTGCAACCAGAGGGATTCATTGAAAAAGGCCAAGTGGATAAGGTATGCAAGTTGCAGAAATCCATATATGGATTAAAGCAAGCATCCAGATCCTGGAACATAAGGTTTGATCAAGCTGTCAAAGGTTTTGGATTTATTCAGAATCCTGACGAACCTTGTGTATACAAAAGGATTAAAGGCGACAAGTTGGTTTTCCTGATTCTTTATGTTGATGATATACTACTCATTGGAAACGATGTAGGTGTATTGACATCAGTAAAAGAATGGTTAGCAAAACAATTTGATATGAAGGACTTAGGAGAAGCAAGTTTTATTCTAGGTATCCAAGTAATAAGGGATAGAAAGAATAGAACGATTGCATTATCCCAAGCTTCATACATAGACAAGATCTTGTCTAGGTTTTCCATGCATGATTCCAAGAAAGGTATGTTACCTTTCAGACATGGAATCAAGCTTTCTAAGGAACAAGTTCCTAAGAATGAGCATGAAGAGCAATTCATGAGTAGAGTTCCATATGCCTCGGCAGTTGGAAGTCTCATGTATGCAATGCTCTGTACTAGACCAGATATTTGTTTTGCTGTTGGCATAGTTAGCAGGTTTCAATCGAAACCTGGACCTGATCACTGGACGGCAGTCAAGCATATTTTCAAGTATCTTAAGAGAACGAGAGATAATATGCTTGTATACTCTAGAGGGGATTTGGTTCCCGTTGGGTATACAGATTCTGATTTCCAATCAGATTCTGACTCCAGAAAATCCACATCAGGGGCTGTGTTTACTATTGGAGGAGGAGCAGTTATATGGAGGAGTATCAAGCAATCTTGTATTGCTGATTCCACCATGGAAGCTGAGTATGTTGCTGCATGCGAGGCTGCCAAAGAGGCTGTTTGGCTCCGCCAATTCTTGATTGACTTGGAAGTGGTTCCTAGTGCGAATAAGCAGATCACTATCTACTGTGACAACAGTGGAGCAGTGGCTAATTCGAAAGAACCAAGAAGTCACAAGAGAGGTAAACACATTGAAAGAAAGTATCATCTTTTAAGGGAGATTGTTCAAAGAGGTGACGTAACGATTACCAAAATCGCGTCAGCAGAAAATCTAGCGGATCCCTTCACAAAGGCTCTACCTCAGAAGAGTTTCGATGGGCATCTAGAGAACATGGGCTTGAGAGATATGACACATTTGCTATAGCGCAAGTGGGAGATTGTTAGGATTATGCTCAATAGCAAGAGTGTAATGTTGTAATTGACAATATTTTTCATATTAATAAAGTGATTTCTGGTTTAACAAATCGTATAACATTTATAGTTTAATATTATAATTGTCAAAGTAAATAATCATAAGGTCTAAAGACTATGGGAAAAGAAGAATTGTTCGTACATCTGGATATGTATGTGGTAGACACAATTCTTTAGTTAGTCTTGAATAATGTTCACAACTTAAGTTAAAGGTTGGGCACCTTTATCTTGTTAAAGTTGTAGAATTCTTTTGCTAGCATTTGAGTGAGATCAAATGAGATATGATGAGTATAAAATCATCGGAGTGTCTTCGAGCAAAAGTATCTAGTGCCCTGGGTGCATTGAACTGGATCACAATGAAATACTTTATCTATAACCGTCAGTAGATAAAAGTCTTTTCATTATCAGAACAATCGGAGAGTCTATCTTAATCCTGAGATAAATGATGGACTTATGGTTGCAAGTGATATCATTTGAGTTATCAATGAGTACGATTATATCGTATAGTCTATCCTCGATAGTTTGGTGATATTCATTTGTTAATCGATAGAGGACTTCATTTATAGATATGGACATCGTGGCTCCATTTAATTAAATGAGAGTATAATATCATTATATGGATTTTTTGAGGTAATTGGATATTAAATCTCAACGTTGTGTTTTCGATAGTGTCTATTGAAAACATGGCTTCTGGACAAGTCAAAATATCCAAGTTCAAAACGTGGTCATATGAGTAAATATGGTAACTTGGAGAGTTATAGGCGGTCTATGAACTCTTGGCTATCACTGATATTAATCACGAGGATACAATATCTCCAATATGATTGTCTAGGGTATGAATGAGGAGCATCTTCCTTTTCTATCTTTATTTAAGAGTTCAATTTTAGCTCTTTAGTGGAATGAGTTAAAATTAATGGATCGGACCTAAGTGAATCATTTGTTGATTGTGGTTAGGTTATGTCTATTGAAGCTTAAATTTAGATGGCCCGCCAAGATCCCCAATCCACACGGACTTGCATGGATCACTTGATATATTCTACCGGACCAATTTAAGGGTCCATCTAGAATTGCATTTAATATATTAAGAATATAATTTGCACATTATTTTAGTAATGAGCTGCTCAATTATATTAATATATTAATGAAAGACATGTGGGCTTGTTTCTTTTAGTAAGAATGGGTCTGGTTCACATGTGGGCTTTTTATTTAAAGTCCAATGGATTAAATGAAATAAGAAAATAATATTTTGGCCCATTTACTCTAAGTGGGGCGGCAAGGGTTAGTTTAACCTAATATATTATTTTATTTCATTGTTTTAATTAAATAAGAATTAATTAATTTATTAATTAATTGTTTAATTAAAGAAACAAATCTTTTCTAATCAGGAAATATATTTCCTAAAAGTAAAAGTAAAAGTAAAAGTAAAAGACTTGTTTGATAAGGAAATAAATAATTAGTTTTATTCAATTAATTAAATAAGAAGTCTTTTTTATTTAGTCAAAATAAAAGAATAAAAGATCTGTGAGTTGGATTAGGATTTGATGTCTTAAAAACTAGATGGAAATTAGGGTGCAACATAAGCCTATGGTGGGCATGTGATTTCGGCAACCCTAGTTATTTCTAGGTTAGGATTTCGGCAACCCTAATAATAAAAGAAAAGAAGAAGCAAACTTAGGCCACCTATATATTGACAAGTATAGAATTCGGCCACGATGATATGGGTTAATGATACAAATTTCTTCTTTTTCTCAATTCATAGAAAGCTTTTTATTCTACTAAAACAAAAAGGAGTGTTAGATTATTCTTTTATAGTATACTATTTGCTTATTAATCAATAAGCTTGTGTATACGATATCGATCTAGGTTCACGCGAGTTTCGATCATTAGATTGAGAACTCAAAAGTGACCGGAATAATCTTAGTCATTCTTTTGATTGTTTTTATGACTAACAATGAAAAGAAAAGTTTGTTTTGTCCATTCATAGGTTTGCAATTCAAAGAAAAGGGAGACCACACTCCTAGGTGATCCACGTTCGTGCTAGGATTGAAGATCTTGCGGATTACCATCGACGTAAGTCAATCGGATCACGCGACAAAAGGTATTCTACTTTTTGTTATTGTATATGTATGTTTAATTAATTAAAGGGTTTAAGGTTCATAAAGGAAAATTTTTTAAAAGTCACTAAATCTAATTTTTAGTATCGCTTCCGCTGCATGTATTTCTTTGGTATTTTTTCCTACAACAAAGAGATATCAAAAAGTTAGAAGTCTTTAATCTCTTGTAGAACAACCAATCCTTTAAAACCAAAATGACTACACTCTCCAAGATAAGTGTATGTGAGGTGATTAAGTGAAATAAATAAAAAAACAAATTAAAAAAAAAAAAAAAAAAAAAAAAAACAAGCATTTGCATTAAAGAAAACAAGTAATATCATGCAATGAAGTGCAATGCAATGCTCCCCCTAAATGGGTTTTTCTCCCTCAATGAGCAATTTTCCCCAAAAAGCTAATCAACTACTATAACTCTCATATTACACACTGATCCCCCTTTTTGTCATGAGATAGACAATGGAGTATCCCCCAACCAGGTCACTTTTAGCAAAGAGAGATAGTAGCATACAAGCCATTTGCATAGTCATATACATGAACTTTATGCAATTTAATTAATTGGGAGATAAGCAATGAGATTTATTTTAAGTAGAGATTTGTGAAAAAAGATGCTTTGGATGCAAGACATATAACTTCAAAGCCCAAACAATGGTATTTGGTAAAGCAATCATCAAAAGAGTTTCTAAAGAAATTCAAACCAATTTGTACCCTTTTGTCAAGCAACAATATATAGTATCCAAGGATTTTATAGAAACAAGCAACTATATCAAATCTTAAAGGCAAATCAAGACATGGATATACAAAGATCCTATTTGATTTTCCAAGATATATTATTCGTATGATAGTAGTCTTGCTAAGCCATTAAGAAGAGAGACAAGACTAAATTGGATGAGACATCCTTATTGATTGAATGGAAATAAGATACTTATTTGTTTAGTCTTGTCAATTGCATTCACACACATTTGTATTCAATTTTGAGCAACTTAAGAAAGTTTCATGCATATCATTTTTAAGCATGTCATATTCAAGTTCACATGTCATGGAGATAAATTATAGGTCATTCAAGTGTACTTCCCAATTGATTCTCTTAGTCCAAAAATGCATGTTTGAACATTAAGATGACATTAATTACAAACAAAGCAATGGTTCACACTTATTGAAGAAAATACCATATAAGCATATGTGCAACTAAGATATTCAAGGAATTAATGAATAAGCATAAAGTTTATCAAATTTTTATATGTGACAAGTATGAAAGTTTGCTCTCTTTTCTTGATCTCCCCTCATGGGGTCAATCAACATACCACATCAAGGCAAAAGACAAATCCCGATAGACCTACTAAGTGCTTTAAGCATAGTTGCTTCTAAGGGTTTAGTAAATAAATCCGTTAGTTGATCATTTGTACCTATATGTTCAAGTACAATGCATTTGTTCTCAACTAGATCTCTAATGAAATGATGTCAGATGTCTATATGCTTTATTTTAGAATGTTGTACCAGATTCTTGGAAATATTAATGGATTTCATGTTATCAAAATAAAGAGTTAGATTACCTTGATTGAATTCGTAGTCCACAAGCATTTGCTTTATCCATATGAGTTGTGTGCATCCACTCCCGACGGCCATGTATTCGGCTTCGGTCGTGGACAAGGAAATAGAATTTTGCTTTTTGCAAAACCAAGACACTAAGTTGTTTCCTTGGAAGAAGCAACCGCCCGATGTACTTTTCCTATCTTAGCAATTTCCTGCCCAATCTGCATCACTAAAGCCAACTAAACTAGCATTAGTGTCAAAAGAGTACCGTATCCTATAGTTGGATGTCCCATTAACATAGCAAATGACTCTTCACGGAGGAGAGACGGGACTCCTTAGGATCCATTTGGTGCCTAGCACACACACTTACACTAAAAGAGATATCGGGTTTACTTGCGGTTAAGTAAAGCAAGCTACCTATCATGCCTTGATATAGACTTTGTTCCACACTTTTTCCACTAGTATCCTTGTTTAACTTCAAAGTGGTACTCATGGGTGTGTCACAATGTTTGACATTCTCAAGACCAAACTTCTTCACTAGGTTCTTTGCATACGTAGCTTGGGTTATGAAAATCCCATCATGCAATTGCTTAATTTGCAAATCTAGGAAGTAATTAAGCTCACAAACTAAGCTCATCTCAAATTCATGAGACATGAAAACAACAAATTGTTGGACTTTGGATTTGTTGGTGGAGCCAAAAACAATGTCATCAACATAGATTTGAGCTATAAATAGCTCATCTTTATTTCTTTTAATGAACAAGGTCTTGTCAACACTACCCCTTTGTGTAGTCATTATTAACAAGAAATTGAGTGAGATGCTCATCCCAAGCCTTTGATGCTTGTTTCAACCGATATAAAGCCTTCTTGAGGCGACAGACATGGTCGGGGTGGTTTGGATCCACAAACCAATTGAGTTACTCAACAAACACTTCCTCTTGCAAGAAGCAATTGAAAAAGACACTCTTCACATCCATTTGGTGCAACTTGAACTTGTGCACATAAGATATGGATAAAAGAAGCCTTATAGACTCAAGGTGAGCAATGAGAGCAAAGGTCTCCTCAAAGTCAATACCCTCAAATTGAGAGTACCCTTATGCAACAAGTCTAGCTTTGTTTCGCATAATGTTGCCATCCTTATCGAATTTGTTCCTATACACCCATTTGGTGCCTATGACATTAGTGCTCTTAGGTCTAGGAACAAGAGTCCAAACCTCATTTCATTCAAATTGGTTTAGCTCTTCTTGCATGGCAAGAACCAAAAATTCATCATTTAAGGCTTCATCAACCTTTTTAGGCTCAATTTGAGAGGTGTAACAAGTAAAGCTAATTTGATTAGCTATTTGACGCCTAATCCTTGTTAGGATTATGCTCAATAGCAAGAGTGTAATGTTGTAATTAACAATCTTTTTCATATTAATAAAGTGATTTCTGATTTATCAAATCGTATAGCATTTATAGTTTGTATTATAATTGTCAAAGTAAATAATCATAAGGTCTAAAGACTATGGGAAAAGAAGAATTGTTCGTACATCTGGATATGTATGTGGTAGACACAATTCTTTAGTTAGTCATGAATATTGTTCACAACTTAAGTTAAAGGTTGGGCACCTTTATCTTGTTAAAGTTGTAGAATTCTTTTGCTAGCATTTGAGTGGGATCAAATGAGATATGATGAGTCTAAAATCATCGGAGTGTCTTCGAGCAAAAGGATCTAGTGCACTGGGTGCATTGAACTGGATCACAATGAAAAGCTTTATCTAGAACCGTCGATAGATAATAGTCTTTTCATTATCGGGACAATCGGAGGGTCTATCTTAATCCTGAGATAAATGATGGACTTATGGTTGCAAGTGATATCATTTGAGTTATCAATGAGTACGATTATATCGCATAGTCTATCCTCGATAGTTTGGTGATATTCATTTGTTAATCGATAGAGGACTTCATTTATAGATATGGACATCGTGGCTCCATTTAATTAAATGAGAGTATAATATCATCATATGGATGTTTTGAGGTAATTGGATATTAAATCTCAACGTTGAGTTTTCAATAGTGTCTATTGAAAACATGGCTTCTGGACAAGTCAAAATATCCAAGTTCAAAACGTGGTCATATGAGTAAATATGGTAACTTGGAGAGTTATAGGCGGTCTATGAACTCTTGGCGATTACTGATATTAATCACGAGGATACACTATCTCCAATATGATTGTCTAGGGTATGAATGAGGAGCATCTTCCTTTTCTATCTTTATTTAAGAGTTCAGTTTTAGCTCTTTAGTGGAATGAGTTAAAATTAATGGATCGGACCTAAGTGAATCATTTGTTGATTGTGATTAGGTTATGTCTATTGAAGCTTAAATTTAGATGGCCCGCCAAGATCCCCAATCCACACGGACTTGCATGGATCACTTGATATATTCTACCGGACCAATTTAAGGGTCCATCTAGAATTACATTTAATATATTAAGAATATAATTTGCACATTATTTAAGTAATGGGCTGCTCAATTATATTAATATATTAATGAAAGACATGTGGGCTTGTTTCTTTTAGTAAGAATGGGTCTGGTTCACATGTGGGCTTTTTTATTTAAAGTCCAATGGATTAAATGAAATAGGAAAATAATATTAGGCCCATCTTATATATAAGTGGGGCGGCTAGGTTAAGGTTTTGACCTAAAAATATTATTTTGTTTCATTTGTTTTAATTAAATAAGAATTAATTGATTTATTGATTAATTGTTTAATTAAAGAAACAAATCTTTCCTAAAAGTAAAAGACTTGTTTGATAAGTAAATAAATAAATTAGTATTATTTATTTAATCAAATAAGGAGTCTTTTTATTTATTTAGTCAAATAAAAGAATAAAAATAAAAGAGTTGGATTAGGGTTTGAAGTCTATAAAGTTAAAAAGAATTAGGGTTGAATTTCAGTCACCCTATATAAGTGACATGATGAAATTCGGCCAACCCTAATTAGATACTACATAGAATTCGGCAACCCTAAAGGAAAAAGAAGAAAAATTCGGCCAACCTATATATATGTTCTTATAGGGTTCGGCCACATCAATTAATTGGTGCTTGAGTTTTTATTTTCTTTCTTCTTCTTCTTAATTCTAAGAGAGTTTTTATTCTAGAGAGACAAAAAGGAGTGAAAAATTATTCTTTGATAGTATACAATTGCTTAAACATCAATAAGCTTGTGTATACGATATCGATCTAGGTTCACGCGAGTTTCGATCATAAGATTGTGAACTCAAAAGTGACCGGAATAATTTTGACATTCTTTTGATTGTTTTGTGACTAACAAAGAAAAGAAAGTATTTGTTTGGTCCATTCACAGGTTTGCAATTCAAAGGAAAGGGAGACCACGCTCCTAGGTGATCCACGTTCGTGCTCGGATTGAAGGTCTTGCGGATTACCATCGACGTAAGTCAATCGGATCACGCGACAAGAGGTAATTTACTTTTGTTGATATATATGCATGTTTATTGATTAAAAGGGTTTAAGGTTCATAAAGGGAAAAATTTTAAAAGTCACTAAATCGTCTTTAGTATATCTTCCGCTGCGTGTAACACTTTTATTTATTTATTTTTCCCTACAATTGGTATCAGAGCCTAGGTTGAACCCTTTTAATTAATTAACGTATATATACGTGGATCTATTTCTTTTTATTGTGATTATGCATGTTTAGAAAGAGATGGCACTCTAGGTATTCAAATATATAATTACATCTGATGTATGGATTTATATATATTTTATGTGGTTTGTTATTGCTCGATTTTGGCCCTAGATTTCCAATGTAATTTTTGTTTCGGAGTTGTAACAAGAATGGTGGTCTATTATCGCCATAATTCCTTCTTGGTAGATTGCTAGGTTTTATTTTTTTTTTATATATATGTGCAGTATTTTTTTTAGGGTTACTGCAGTTTTTTTTTATTTATTTTTAGTATGTGCAGTTTTTGGTTTGTAAAAATACTGCAGTGAATAAAAAAAAAAAAAATTAATACTGCAGTATTTATTATATATATACTGCCGTAATATATTTAGGTCTTGGAGATTCGAAGACACGAAGCAAAACGAAGCAACCGGAACCAAGTACGAGCACCGTGCGCACCCTAGGAGTGGATTGGGCTGCGCATGACAAGCCCAAACTTTGGTGGGCTGCGCATGGCAGCCTTGTGTGGCCTTATGGGCTGCGCAAGGCAGCCCCTTTGTGGGGTTGTGGGCTGCGCACGCCCATGGGAGAAGGCCGAAGGATGAGCGTATGGTTGATGGGCCACCTGAAGATCTTGTATTCCTGACAAATTGTAATTTACTTGTTTTTCTAGGATGGGCCAAAATTGTTGCTATTTAATTTATGCTTAAATATTACAATATTTGTTATTGTATGATAACATGACATATAGAATAGGAGTGCCACGCATATATCTCTTTTGGTATGAACATGCATTGAATGATTTAGGTATCTAAATTGGCATCTAGATAACTCGGTAAATCATTCTATGGGATTTAATCACACGCCTTAAATAATTGAGTGGGAGAAGGTGTTTTGGTAACACCTATGGCCTCCAAGGTTAGTTGAGCTTTATTATTTATTGGTAATCCCCCCAAGGGGCGTCCATGAATGGAATTTAGCAACATACTTCCTTACAAGGATAGACTAGACAATGGACTCAAACGAGATCTACTCCCCAAGGAGGGATTTTCGTGAGAGAAAATTGAGGGTCGATATCTTGGTAACACACTCAATGTAATTTTATTGATATCCTCCCAAGAGTTCTTGTTAATAAAATTGCAAGGCTAAAATTGAAAACGCTGGTTGTTATGTTAACAATTAGGTGGGACCTAGTCTAACTAGTAAATGGTGCGAACTCCCAAAGGAGGCGTAACATTTATGGGTGTTAGATCACCGTTGAATTTTATGATTGAGTTATTTATTTAATTCAAGATAAATATTTAAAAGTGCTTTATCATGATTATTTACTTATATATGTTTTGTTCAGAAATCATGACCCCATCACTTATGAACATCCTGAAAGATAACACTTTAACTGGAGATAATTATGTCACATGGAAAAGGAAAATTGGGTTGTTACTGCAAAGTGAAAAACATAAGTTTGTTCTAACTACTCCTAAACCACCTGCTCCTAATAATGAATCTAGCATAATGTGTAGAGATGAGTATGAGCAGTGGAAGACTTCAGATGATATGGCAAAATGTTACATTATGGCCACTATCTCCGACGTGTTGCAACAGCAGCATGAAGGAATGGAGTCCGCTGCTGATATAATGATGTCTCTAGAGGAGATGTTTCCTATGAAGTCTAGGACGACTAAGAGAGAGGCAGTGACTGCTTTTATGAATCTTAGGATGAAACCTGGACAGGCTGTGAAAGATCACATGATGAAAGTCATAGCACATCTCAACATTGCTGAACTGCATGGCGCTGAGATAGATGGTGAGACAAAGATTGATATGGTTGTCAATTCATTGTCAGATTCCTTTGATCAGTTCAAATTGGACTACACTTTGAACAAAAAGGAATACACCTTACAAGGCCTGATGCAAGATGTTCAAAGTGCTGAAAAGATCCTTGTGAAAGGCAAAGGTCAAGAGATTCATATGGTTGGTAAAGTTGCTACTGTTAAGGCCCGTCAAAAGGTCAAGAAACAACAGAAGAAAAAGCAACTTGGGCCTATCAAGAAGGAGACCAAGAAAGTAACCAAGATCAAAGGGAAATGCTTCCTTTGTGGTGAAAAGGGACATTGGAAGAGAAATTGCCAAAAGTCCCAGAACAAGAAGGAAGAAGGTAATTTGAATTATCTAGAAACATGTTTTTTGGCTGATTCTACAGATTCTTGGATCATAGACTCAGGAGCCACTAATCATGTTTGTTATTCCTTGCAGGGGTTTCAAGAAAGGAGAAAGCTGAGTAAGAATGAAATCAATTTGCGCTTGGGCAACGGAACGTTAGTGTCTGCAAGTGCAGTGGGAGATATTAGAGTTTATTTGGATTCTAGAAGGCATTTAGATTTAATAGACGTTTATTATGTACCTCAATTCAAGAGGAATTTAATTTCAGTTTCTTGTTTGAATAAATTTGGATATTCGGTTACTTTTAATAAAGTTTTTATTATTAGTAAGAATGACAAAATTATTTGCCAAGGTACATTGGAAAACGGTCTATACTTTTTGCATAGAAATATCTCTCACTCGTTAGACACAGAAATAACGGAACCTAATCATAAAAGAGTAAAATTATCAACAGATGAAACCTACCTTTGGCATTTACGCTTAGGTCATATTAACCTTAATAGGATTAAAAGATTGGTATGTGACGGACCTTTGAGTGACTTAAAGGTTGATGATCTACCAACTTGTGAATCTTGTTTGGAAGGTAAAATGACGAAAATGACGTTCTCTGCCAAAGGTGCAAGAGCCACTGAATGTTTGATTGATACACACTGATGTATGTGGACCTATGAGCATTCGAGCTAGAGGTGGATATGAGTACTTTATCACTTTCACAGATGACTACTCGAGATTTGGCTATGTCTATCTCATGAGACATAAGTCGAATGCTTTTGACATGTTCAAAGCATTTAAAGCTGAAGTAGAAAATCAGCATGAGAAACATATAAAAATCTTGAGATCTGATCGTGGTGGAGAATATCTATCTGGTGAGTTTCAGCAATATCTTATTGATAATGGGATAGTTTCTCAGTTTTCTGCACCAGGTACACCTCAACAGAATGGGGTAGCAGAAAGGAGAAATAGAACTCTTTTGGATATGGTTAGGTCTATGTTGAGTTATTCAACGCTTCCTATTTCTTTTTGGGGATATGCTTTACAAACTGCTATATACATTCTAAACGATGTACCATCTAAGTCTGTTCCTAAAACACCGCATGAGTTGTGGACTAGGCGCAAGCCTAGTTTACAACACTTAAGAATATTTGGTTGTCCTGCGCATGTGTTAAAAGGAAAGACAGAAAAGATGGAGTCCCGTTCAGAAACATGTATATTTGTAGGGTATCCAAAAGAAACTAAAGGATATTATTTCTATAGTCCTTCAGATCTTAAAGTATTTGTTTCGACAAATGCTAAATTTCTGGAAAAGGACTATATGAATGATTTTGTGCCTAGAAGTAGAATTGTCCTGAATGAGATGTCAGGAGATACAATTCCACGAGGGGTTGCACAACCTAACCCAATTGTAAGTTCCGATCCAACACAAGATCAACAATCTACCATTCCTCGTCGTAGTGGGAGGGTTAGAACATAACCCGAAAGATACATCGGTCTTGGAGAATCAGTGGAGAATCTCCCGGACGACGATGATCCCTATACGTACAAGGAAGCTATGGAGGATGTTGATAGTCGCCATTGGCAAAAGGTAATGCAATCCGAGATTGAATCTATGTTCGATAACAAAGTCTGGTCCCTTGTAGACTTGCCTAAAGGGATAAAACCCGTTGGGTGCAAGTGGGTATACAAAAGGAAAAGAGGTATGGATGGAAAGGTGGAAACCTTTAAAGCTAGATTGGTAGCTAAAGGGTATACACAGAAAGAAGGTATCGATTACGAGGAAACCTTCTCTCCTGTGGCCATGGTTAAATCCATTAGGATACTCTTATCCATTGCAGCATCTTTAGATTTAGAGATTTGGCAAATGGACGTCAAGACGGCTTTCCTAAATGGAAGTCTTGACGAAAGCATCTACATGATGCAACCAGAGGGATTCATTGAAAAGGGCCAAGTGGATAAGGTATGCAAGTTGCAGAAATCCATATATGGATTAAAGCAAGCATCCAGATCCTGGAACATAAGGTTTGATCAAGCTGTCAAAGGTTTTGGATTTATTCAGAATCCTGACGAACCTTGTGTATACAAAAGGATTAAAGGCGACAAGTTGGTTTTTCTGATTCTTTATGTTGATGATATACGACTCATTGGAAACGATGTAGGTGTATTAACATCAGTAAAAGAATGGTTAGCAAAACAATTTGATATGAAGGACTTAGGAGAAGCAAGTTTTATTCTAGGTATCCAAGTAATAAGGGATAGAAAGAATAGAACGATTGCATTATCCTAAGCTTCATACATAGACAAAATCTTGTCTAGGTTTTCCATGCAGGATTCCAAGAAAGGTATGTTACCTTTCGGACATGGAATCAAGCTTTCTAAGGAACAAGTTCCTAAGAATGAGCATGAAGAGCAATTCATGAGTAGAGTTCCATATGCCTCTGCAGTTGGAAGTCTCATGTATGCAATGCTCTGTGCTAGAACAGATATTTGTTTTGCTGTTGGCATAGTTAGTAGGTTTCAATCGGAACCTGGTCCTGATCACTGGACGGCAGTCAAGCATATTTTCAAGTATCTCAAGAGAACGAGAGATAATATGCTTGTATACTCTGGAGGGGATTTGGTTCCCGTTGGGTATATAGATTCTGATTTCCAATCAGATTCTGACTCCAGAAAATCCACAACAGGGGTTGTGTTTACTATTGGAGGAGGAGCAGTTATATGGAGGAGTATCAAGCAATCTTGTATTGCTGATTCCACCATGGAAGCTGAGTATGTTGTGCATGCGAAGCTGCCAAAGAGGCTGTTTGGCTCCGCCAATTCTTGATTGACTTAGAAGTGGTTCCTAGTGCGAATAAGCATATCACTATCTACTGTGACAACAGTGGAGCTGTGGCTAATTCGAAAGACCAAGAAGTCACAAGAGAGGTAAACACATTGAAAGAAAGTATCATCTTTTAAGGGAGATTGTTCAAAAGAGGTGACGTGACGATTACCAAAATCGCGTCAGCAGAAAATCTAGCGGATCCCTTCACAAAGGCTCTACCTCAGAAGAGTTTCGATGGACATCTAGAGAATATGGGCTTGAGAGATATGACACATTTGCTATAGCGCAAGTGGGAGATTGTTAGGATTATGCTCGATAGCAAGAGTGTAATGTTGTAATTAACAATCTTTTTCATATTAATAAAGAGATTTCTGGTTTTAACAAATCGTATAGCATTTATAGTTTATATTATAATTGTCAAAGTAAATAATCATAAGGTCTAAAGACTATGGGAAAAGAAGAATTGTTCGTACATCTGGATATGTATGTGGTAGACACAATTCTTTAGTTAGTCTTGAATAATGTTCATAACTTAAGTTAAAGGTTGGGCACCTTTATCTTGTTAAAGTTGTAGAATTCTTTTGCTAGCATTTAAGTGGGATCAAATGAGATATGATGAGTCTAAAATCATCGGAGTGTCTTCGAGCAAAAGGATCTAGTGCACTGGGTGCATTGAACTGGATCACAATGAAAAGTTTTATCTAGAACCGTCAATAGATAATAGTCTTTTTCATTATCAGGACAATCGGAGGGTCTATCTTAATCCTGAGATAAATGATGGACTTATGGTTGCAAGTGATATCATTTGAGTTATCAATGAGTACGATTATATCGCATAGTCTATCCTCGATAGTTTGGTGATATTCATTTGTTAATCGATAGAGGACTTCATTTATAGATATGGACATGGTGGCTCCATTTAATTAAATGAGAGTATAATATCATCATATGGATGTTTTGGGGTAATTGGATATTAAGTCTCAACGTTGAGTTTTCAATAGTGTCTATTGAAAACATGGCTTCTCGACAAGTCAAAATATCCAAGTTCAAAACGTGGTCATATGAGTAAATATAGTAACTTGGAGAGTTATAGACGGTCTATGAACTCTTGGCAATTATTGATATTAATCACGAGGATACACTATCTCCAATATGATTGTCTAGGGTATGAATGAGGAGCATCTTCCTTTTTCTATCTTTATTTAAGAGTTCAGTTTTAGCTCTTTAGTGGAATGAATTTTTTTTAGCTATTTTAGTGTTCACTCGAATCGGTACTCTTCAGCTTCCTAGTGAATCATTTGTTGATTGTTATTAGGTTATGTCTATTGAAACTTAAATTTAGATGGCCCGCCAAGATCCCCAATCCACACGGACTTGCATGGATCACTTGATATATTCTACGGGACCAATTTAAGGGTCCATCTAGAATTGCATTTAATATATTAAGAATATAATTTGCACATTATTTAAGTAATGGGCTGCTCAATTATGTTAATATATTAATGAAAGACATGTGGGCTTGTTTCTTTTAGTAAGAATGGGTCTGGTTCACATGTGGGCTTTTTTATTTAAAGTCCAATGGATTAAATGAAATAGGAAAATAATATTAGGCCCGTCTTATATATAAGTGGGGCGGCTAGGTTAAAGTTTTGACCTAAAAATATTATTTTGTTTCATTTATTTTAATTAAATAAGAATTAATTGATTTATTGATTAATTGTTTAATTAAAGAAACAAATCTTTCCTAAAAGTAAAAGACTTGTTTGATAAGTAAATAAATAAATTAGTATTATTTATTTAATCAAATAAGGAGTCTTTTTTTTATTTAGTCAAATAAAAGAATAAAAATAAAAGAGTTGGATTAGGGTTTGAAGTCTATAAAGTTAAAAAGAATTAGGGTTGAATTTCAGTCACCCTATATAAGTGACATGATGAAATTCGGCCAACCCTAATTAGATACTACATAGAATTCGGCAACCCTAAAAAAAAAAAAAAAAAAATTCGGCCAACCTATATATATGTTCTTATAGGGTGCGGCCACATCAATTAATTGGTGCTTGAGTTTTTATTTTCTTTCTTCTTCTTCTTAATTCTAAGAGAGTTTTTATTCTAGAGAGACAAAAAGGAGTGAAAAATTATTCTTTGATAGTATACAATTGCTTAAACATCAATAAGCTTGTGTATACGATATCGTTCTAGGTTCACGCGAGTTTCGATCATAAGATTGTGAACTCAAAAGTGACCGGAATAATTTTGACATTCTTTTGATTGTTTTGTGACTAACAAAGAAAAGAAAGTATTTGTTTGGTCCATTCACAGGTTTGCAATTCAAAGGAAGGGAGACCACGCTCCTAGGTGATCCACGTTCGTGCTCGGATTGAAGGTCTTGCGGATTACCATCGACGTAAGTCAATCGGATCACGCGACAAGAGGTAATTTACTTTTGTTGATATATATGCATGTTTATTGATTAAAAGGGTTTAAGGTTCATAAAGGAAAAATTTTAAAAGTCACTAAATCGTCTTTAGTATCGCTTCCGCTGCGTATAACACTTTTATTTATTTATTTTTCCCT